>OY754338.1:124930200-125530200 GCA_963573305.1 Pyrrhosoma nymphula
CATTTAAAGTGGTTGTACCAAAAGAATTTAATCAACTACCATATAGTATAAGTACATTAACTACAAGAAATGAAGTTAATGTTAAAATTAAAAAATGGTTGGTAGAAGATCAAAATGATGGGTAAAAGAAATCGTGTTTACTAAAAGCTTCATAAATATACTGAATATTTGAATATATACATAGATATGTGTATGTGTGTATATAATTGAATATGAGTATGCATGTGTAAATGTATACATGTGTAAATAGGGAAAAATGTGTATATCAGGTAAAAGTGTGGTTGCCATATTTTTATGATGTCGTGGAACCCACTGACAACTTCTTGGGACTTAGCGGGCCTAAATTGTTGTGTAAATAGCATTAATATGTATTAAATGTAAATGTATTAATTAAAATAACATAAAATTACGCTTAATGCTGTGGATATGCTAATATACCTGAAAAGTTTTCCTGGTAAAAGTAGTACAAATAGTATTAGAACTGAATGGATCATGAAAGGACTTGGGTTATATGCTACGGTAATAGACGTATATGCAAGGAGTATGCTTTGCTCGATCATTCATGAATGAGAGAATGAAAGAGATTGAAATAACTAAACGTAGAGTGGAGTGGGTGGCGTGAAAGAAAAAGGCAGACCGAGAAGTCAAGGGGGGGAATGTTGTGAAAGAGATTCTAAATAAAAGAGATTTTTTTCGTAAGGAGAAGAGAGCGTACATGAAGCAATGCATGAATGTGGTTGAAGCGAAGGAGGTATGCAGGCTGTGCGGAGGAATGTATGAAACCAAAGCCAGTTTGGAGGAAGGAAGAGGTGTATGAAGGAAATCATTAAAACGGAGCCAGTTAAAGTGAGATTTTAAATGTATTTGGAAGCTTACCAAATACAGTAAAGTCACACAAAGGCGGTAATCAATAACATCTAATGATTACGCTGCTAATCTATCGATGTAGCTAGCAACTATGCCTCTATTTCACCTATTAAATGTGCCTACAAAATGTTTTATTATTATTATTTTTGTTCTTATGGATTTTTTCCTGAACAATAAATATTTTTTTATCTATCTATCTGTCAATTCCTTACTGCCTACTACCTGAAAGGTTAACGCCGTGATTGTTATGTACGTTATGTGAACACATGCAGAAAAAAGAGAAACTAGCTTTGGTGGCTACATGATAACGTAGGCAAATCCGTAACATAGGAGTTCTTAAACTTTGTTCCCAGAGAACAGATACTTAGTGGCACGTGTGAGACGAAGATAACACACTCCGTGACTACTTTCCGGGAAATACGTTATTTTCTCTTTCCCCTTTGGAGATTTATCATTCCTCTCTTCGGGAACTTCGTCGTCCGGGTTCCTCCGCCGAAACTGCTTTTTCAAGACCTATCGTGTGCCGGGAACTCTGGGAAGAGTTGACGTTGACAAGTGGCCCGGGAAGACTCGGCAAGTGACGGGCTTTTGGGAGAGAAAGTATTGGGAAAGAGGAGGATCGAATTAAGACGAAGAATGTACGGACAGGGAGGGTTTATTCAAAAGAAGGGAGATGGTCCACCCGAAAAAGGAATCTTCCGACGCGCCTCGAAGGAAAAACAGGCTGTCAAGCGCATGGTGCACACACCTATATGTCTGGCCGTCCCGTGACAGCGAGGTCGGCAAAGTTGAACCACAATTCCTCAAGGACGTTTTGAGGTTTTCTCGCCACTGCTATTCATGATGGTGCACTTGACGGCCACGAGGTAGCAATTGAAAGCATAATTATTTAAGATACCTAAACTTTGCTGCTTACAATCATATTAACTTGGCCCTATATATAGATTCATATATTCAGAATTACGAAATATTCAAGCAAAAATATTTCAGTAACTTACAAGTTAAACAAGGGCCGATCAATTTGAATGAATATACTGCACATATTCCCATGTAAATTCATTGAAACAACTTTCAATCCAGTGAGTATACGTCGTAATACTCCAAAATCACTTCCATAACATCCTTGTCGAGGTGAGCGAATATCGTATCTCCTACCCGGCTGGGCTCCGATGTGGGAACTTGCATCTTTCTCAGTATCGCCGATATCCAATCCAAGATGCATTGAGCCCATCAGAGAACACACTTGGCAACGTAATCTTAATCTTCTTACACAAACGATATCAGCGCCCGCGAATCTTTCATTAATGATCCTTCCAACGTCTTCTACCATGCACACATTAAGGAATTAATTACCAAAAATAAGGAGAGAGAAAATGACCTTCTTTGCGAGCACAACTCACTACTCCTTCTTTCTTTCATGACTGACTGTTCTCTTCTCTAGCCTTTCAGAACATTTCTGCGTCTTCACTTCGAACGGAAACTCACCCCACCGTTAATTCATGGTCAAACTAACGTTTTTTGTTCATCGTCCGTCATGTGGTCGGTATGTTTTGTTCTGTGGTCGAATGGGAAACCCTCTCCTTGGCATATTCGTTTTATTGTACACCAAAATTTGTTTGGGGAAGTAGGAGAGACACGATTGGAAGCGTATAACAGTTGCTGCAAAATATTTTAAAGAAGTAACTCAAAGATATTTAATACTTGACGACCATCCCCAGTTCCAGCTGCACTTAAAATATGCAGAAAGTAATTGAAGTCCATGGTGAACAGTGTAGTTTTAGGAATTAAGTAAGGTTTGGTTGACATTCACCAGATGTTTAAAAAGTAATGACATGCATACTCATTATACCGTTCCCTTTCGGGGTAGACATAATTAAAAGAGGTTCATCCTCAGTGCTACACCTAGAGAACGGGCTGTGATTCAATAGTTTCCTTCATAGTGCCTTGAATACCTCTTTCGCTTCAGTAACATTCATCCATTGCTTCATACACGCTCTCCTGTTCTTCAGACTACTAATGTTCTTTTTCTTATTAGTATTTTTTAGATTCCTTAAGTTTTTAAGTTTCTTAAGAGTGTTCTACCACGTTCATATTTCACGACTTTCTCATTCTACCCCATACCCTCACACCATTCACTTCAATATTTTAACTCTTTTCCGATATTCGACACTCATTCATTCTTTCATGTCGAAGTAATATGGCGTACTTCGTTGGTTGAGTGATATATGCCGTTGTATATGCTCCAGTCGTTCTAGTCAATACAGTGTAGTTGAGGACTATATCAGCATCCCAAACACTTATATAGCGGTGCGCCGTTCAACCTGGAATTTGAGTTCAATCAAAATACATCTCGGAATATAAGCGTAACGAGAACAGCTACAAAAATGCCAATTCTTTGTCAGTGGAGCAAGTTAACGGATGACTTCTTACCCATTTGTCTAAATTAATACATAAGAAGTATACTAGAAGACGATAGTCACACACACGGATGAATTGCAATATTTGAACAAATACAAGACAGAACATATTCTCTGTAATGCGCTGTTCTTCCTTGTACCCAGCATGACACCCAACTGACAACCGATATGCGTCCACATTAAATCATACGTGCCTCCTGTAGTACTACGGTGGATTGGAACGGCCTGAATTATATGATTAATCGTTATAATGTAAACGAAAATATGATGTTTCTTTGAAATAGTACCCAAATGAGATTCAGTACGATACGTATAAGGTAACTAACTGAAAACTCAAATGCCCTGAAAACTGTCGATCTACGTGAAGCTAACAAAAATAATGGAGAGAAATTTGTGTAAGTCATTATAATAATACGGGAGTTAATCTTTAATTTAACGTGTGCTTCGTGTATGGCCCATTATTACTCGTCAAATTCTTCTTTTATGCAAATAGCGCATACCAACGAAGTACACCACATATATTTGACCATACCAACGAAGTACACCACTAACATATTCATTACTTGAGCATCAGACGCATAATATTAGATCACCCATTCATTTATGACCCAATCACTCCTTCTTCCCCAAATACAGGTGGCGGAGTTTTGGACAGGTGGCGGAGTTTTTATAGCAGTTAAATCACATTTACACAGCACCGCCCACAAAATAACTGATAGTGAAATAGAAAGCGTATGGTGTACAATTAAACAACGAAACAAAAGGAGTATACATGTTTGTTCTTTTTATAGACCTCCAAACTCCGAAGCTGATATTATTTACCAATTAGAAAATCAAATATCCGCATTTACTTTGAGAGACAGTAAAAGTGTAATCATTATTGGGGGAGATTTTAATCTGCCATCTATAAATTGGGATTCTTACACTATAAAGCCGAATTCAAGGAATAGGGAAATCAGCGAGATCTTACTCAACACACTTACTACGCACTCACTCGCCCAATTAGTTGACAAGCCTACGAGAGGAAATAAAATATTAGACCTTTTTGCAGTAAGCCATCCTAGGTTGATAAAACAACTCGATATTATTGATGGCATAAGTGATCACAGAGTAATTTTTGCAACCTTAAAACTTGAAGTAGAGTCAGCGGTAAAACCGAAACGCAATATTTATTTATTTGATAAATGCAACTTCATAAAATTTGGCGAGATGCTTAATGATTCTTACACTGACTTCGTAGCTAAAACAGAGGACAAAAGCACTGATGCATCATGGAAATATTTCTTAGAAATTCTACGCCAGGGAATCAACGAATATATTCCGCGAAAATTGAAATGTGATAGTAAAGAACCTCGCTGGTTTAACAATGATGTTAGGAGGGACCTTAAGAGACAGAGAAAACTGTACAACTTATTCAAAAAGTCCATTACGTTAGGTGACAAATCGAAGGAACTTGAAGCAAAAGAAAGTTACGCTGCACAACGCTCTAAAACCAAGAAATCAATGCGTACTGCATTGCGCAATTTCAAGAAAAAAGTACTTGGTGAATTACTCGAAGAAAATCCGAAATCTTTTTGGTCATATGCAAGAGAGCTTCAGGGAAAATCTTCAACCGTAGATACGTTATTTGATAAAGATGGCAAACTTGTCACCGATAACATTGACAAAGCTAACACGTTAAATTCCCACTTCGAAAGTGTATACACTACAGACGATACTGCATGTTATTTTGACATTTCATTCACTGAGGAACCGATGAAAGAAATCACTATTCAATGTGATGGGATAACTAAACAGCTACAGTCGATAAAAAATAGTAAATCTCCGGGTCCGGAGGGAATACCCGCGCGTGTCCTCAAGGAATTAGCGCCACAGATCGCACCGTTATTAGACATAATATTCAAGAAGTCATTGTCTGAAGGAAAGATACCAATAGACTGGAAAATTGCAAACGTTACACCGATATTCAAAAAGGGAAACAGACATGACCCAGGGAACTATCGACCAATTTCATTAACGTCGATTATAGGCAAGATACTCGAACATATCGTCGTTAGCAATATCATGACGTTCCTGGACAGTCGTAACTTCCTTCATGGCTGTCAGCACGGCTTTCGGAAAGGTAGATCATGTGAAACACAGCTCGCGCTCTTTCTTCATGACGTTTTCAAATCTGGTGAATCGAAAACACAAGTGGACGCATTATTCCTAGATTTTAAGAAAGCTTTCGACACGGTACCTCACAACAAACCTTTATACAAATTACAGTCATGCGGCCTAAACGAAACAGTAGTAAACTGGATACGCGAGTTTCTGAGTGATCGTAAGCAAAAAGTAGTTCTTGACGGAATTAGCTCTGATGTAGTTAAAGTGACATCAGGTGTCCCACAAGGAAGCGTAATCGGCCCCCTTTTGTTCATTATATACATAAATGATCTATGCTCTCGAATTAGCAGTAAAATACGTTTATTTGCTGACGACGCTGTCATCTATCGCGAAATTAATGATCACTCTGACTTTGAAATTCTATCATCGGATTTAAACAACGTTCATGTGTGGAGCCAAGAGTGGGGACTCGAACTTAATCTGAGCAAATGTACGGCGGTACATTTCTTGCGGAGGTCGTCCAACTATCCCCGTGTATATGCTGTGGATGGCGTTAAGATAAAGGCGACAGATGAAGTTAAGTATCTGGGAGTTACGATTACCTCAAACCTATCCTGGGGAACACATATAAGAAATATTTGTGGCAGAGCTCTGAAGAAGCTAGGATTCGTCAAGCGTATTGTGGGAAGATTCTCAGATGAAAAAGTAAAAGAGAAGGTGCTATTTCGCACTCGTCCGGCCACACCTTGAATATGCAGCAAGCATATGGGATCCGGTGCAGAAAGACTTAATTCGGGAACTTAATAAAATACAAAGGAAAGCTGCGCGATTCGTCAAAAACTGCTACGGGCGTACAGACAGCGTTACACAGATGTTAAACGAATTAGGCTGGGAGCTGCTAGAGACTCGGAGACTACGCGCTAGGCTTAGATTACTTGAGCAATTGAGAATAGATATCTTTCAGAGCGACACGGAGAACATCATATTAGAACCCCACTATATTTCCAGGTCCGACAGAAACGATAAATTAAGAGAGATATTTTGCCGAACGGATAGGTATGGGAATTCGTTTTTCCCCCGAACAATAAGGGACTTTAATAAATGCAAGGCGTAATCTCATAGAGCGTTTCCTTTGTATATGTAAACGGCTGGTGTCCTAACACCCCCCGCCACACGCCTATTGAGGCGGCTTGCGGGGTAGTATGTAGATGTAGATGTAGATGAAATATTTCTTAGATACCCACTGAATCTATCCCATACACGCTACTTTTGAGCTATATAAGTTTCACAGCCATACTATTACTGAGGTCAGGAAAAAAGTGTAATTGTGTTATCCGTTCAACTGGAGTCGGAATTAAACTAAATTTCGCGAAATGCAAAGTCAATTAAGATTTCTGATTTAGAGTCCAGCATGTCCTGTGAGACTTCAACACGAAGTTGCTTTTGCTCCGCCGTCAGCAGCTTAAGCGCGACTTTCGCCACCACTACCTTCATGACCAAATCTTCGTTTACAATAGAATGTACCACAAAGGAACTGATGCCCACCTCTTCTGCAATTTCTCGGATAGTCACAAAACGGTGCCGCATCACGTTCACTTTGGCAATTGCCTGGTCATTTCAGCACGTTGATGGCCGACCGGAGCGTGGCTCGCTCTCCACCGACGTGCAGCCATCTTTAAACCGGTTGTATCACACTCCTTAATCTGTGTGATGCCCATAGCATCGTCACCGAAAGCCGTCTGAATCTTCCGGATGGTTTCCACCTGGCTGTCGCCCAGTTTCTGGCAAAATTTGATGCAGTAGCGCTGATCCTGTCATTTCGTAATGTTCCTTGCAATGAAAAACCGATGAGAGCACTACACACTACCTCACTCAAATGCTGTTTGCCAGCAACAGACGCTATCAACAAGCGGGAAAAAAACACGCAGGCGCACGAAGGTTCAAGGTCGGCTCATACAAGCGCGCTTGATTCAAATCCATCAGGTTTTGGCAAAAATAAATAAGGTCGGATACTTTTCTAACAGACCTCGTATTTTGAATCTAACTCAGATGTGGATGTAGTAATAAACGAAATTGTAGAGGGAGGCTGAAATGAGATCCTTCACGAGGTGGAAGAAGTGCGAGGGGAAGAAAGGTGGGTGGGGAGTTAGCGGAGGAGGACGTGACGAGGGGGAGGGGTCGATGATGGAGAAAGGGTAATTGGATGGGCGGGAGGGGGACGCAGGTGTCCCAGGGGACGACGGCACCTCTTGGCCTGGTTGAATGGGCGTTCCAAAAGAGGGCGACACTATTCCGCGCGGCACGGGCGTCATCTCCCAGGGGTTGGAATATCAGGGGGGGGGGGAGATAGGGGGGAGGGGGCCGGCTGGAGTGGCGTGTCTGCCACGCGTCGCTTTCTTGCACGTCGTCACAATTACCTGCGTGTCAGGGAGACTCGGGGCAGGAAGGCGTTTGGCAGGGGGTGAACAGCGACCTCATCAGAGGAAATGGGATTCTCCCGGAAGAATAGGGAGGAGTGAAAGTGGCGCCGCTTTCGGAAGGATGAAGAGGCGTCACACCGCGGAGGCATATCACAACGCACGTGACGCAGCTCGGGAACCGTAAAAAAAAAACTCGCATCGATAGCGTCATTTTTCACAAATGAATGGCGCCCTTGCAACCGGCGTACCATGAAGGGGAACTCTTACCCTATGCAACAAGGCTAACGGAAATGTGTACTTATTCACTAAAATTCTATAGAGACCTAACTATGGCTTCATCTTATTATGAGTAGGCGTCATTTAAAAAGGGATCGGCGAATGTACGAGGGTAAACTTGGGGAGTGTTGGCTGCAGGGGGGGGAGGAGAGATTTCGGGGAGTGGGGAGAGGTGGATGGATTTGAGTGGCGGGAGGTCGGCTGTTGAAAGTGTTGGAGTGAATAGCGGGAATAGTAAAGTGGTGGGGGGGGGGGGGGGGGAGGAGGAGAAGGGATGGGGGGGTGACTTAAAACTTAGTGAACAAATTGTTGTTATTCGTCCCAAACATTTTAAATTGCTTCGTGAGAAATTTTCTGATGAAGGAATATTGGGCTAAGAAAGATTAAAAGAAATTAACCAAAGTAAAAATAAAAATATGGTTGATTAAATTGGTCATTCTTAACTGATTTAAAACAAAAAAAGGTCATATTAGTGAAGAGGTGCACTGCGAGTGGTGAGGTGTCTGGAGTAAGACTCTTCGAAACCCGTCAGTGGCGAATTCTTCAGTGGAATCCATTCCTGTGGAGGCATTTCCGTCGGATTGAACCGTGGCACTATTGACGCCATACGTGAAGACGCCAGGCTCCTCTGCAACCTCCCTCCTTTTCCCAATTTCCCCCTCGCCCACCCACCAAGGCTCCTAAATGGCGAAAGCGACCTCTCAGTTGTCGGTCATCTCCCCAAAACGGCCAAACACTCACCTACATTATACCCTTGTAGCCCAGAACTATTCGCAGTCTCAGCGAAATATAGGTGTCAGGGCGATCGCTGCAACATGGCGGAGGGATAACCGAAGTTAAGAACAAGGATGTTAGAAAAGAAATGGAGGTGACATACCACTTGACTCTTGAAGCCAATTCCGCCATTGCAGTCGGCACAGTTTAGACCTTCCTCTGACTTACGTGTCCGGCGGTCGCGTTCGTTTATCTTCAAATCTAAGTTAAAAACCACAGACAAGGCGATATTTTGTGACTGGTTAGGCCACACCTACTCGGCACAAAATCCTTCCCAAGCACCCCTATTCTTGCTTCACTTTCGCCCATGAGCGTCCACAAGGTCATACCTCCTACATTTCATTTTAACCTCCTTGGTTGAGAAGGTATCTTTCCAAGTGCTGCGAAAATTATTATTTATAAAATTAATGGGTATTATATGAAACGGTTTTTGTTTGAAGGCAAGAGAATATCAAATGCTGCGCGAATATAATTTTTTAAATTTTAATTAAAGAAATGCGATTCCGTCAACTCATTGGTGCTTTGTTTAGATGAATTGAATATTTGTGGTTAAAGAATTCACACTAAGAAAAAGCTAAGAAGAATTGACAGGAAAAGTTATCGAGTCTTGGTTTTGCAGTGTGTCTAAGGTTTGACGTCGGTTCTCCTTGATGAGATACTTTGAGAGGATCTTGGCTTTGCTGATTTTGAATTCCGAAAAGCGGAGAGAGTTTCCAAGGTTAAGGAGACGTAAACACTTGTTGGCAATTAGTGGCCTTAGTTTTGACTCTATGACAGATTATGTTAAACCTGTTAAAGAACCAACAGTACATTCAATGATCAAGTTCAGCAAGTCATGCTAGTCATGGGAATTATATGATGCGAGCTAGTTTATACCTCCGACGGCGTTTTCACACTGATATAATGGAATTTGACTTATTTTTAGCTTGTACCATACTAGAAACTAGAAAATTGTTTTTATTTCAATCTCGAACCAAATAACATTGAAATAAACATGTCACAATGAGCCAAATTATAACCATTTCCAAAGTTAAACCTTATTTAGCCTTGTTCATTCGTATATTACACAAAGCATCAGCATATATTTTTTTTTAAAATTTGATGACTTTGATGACCAATAACCAGCTAAAATATTAACCTACTATATTCTTATTTCTTTGGATATTAAAAAAAACTCGAGAGAAACGACTTGAAGCACATTAAATAATATCGTGAACAGTTCATGGATGTTTTCAGATAAAAGAAAAATCTGCTAGATTTGAATTTTAAGGTGGTGTTCGCCAATTATACAGCGGTGGTTTACCTTAAGATACCAAACATTTTTCTTTGAATGTGTTTTTATAAATCACTAGGTTGTGCAAGAGCATTTGTTTGTCTTGGATATTGTCTTAACCAGTGAGCATCATTTTACCGTCAGAAGATAAGTTACTTGCACGTCCGCGACTCATAATTTCCTTTATCTTCCCTCAACGGCTCAATTCGATGCGACAGGAAAAGAAAGAGCAGATATGCGGATGATGAACTCTATTCATACCGCTCACCAAGAATATCGATAAAAAACAAGGTTACATAATTCCTTAAACGACTTTTAGTTCGGAAAACTTGACCGTCTTCCCCAGAGGTCAGTATGTAGGATTGCTATCACCAACTCATTTCATCCTTTTGAACAGTTTGGACTGTCTTACATATTCCTACTTGCAACCTTGAAAATAGTACCCGAAATATAAAATGGCTTTCATAATGTACGAAAAGCTAGGAATGTTTTGGACAGGAACTTATAAAATATAGCATGCCTCAATCTCGTAATTACTGATCCAACACCTATTACGTTTATATGGTAAAGACCAGGGTTGTCCAACTGGCGGCCCGCGATGCCATTTATTGTGGTCCGTGAAAGATTATAAGACAAAAGTTCAGAAATTTATGTTCATACTGTAACGTCAGACGTTTATTTTCGTTTCAAAACTCTTTATTCTTTCCAATACAATGTTTCTTGATGCATCCAGCATCCTCTCCAAATCCCATTCTCCCCAACAATCCCCTTTTCTTTTCTATCAGCAACCCAGCATCAACAACACAATTCATATCATACGTTACAATACCTTATGTTGTTTCTTATAGTTACTTTGAAAAATCATACATTATTACGATATGACCCACAACCATATTAAAGGTTATGTTGTGGCCCTTGAGGCCTTGCATGTTGGACAACCATGGTATAGACATTAGACGAATGAAACTCTAGTGCTTAGGATATTATCATGTACAGTAAACCACGCTAACATTTACTGTATATTAACGTAAACGCGTGAAGTCCTTTCCTGGTAAATAAACATTATCAAGGTTGAAATTCTATCCGAAATAGTTCATATGTAGAAATTCTTGCTAATAGATTTTTCGCTTATTCCAATCGGCCATTATGCATTTAGGAACATAGAGCAATATGTTGGGGCTCTTGTTCTTTTCATGATTAGGTATTGAGAATCGAAGCCATAGAAATTGAAATTGTTTACATATCGTCCGGTAGAGGCAGTCATCCACCCTGGTACGGCAAAGATACTACCTACTAAAGATACCCTGAACACCCTCGTCATACTAAGATACATTTAACAGAATACAAAGCATGCAACGGAAAATTCTCAATTATAAATGGTGAAACAGAATAATAAATATGGCCTATTTATCCAAAAAATTTTGAAATATACGGTATGAAATTTGCAAGGAGGTGGTGAGTCTTTGGCTAAATGCCCTTCACAATGGTTGAATAACATAAAATGCAGCTCAATTTCTTTATCAGCGGCATTGATGAGATAATGGAAATAATTCATCACCAACGGAAAATAAACGAGACATGAATCTAAGAAAAATAAGAGGGTCGATATTATTGAAACTCACATTCAGAATCTGAAGATCCAGTATTTGACGGAATCTGATTAAATATAACGCACCGGATGGCGATATTTTTAGGTTTGAGGAACTCCACATAACATCTTATTCTATGATGTATTAAAATTTAAGGAGTTTACTTGGAAAATCATCAAGCCAGAGCGACTCATGATTTCAGAGCTTATTGTCATGTAAAATTCCATTAATTTTGTATTATAATCAACGACGTATCCAGCCTATTATTCAATCATAAATGCTGATTTATGAACGCTGATTGTAGACTTACAGGTATGTTGATACTATGGTGGATGCCTTTCTTTTCAAGAGTTTTTCCTACGGAAAATATGTTATAGATCCCTCCTACAGACTTACTTTAAGGAATCGCTTCAAGTATAACGTAAGGAGAAGATTTTGAACAGCCTCCCCTCTCCCTTTCGACATAAGATTTCATGAATTCACCCTCCGTTTACTCCTAATATTGCGTAAGTTGCCATATATTTCTGGAAGCAGGGGTGTTGATAAACTCTTTGATGAGCAAACTTTCACATGACTTATACCTACCACCCATGAAAAGACTGAGCAGAAAAAATTGAAGATTGACCTGTACGGCAATTGAGCAAACTGTTTCCTCTCATCGACACGAAGCAATACGGCGGCTGGGAGTGAACAGATTTACTCACCCTACAGGTAGACGTACACTTTGCAATTTGGTTGAGGGGTTCATACAATGATCTGAAATGTATTTTTTTAAATATAAGATAGAATATTCTGACCGTTCATTGGAGGAATTAAACGCGGATATCCCTCATCGGAACTACAGTATTGATACTATTGTTCAACGCTTAAAGAAACCTAGACCCAGCGTCAAGTGCTGTCTGATTTACCTCGCTCTACTTCAACTGAATATATCGTCACGAACTTTTATCATAGATTTTCGACGCTCATTGTTTATGGTATTCAGGCTTTTGGTTCTGCGATTAAATTATTTAGTATTAGGAAACAGTTTCGCCATGCTATGCTGCCGGCTTCGTCGGGCTTTTAAGAACAACAATGGTCTTTTTAAAAAAATAAATAAACAATTCCAGCAGTTGATGAATTTGAGAAGTAAAAAACTTAATTTCGAATAAGTCTCTTCCAGGTATAAGGGAGTTTATAACTATCCTCTCTATTGATGTTATTTGGTCTTTTTTCTATTTCAATCGCCTCCCTTATGAGCCGTGGAAAGTAACTGCTTTCTTTGTGTACTATACTCTTGCCGTCTCGATGTCAATGGCGTGACCTTCCTCTAACGTAGTGTGCTCAGCCACGGCAGAGTGATACCAGTCTTTCTTCCGGATTGCACGTTCATGTTCTTTTAATCGGCATCCAATTGCTCTCTTGCAAAAACTGTTGCCTAATACTAAATAATTAATCGCAGGACCAAAAGCCTGAATATCATATATCGTCACGAGTTAGCGAGTCTTTCTTGAAGACAACGCTATGTTTGTCAGCATTTGACTTAAGGTTTTGCGTCTGACAGCAATTTAAAAAATGATACAAATGAGATCTTGCATTTTATTATAATCATCCGTAAGATAATCTCACATCATGACCCCCCCCCTTACGTACTATCACTTTCAAAAGTCGGTCCACACGGTGAGTGCGGCCAACTTCGCATTCCGCTGAATTCGAATTTCAGGTATTGCCTATGTATTCAGCGACTACTAAGGGCCAACTTGACTCATTTATACTGAACTACGGAGACCCTCGTATGGCCTTCTCCTGCTATCGCTGCCCAGCGAACTCCCCCGACTCCAAGTGGTAGGCGGAGATTGCAAAAGGGAAAGGCGTTTGGTATTTTTCCCAGTTAGGTGTTTTTCACTCTTACGAGTTTAGGCGGGCTTAATACACAAGAATACAACTAAGCGGGATTAATTTTATTTGTGATAAATCGATGAAATGGATCGGCGAATTGACCGCCATAAAGCGATCACAAAGCAATTTTTTGAGGATAATTCTCGAATTTGCGTTTAACCCTGGACAGCTAACTCCCCGGACCTTTCCCCAATTGAGAATGTGTGGGGTAACATTGTGAATGAGTGGCATTACTACGGAGAAAGAACCGAGTAAAACTTTCGAAGTCTACATACGGGATGTTTGAAATTCTTTAAGCCGATTCCCCCGTGTAATAGAACTTTTGGTTGGGTCTATGCAGTTACGATTACGATCTGTACCTGAAAATAATGGCGATATTACAAAATATTAAAGTTGTTCTCTGGTGAATGAGATTTTGCTTTAGATTTCCATTACCATAGGTAATATACTGAAAATGACTATCCCAAACTATCTACTACACTTTTTATCCTAACCTTATCAAATATTGACTCATTCCCATTAATTTTCGCTACAAAATGAACGCCATTCCATCTTAAAATTTAAACCACGACTTCTATTCCATTCAAATCTATTCTTAAGAACGAGAAAATTTTTAATGTTGCTTATTTGAAAATAGTATATTTTATATATGAGCAGTTTTTCATCGTAAACATTTTAAATGGAGTGTATGTCTTTTCTGAGAGCGAGAAATCAATTAAGTTATATCTCCACTGAAGGCAAACTCATTCAAAAATTACCGCATTCATTTCTGATAAATTACAATCCACGTTTTGTAGCTTCATTCACCATAGTTTGCATTAATTTTATCCTTTTTAGGGTTTTATGCTTTTTAGTTAATATCGTAAAGTATTATTTCCAGTAATGAATGTGTTAGATATAATAGGTATGGCTTCACTTTGAGTATTTAGAAATCAGCTTCGAGCGGCGTTACACCAAAGGCAGGTTTCAATTTTAATTTTTCTCCATTAGCCTGTAATTCGTCTTACATTGTTTTTATTGGTCTGTTAAATGCACTACGACAGTGTTTAGGAAGTGAATACATAACAAAAAGATTCATTGACTGCAAGTATACCCATCACTCAGCTCTCCGTTCCTGAAAGGACCTCTAATTTCTAGAAGCTATGTTTACTATGGTGGCAACATATACTGGAGATGTAAAACTCCACTGACACCTCTGACTATGGAATCTATCAGTCACGCAATGGGGGATGCAAATTAAAGAAATTTTTGTGATACCCAAGGTATCAAACGCACGATGTAATTTTAATTAGGTAGCAATTTTTATGCTCTTTTGGACGAGATTGTTTCACTGCACAGCGCACAACCTACGCTTTCACGAGCACTGACGAACAATGAGCTTCTGAAGAGATATCAGGGACTATAAACTGTTTAAATCTGTCAATCCTTTAGCATAAATAGTTTGGTTTAATAAATCAATATTACTACCACAAGGCAATCAATTAATAAATTCAGTTTCAATACATTCTCGTAAGAGCAATGCCATACTGTGAAAAACATTACGTGCCTCATTGTAAGAATACTTAAAAGCTCTATGCCAAATGCAGTGTACTTGACTTCAGTCACAAAAAAGTTGTGATATTTTCGTGGCACAAATAACAGGCTTAGAGTTAACGTTTCCAGGCTTGGATTGTTTCCTTTCATTATGCCCATATTAATTCCAAAAAATAATTAAGTAAAGACCGATCACTAGTCATTATCATGAGGGTAATTCGGAGTGAATAGTGAATAAATCCCAACTTCCGATTGCAAGAGATGATCGGACTCCCATCAGTTACTCATCCCAGGTGATTACTTATCGTTAATTTTTCCCTTTTAGGTGTTTATGAAATTCTCAACTGTCTGCGTATCCAAGCAATATATTTTGCTACACTTTAAATGTGTGCGCTGGGGGCTTTCCAAAACCTCCAAATTTTCGTTCCGTTTACTAATTAATGATAAAAGCATGAAGACCATATCAATTGTTTTGTTCTTAAACTTTACTCAAAGGTGTCGTTTTAATTTACTGAGCAATATCGTTTTAATTTTACTTTGCAATTATGGAGATAGAGAAGCAAATTTATCATCTCTACGTGTGATTCACTAATATAGATATTTGCCATAATATCCCTTTTCCCGTCGTTGAGTCATGTCCCATATATAGCACCTTAGGCAACACCACGTTTTATTTGTGCTAAGTCTCTCGTATATCTCCTTTTGACTTTTCGTTTATTTTTCTCTCCATCCTACTTGAAAACAGCGAACTTTCTATTCAAACACAATTCTTTAAATCCTCTGTTACACCAAGCTCCATACATTAATTTATCCTTTACTGAAGGACGTAGTTATACTTCCCGGAAAGGTAACCTGTTTCCCCAGCTCAGAAGTTTCCTTAGTTTTCTTCATTTTTGGCTATTACTACTTTATAAACTACATTGCCTGCGCTTTATATGATTAATTCACATCCCACATATGACGAACCTTTTCCCCTGCGAAATTGACATTGAGTCCCGTGGTTGACTGGGTAAATAAATCTTGGCCATCTGCAAATCTACCAAAATTAATTTACCTGCTACTTTCCTTCCTAATTTTATCCCTTTTCATACATCTATTACCAAATTGTTAGCGAACAATTGAAAGTCAATGGTAATAAGAAGTGGCCCGGCCTGAATCCTCTTCCAACATATACCCATTCCGATTCGTCATTCATTACCCGTATACCGCTTCATCCCGGAGAGGTTTTATAATTAATCGCCTAAACTTCCAGTGTACCCCCTATTTCTGCAGTAATATTTATTATTATCGTCCAATGCACTCTGTAAAAAGTTTTCCAGCAGTCTAAGAAGCAAATAGAGACATAGTGGCTATTAAAGAATTCAAAAAAGATATGGTACTTTTTTCACAGATTTTTATTTAAAGTCGACCGGTTTCGTCGCATAGGCGACATCATCAGGTACATGAATATGGCAAGTGGCAGAATATATACAATTTTTAAGAGGGTGGGGTGAGAGGAGGGATAGGGTGGGGGGGGAGGGGTTTGGAAGAGGCAGTGGTAAGGGGTGGGGGTTGGTGTGTGAGGGAACGTGGATGACTCGATGGGAGGGGGGTGGTGGTGGATGTAGGCTAAGTGGACGCTTGGTCAGGTACGCTGTTCACAGCGGGGGTTGGGGCGTCAGGTATTGAGAGTCACGGGAATATCCAAGAGGGGGGAATGGCTCACAAAAATGTTCTCGTTAGCAATTTTTCCTGCCTTTAATTGCTTTCTTATCTCCAGCTCCTCCAAACAGTCCATTCTTCTTCCCTTTTTCTCCAGGTGGAAGAGCTCCGGGACAAAGTCACTACTGTGGTCACTTTCCCATAGATGTTTGGCAAAATGGGATCTGTTTAACTCACCGTTTCGTAGATGTCTTCTGTGTTCGTCTGCTCTTACTTTGAACCTATCTGGCCAACGTAACATATTTCACAGTCACCACATTTGAGCTTATAAATACCGCTTCTATCATTAATGTCAATATTGTCCATGGTTTTGTTTAACACAGCCCTCAAGTTACACTTGTTGTAATATGCAATTTTAAATTCTGTCTTTGGAAAAAAGTTGGCAATTGACTGTGTAATCTGTCCGTAGTAACTTAGTTTGCACCATCGTTTTTTCTTTTCACTAAGGACGGATGATTTAAAAATGAGTTTCTGTGCTCTGAGGGAGCGTTTTTTCTCGATCATTGTACTTATGACACTTTCTTCGTAACCATTTTTCACTGCAATGTTTTTGATTATTTTGATTTCCTTGGCGAAGTTCTCGGATGACAGGGGGATGTTGAGTGATCTGTTTAGCATGGAATGGAAAGCGGCCATCTTTTGGGAGGGATGGTGGCGGGAGTCGGAGGGGATGACATGGTCTGTGGTAGTTTCCTTCCTGTAGATTGCGAAGTCGTAGCCTTTTTCCGTGGTTTTAATTGTTATGTCCAAAAAGTTTATTCTATGATTGGTTTCTTTTTCACAAGAGAACTTTATATTTTTGGATTGGGAATTTAACTTATTCAAAAATATGTCCAGTTGTCTCATTGTGCCAGTCCATACTGCAAACACGTCGTCAACATACCTGTACCAACAGTGGATAAAACTGGTGTTCACTGAATCATCACTGAATAACCTTTCTTCAAAGTCGTTCATGTATAAGTCCGCCAAAAGTGGTGATAGAGGTGATCCCATTGCTAAGCCGTCCTTTTGTTGGAAGAATTTGCCATTGAATTTGAAGTAATTCTCTTCAACACACACTCTCAGCAGTGCCAAAAACTCGTCGAGGAAGGGTGGTTCAGCTCCGGCTTTCTTCAGTATTTCTTCGGCTACTTTAACGGCTTCGGAAATCGGAATGTTGGTAAAAAGGTCTTTCACGTCAAAGAACACTAGGGTATGCTTGGAAGACGGGAGCTCCCTCTGGGTAAGATGTTGGCACAATTCCGTTGAGTTCTTTACCCCGTATCTTGGCTTGAAACCTGTGTATTCTCTGAAGAGTGAATTTAGGTGGGAGGCTATTTTTCTTGAAGGTGCAGCGACACTGGAGACTACTGGTCTGATTGGCACATTTGGTTTGTGTATCTTTGGGAGACCAAAGAATCGTGGAGCTTGCGGGTTCATCACTGTCACCGTGTATGTCTCCCTTGGTTTAATAATACTCGGGGCAGAAGTGAGGGCCTTTTTCACTAATTTCTGAAATTTGTTTGTGGGGTCACTGGGTAGCTCCACTACTGGGTTCTTTTCAATGAATTCGTTGCACTTTTTAACATACTCGGTCTTGTCCATCACAACCACTGCATTGCCTTTGTCTGCTTTTTCTAGAATTAAATTTTCTTCCTTCAACAGTTTTTTAACGGACTTCAAGGATTTTAAATCGTTCGAAAAATGTTTTGCTTTGAGGCTACTTCGCTTAATTACATTGGAGATATTATGGGAGAACACCGTTTTTAATTTTCTATCACTGTTCAATAGGGCTGCGTCACAGTCCACGATTAAATTTTCCAGTTCTTTTGTGCCAAAGGGAAGGTTGGGGACGTATTTTAACCCTTTCTCCAAGAATTGGATGTCTTGTTCTTTAAATTCAACATTGGATAAGTTCACAACTCTATTGTAAAAACTGTTGGCTGGTACGTCCGTGCGGGGCTTTTGCGGTGAAACTAGGGCGTCTTTGCTGAGATTTTCCAATTTTTTCACTATCACTAACCTCTTTTTGTGTGCGATTTTGCTGCTACGTTGGCGTACGTAGTCGTCGAGAATTATCCATTCCGTCCAACTCAATTCACTGCACAGGTCCATGTGTAGGCGGAATCTGTACTGAGCGATGCTGTCCCTCCTCATGTACCAGGTCTGGAGTTCCTTCTTGATCCATACTCTGCGTGCAGTCTCTACTGCTACTCTGGCTACTCTAAAGAGTTTTCACCAAATAATTCCCCGAGCACTTTTTTCTTGAATATAACGCAAAGTGCAGACGTTATCTTGAATACAAGACAACGCAAGAGGAGTCCATCTCCCCTACAACTCCCCAAACGTCTTGAGCTCCATTTGATTTAGCTGCTTCACGGAAGGGAAAGGGACCCCTTTGCTCTAAGGGAACCGGGCAAGCGTGGATGGACTGCTTGGATACGAGCCCCGCGTAAGAGTCTTATTACAAGTAGCGGAAGGGTCTTACTTGGCTGAGAGATCTTATGCGGCTAGGAGTTAACTCAGCTGCGTCTAATCCACTACTCAGTACTTGACAAGTCTTCCCCGCGAATGGGGAAAAGTCTCGTTTACAAAGAGAATTATTTTTTTTGGCATCTTTGCCCGAATGCTAATGGCTTTTGGCAACGCAATAGGACATCTACATTTATAGAGTGTAACCATGCAATCAAACTCCAGGGTGCTCTACACGGGGCGACACCTCCACACATGTAAGGAAAGAAACGCACACAGGACTCGAAGGGACGCATAAGGACACCTTCCACCTCTCCCCTTCTCAAGCCCTCCTCCCCTTTTTGCACTCTGGGATATCCTGTTCGGGATGTTAGTACTTGACGTCCTTTGAGACAATAAAGATGCCCTAGTGATTAAGACGTGAGTCTCAATTATGTCCGTTGACCCCTGCTGATCCCTCGACGAAATCTGGAGGGACCGATGGATATGATTGAAATTACACGACATACTTTCCGATAAAAAACAGCAATTTATTCGCAAAGGAAAAAGTACTTATCTTAAATTAAATTTCCGAATTTTGGAAACACAAGTTAAATCGCAGCCCTAAAAGCATCTTCAACTTCCACCCTTGATAACGTAAATCTTAGAACCAAGGAAAAGCACGTCAAACACCTATAAAAAACATTTTTACTTTTCTTAAGGCATTGCCGTTTGGAGATATATTACTCCTCTAAAAAGTCCTTTGTAAACCCTTATGATAAACTTGAAATGATATTTATGAATACGTCAAAGTCGGACGATTATCCGCCGAAATTTTACCCGTAAGATCAGGCTTTTATGTCCTTATTTAAATGGGTAGCATTGAGATATTCTTTTTTAATATCGGGCATCTACAGCCAACATACCAGGAGAGAACATATTTTGGATGTTCTGAACCGGAGAGTGATAGGAATTAGCAGCCGGAATAAAGTATTTTTTTTGTAAAACTCCGATTAGATTCAATGTTGAAAAATGTATTTTGTAAGGGAACAACCTCTTGTTTTTAATCATATATTTGAGCTAAATTTCGATCGAGGATAATATGAAAGAATGCAAGGACACATCAAACGCTACAAAGGAATAACCTATCAGAATTTTGAACCACTGTCATACGTTATCATTTATTTGACCAAAATAACAAATTCAGTTTCCCTTAAAGTTTAAAGCATTGGACCAGTCGTTGGCAAGCATAGGGCCTCTGTTGTATTCTAGTGACCAATAAATTTCGACGGTAAGAAGAAAAACATTAAGGGACGAATTTATAGTCGTTATCCAGCAGTCTCACAGCCCCTAGCAGGCCCCTTCGTCAAAAACGGTATTTATAGTCAAATCTCCACCCCCAGCAGCCCCCTTAGCCTCTCCTAATTCTGGCAGGAGATACATGCTCCACCAGGGGCCCCCTTATCGAAAAAATAACATAACAGATATAACTAAACTGTCTCTAATGAACGTGCATAGCCTTAAATTAATAATTTCGAAGATTTGGTGTTCATAAAACAACGGTACCCTGGCGAAAATGTCCCGGTTCCCGGAGCGTAAACCGAGCGAAACAAAGCGGAAATCCACTTCAGGAAGCGGATCCTTGCTTGGGACACGCTTCCTTACTTCTTCCTTTAGCGTAAAGGAAGCGGAAGGAAGCGACACCTTCCGCTTCCGCTCCTCTCGTCTTCGAATACGCCCCCTTACTTCTTTCTTTAGCGTAAGCAAAGCGGAAGGGGGCGACTCATCCGCTTCCTCGCCTCTCCGCTTCGTTTAAGGAAGCGTAACTTTCCGCTTCCTTAAACGGAAAAATTGTGGTAATTGGAAAAAAATCTTGTTTATTGTTATTAATATTAACTTTAAATTCATCCTCTGTGGCAACATAGGTTTCAATTGATTAATGCCTGATAACTGTTATTGTGATTGAATGGTATTTCCTCAAACTATCACGGAATTGAAATTTTTAAAAATTAGCTCTCGCAGTTACTTACACGGACGGGAATTACCTGGATGTATACCACTTTCTTGACTCGTAACTGTTAGTTGCGAGTATAAATGACGTAGGAGGGCATTGTGTGGGAAGATATGAGAAATAAGTAGTGCTGTGTGGTCGGGTAGGTAGTTGGTAGGAAGTAGGTGATCGTCCATGAGTGTACTCTGTAAGATATGGAATGCATTTTCTTGTTTAATCATGGTCGTAGCACCTTACGCTTCGTTTTCCGCTTCATGTATTTCTCCACACGGTCCTTTTTCCGCTTAGTGAGAGCTCCCATTCGGTAAATATTCCGCTACCATACGGTTCATTCTCCGCTTCCTTACGGTTCATTCTCCGCTTTCATACGGTTCATTCTCCGCTTCCTCACGGCTCATTCTCCGTTTCAATACTGTTCGTTCTCCGCTTCGTTACGGCTCCTTTCTTCCGCTTCTTTGTCTCATTTGACGGTTTTTTCCGTTTCCTCTCCGCTCCCTTTTCGCTTCGCTACCGCTTTCCTTCCGCTTCACTGGCCGTTCCGTCCGCTCCGTAATTCGCTTTGTTGACGGTTCCATTTTCACCAGGGTAAGGTTTGATCATAATCGATTAATATCTGATGTGACGCCAGACTCATTCCACAAGGATGTTCATCATATACACTCGCAGCATACATATTTTTCCCCACTATTTCTTCTTATTGTCGTAGGAAACTGCGTCCGTTTTCTTATTTTCCACTATATCTTTATGCTTCTACACCCTGGTCACACAAAATTTTCTATTTCAAAAATCGAATCTTCAAAAATTTCTAAAGGTAAAAAAAGAGTTTAATTGCAATCAATGTTTCCCTCATATAGCTAAAAGTTAAATAAATACGGGTTTAGAGACAATCTGTTTAAATTGTCAATAGCAGTTTTCACTGTTTTCATCGATTTTAGGCCACGACCTGTGTCCCTGCAAAACTTTAACCTCCTAGGTTACCTGGAAGTCATTCAAACATACGTTTAAGTCTAAAGTGAATTAGTAATAAATTTAGGTAAATGGCTGAAGTTTTCCTCAGTCAAAATTTAATAGAACAAACACCAATTGCAGCGGCCTCCTCTTTTGCTGACCCAGAAACATACATCTACATCTACGACGTATCATGCAAGCCACCACTAGGGTGTGTGGCACGGGGTGATTCCACACCAGACATGCAGCACTCGCCCCAGTACAAATCAGAACCTCGCACGCTCCCCCGGCCGCTAGGCGCAGGCCAAAAGCAGTCAGGATTACCAGCATACCACGGACGTAATGTAGAATCCGTAAATTGCTGTATGTAACACACAATTAGGTACTACTCAAGAGCCCGTGGACCCAAAATTTGATTACATTCATCAAATATAGCGCACATTTACTCAGCCATTGCCGTGGCTTCGGAATAGCGAAGCTCCTGGAAGAGGAGGGGCCAGCCGATAGTCAAGGGGTAAAACAAATATTATCCATGAGAAATGATTCAATTGGTAGATGTATGAATCCTACTTCGTGAAAAAGTTCACTTGCAGCAGAAATGGAGGTAAGGGCTTTACATTGTGACAGTTACTAAGAGATCAATAGTTTTTAGTCTTAACTCCAGACTTAATAACTCAGGGCCAAATTTATAGTCGTAACCCAGCAGTCCCACAGCCCCTAGCAGGCCCCTTCGTCAAAAACGGTATTTATAGTCAAATTTCCACCCCCAGCTGCCCCCTTACCCTCTCCTAATTCTGGCAGGAGATGCATGCTCCACCAGGGGCCCCCTTATTGAAAAAATAACACAACAGGTATAACTAAACTGACTCTAATGGACGTTCATAACCTTAAATCAATAATTTCGAAGATTGGGTGTTAATAAACAATGGGGAGATTTGCTCTTAATCGATAAATATCTTATGTGACGCCAGACTCATTCCAAGGATGTTTATATACACTCGAAGCATATTTTCCCCCACAATTTCTTCTTCTTGTGGTAGGAAACTTCGTCCGTTTTCTTACTTTCCACTATATCTTTATGCTTCTACACCCTGGTCACACAAAATCTTCTCCTCCACACAGTTGAAGCTATTTGCACGTCGAGCGGCCATCTTAACAGTTTTCATGCTGCGTCTGGCTCTTTATTTATCCGTATCCATGTTGATCAAGAGCGTCACCACTGAAACATTTGAGCTGCGAATTCCATTTCCCGCCTTTTGTAGTCCTTAGTTACCAGATCTAATCCCCAACCATCCCCTACCTAGCAGCTCCCTTAATTTTGACTATAGGACGCACAATTCAAGGGGCCTGCTGGGTAGGGGATGGATAAGGGGACTGTTAGGTAACGACTATAAATACGGCCCTGAATGCTTGCAAAGGATTGAAAGAATCACCTCGGCGTGGCGTCCGAAATGAATAAACCACGTAGCAGCCATAAACGGCACATGGAGAGGTTGATATTGAAATACCCCAACTTAAATCTCACTGCAAGGTTATGTAAATTTCACATTTATAGAAAGTCAATAATCAATATGACGATTACATAATCGCCATATTGATCTTAGACATTCAAAGGATCTATCTTCTGAGGTCATGGTGGTGGAGGGTGGGGGTAAGTCACATCACACGAAGAAACGCTGAGATGAAAAATACCCCAAGAGTTTTACTACAGTAATTCTAACGCTGATCACTTAACACATATTCTAAAGCATTTGGGACAAACTCCGATTGAAAGCTTATGCTGCGGTTGCCAATAAAATAAAATTTTATTTTGTTAAAAATCAAAATGTTTTTGTCACCAACTGTATTCCTACCAAATGTCAACTACCTAAGTTTCTTTTAACTCTTTTGAACAGCAGTGGCTAACAGACAGTGAGGCATTGGTCATTTAGTGGTATACTACGACATGATAACCGTCAAAACTCAACAGGAAGGAGCACAATGACAGCTATTGAGGAAGTAAAATTGTTTAAATCATCAAATACTTATAGTGCTTATATATAGTTGAGAAGCAGTTCTTAAGTAATACGCTCCATGCGTAGTCCATCCCTTCCAACACTCATTCCTCCGAATGCCTTCCACTTGGGCGTAAAACAACTATAGAAATTCAAAACTTTCTGCTGTTTCCACTTTTGTGAAATGTTGGTCCCCACTGGATTGAACCACACATGGAGACGTTGTGGTGAAAAAATAACCCCAAAGCAAAATGTTGATGCAAGTCTCTGCATTGGGATTTTAACCAAAGATTTAAAGTAATAAGCATGAATTCCTATTGAAATCCGACGGTGCGGTTTCCATGGAAATTGTAATATTTTTACATTCTTGAAATAGTGTAAAATAATGGACGATTATGGAGCCTTAGTTGAAAATTTTGCGAATAAAACGAAACGAAGAATATCTCACGGAAAAATTAAAAATTGCATTCTTTCATTCCATCCGTTAGCGAATATCTAGTCTTGAGTGCACTAATTTAAAAAGGTAAAAAAAGAGTTTTATTGCAATCAATGATTCCCTCATAGAGCTTAAAGTTAAATAAATACGGGTTTAGAGACAATCTGTTAAAATTGTCAATCGCAGTTTTGACTATTTTCATCGATTTTAGGCCACGACCTGTGTCCCTGCAAAACTTTAACATTCTAGGTTACCTGGAGATGATTCAAACAGACGTTTAAGTCTTAAGTGAATTAGTAGATAATAAATATAGGGAAATGGCTGAAGTTTTCCTCAGTCAAAATTTAATAGAACAAACACCAATTGCAGCGGCCTCCTCTTTTGCTGACCCAGAAAACATACATCTACATCTACGAAGTACCGTGTAAGCCACCACTAGGGTGATTCCACACCAGGCATGCAGCACTCGTTCCAGAACAAGTCAGAACCTCGCACGCAAAGTACAAGGTTGGGAGCTGTTAGAGATTCGGACGCCATGCGCACTAGGGGCTAAGATTGCTTGGAAACTCCAGATCAAGCGAGTTTCAGAAGGACAGGGTAGGGTTAATATTTGAACCTCGCTTGTCTAGAACAGATAAAAGCAACAGATTAAGAGAGAGAGATAGACTGTAGCACTGGAATGTTTAATAATTTCTTCTTTCCAAGCACAATTACTGATTACAAAAAACCAGAGTGAGTAGCAAGGGCCCTCCGTCAGCATAGATGAACATATTTCTGGTATTTCTAAAAAGGCAATGTCGAAAGTGGGAATTCTCTATCGGCTCAAAGAAATAACGTACCAGTTTTCCCTAAAATCTGTGTTTCTTGGATGTGTGCATCCTAGAATATTTCTCTCCCATCTGGTGAACTGCGTCCCCCAACTACTCTTAAATTACTCAACCGCCCCCTTAACTTCTTTTTAGCCATAGTCCGTCATCGCGTGCCCTTCCTTAGACATAGCTCACGTGAAGAAATACCTACTATCATCTCTTGGCCTATCACACACCTCTCCCTTCGCCGGCATGACTTCGGACCTTAAATTCCTGCACTCCATCATGAATGGGTTCTTCCGCTCTGCGATCTACTTCTTTCCTATTATTTTTCACTTTGCGTATCCCTTGCCCGCATCACTCTCAATGTGAGTCTGTTTGCACACACACCCAAATTCCGTCTCTCCTCCATTTCCCAACGATCGCTATTCTACTGCCTCTACCTTCATCTTTCAATGCCCTAACTAATGGTCACCCTACTACCCTTGACCTTTTCTCCTCACGCAACGTCTTTTTCTCCCCAACTGAAATGCGTAACATTCATGTCATCTTCGCCTCATTCTAGCCTTGTTTATATTTTGAATATTTATGTTTTGTTTCTACTACTATTGTTGTTCCTTAATTAATTCTGTTCATTTAACCAAATTTTGGAGTTTTTGATAAATAAGTAAATAAATAAATAAATGTCACATTCGTCCTTCCAAATCCATTTTCCTCCCCTTCTCCCAGTAATCTTAATTACTAATGTGTCCCAAAGATCCCCTATTATTGACCCCCTGCCACACGTCCCTACGGTGGCTCGCAGGGTGACATTTAGACGTAGACACTCAAGAGATTGAAACCCATTTTATTTCACTCTCTCTGTCTCTTTTCAAATTAACGAGTAATGACTTTCGCTTTGAGCGCCCCTATCCGTGGAGGAGTTGAATAAAAGTGACAATCACGGCACAAAACTCTACCCTTGCTCCCTCCTCTTTTCACGATAAGGGCTCCCGTTCGTCCTTCGGACCTCGCTAATCCCTTTCATCCCCTACAGCCTCATCTGCCGTCCAGATTCTCTCTATCCATCTCTCCCTCTCACTCATTCTCGGCTTAAGTTACTCCATCTAGCTTACTCCTCCTCGGAGAGAAAGAGACAAATACGCAGCCTTGCTCCCCGTTTTATTCCGAAATCATTCTGATAAGTCTGCGCACTTCTAGTAAACAAGGAATGAACCACTATTGAGTTAATTCCCCAGCGCTGCTTCGAATTTGATTTGCTGAGAGTTTACGACGAAACTGCGAGGAACTACTTCCGACGCCGCCGCTGCTATACGCTAAGATACGCTGACACGGTGGGTCCTCCCGAATCGCCGGCAATCCACCGACAGCGCAAGGCGCATGATAAAGAGTTGGTCTACTTTAAGGTGGCTGGTCGGGTTAGTCATTGAGAAATTTATTTACTTAGATTTTAATGCTCGTTTCAAATTTAAATAATAGGTCGTAGTTATACCATATTCAGTAGGAATGACTTATGTCTTAGGTGCATTCTGAAATATTGTCCTTCAAATTTACACGTTGCCATAAAAATTTGCTTAAATGCAGACTTGATTCATTTCGTAAGTCATTGTTGCGAAATTAATTTTCCGAAAACAGTTCACACCCGTGGCCACAGAATTCAAAATAAGTATTTTAATGAAGATGTATTGTCACTCGAATGCGAACTAGTATTAAAATATGTTTCCATAAATTATTTAATCTTTCGTTTTTAATCCGGCAACAGCGTCCATTCTTCAACACGCTGTAGGCAGTTGTTTCTTTGTTACAGTACTCGTGCCACGTGCCACAGTTCGTGTGCCACGTTGCCAACTTTACACCACATAGCCGCGCTCGACATTTGAAATTCTCGCATGCATATATTTTAATCGTATTTACGAAAAATTTCAGCCGATAGTATTAAATGATTTTTTCAGAATAGATTTTAATTTATTAGAGCTACATTTTATCAGGTTTTGGTTAACATCTGTTCTGTAGGAATGGAGAAAGTGCGTAATTTATCCTATTGGAGTGGAGAGCGCCATAAGGCTCCATGTTAAAAGAATCTAAAATATCGCAAAAAATATGTCGATGATCCCCCGTTTTTTCTTCGATATTCCATAGAATATCCAAAAAGGAACATATTTGGAAATTTTAAGAAAATCTGTTCACTTTGGTTTTTTAGACCAACCAACTTAATATGTTCCTCGGGTTGCGACAGTCCAAAGCGACGCAAAAGTTCAGTTACCCCTCCGTTAATAAGGAAATAAAATGAACTTGTCCTTGCCACAATCAATACCTTCGTGCGAAGGCTGCGTTGGGAAAATACAGAATCTCTACACTGTGGCAGAAGTGCCTCCTCGGAGTCAGGACATTGCGTGAATTTGGATCAAGCCTACGTGATTTCCAACGATTCACGTCACTACCGTAGAATAACTCGAGACGCCATCAAAGCCCTCCAGCATCCGTAAGTATTCAACGGGGAAGCCGTCTCTTAGCTCCACAGTGTATGGGAAAGATGATTCCTGTCGGTATTTCATCCGAGTAGCCGGAAAAACGACAAAACTCAGTCAAGAAACCACGGATAAGGAGCACAATCAATCAATCAAAAGGTTAAACATTTGATTCACTAAATATGACGAAGACTGATAAATAATGCATTGATGGAGCTTTATATGCATCACCGAATTATGATCAACACCATCATTATTGAACTAGGGCATGGCTAACGCCATTTACTCTCTCGATGTAGTTCAAGCAAGCTTGCGTTATTTAATATCCGTATACAAGAGCATACGTTCCTATTCGAGAATCCAACGCAATAATAGAACTTTTCATTCGCTAACTTCAAAACAACATACGCGAATGCAATTTTCAAACATAGTAAAACTTACCACATACTACCTACTAAGCAATTTCAAATGTAACTAAAATATTTTATGAATTATCACTTGCAGCGTTCACTGGTGGCTCCGTACTTCCCAATGGATGGGAAATTCCAAATTCCTATTCGTGTGTTTTTAAAAGACAAATGCCGCGAATAACAGTTTTTGCTAATTTGAAAATTTAATGCGTATTGTGTTTCAAGAAGGCGGAAAATATTCTTAAAAGAACTTTTTTCCCGACAAAGGCAATTTAGTATAAAATCCTCAGCGGAGGAATATAAATGGAGTGAAGAAGATATTTTAGGGCAAATATAAACAGATAACTTCAACTGCCGGAAGGTGTTAAACTTGGCTTGATAATATACTTACATAGATTAGACGCAGCCCTTTCATTCGACGGCATAGCATTTTCAAATCCCATCCAAGCATAGTTTGGATTAACGATTTACAACATTAAAGATTAAAATTAATCCTTAAAAATGTAGTTATCTATTTAACATAACCGTTACCTTTTAGAAGAGTTAACTTTTAATCGTTAAAATTATACATTAACTGATGCAAAACTAACTTCAGTTATCCATTTTTGATAAAAACTTCGTACTTTTCCACACTTTATTTAAAAACTGCGACCGGTTTCACCATAATATGGCATCTTCTGGCACATTCTGAAGCTTAGGTCATTCTATTATATACCCAGAGAAAGTTTAAAATGGTGGAGGTTGGTTTGAAATGGGGGCAGGGCGATTGGGGCATGGCAGAGTGAGAAGGGGTGAAGTGGAAAAAATCGAGAGAGGAAAGGAAGGAAAGTGAATCGGGGGAAGACAGAGGGAGGAGTAGAAGGTCACCAAGTTATACTGTTTTCTATTTTTTTTAAAAGGAAGATTGGTTAAAGCCCCAGCCCACACATATGTGACTGAAGGGCAAGGAAAGTAGGCTAAGATCTGCCGAAACAATGATTCAAAAAAAGGCCGCGAAGTGAGGAGCTGCAAATAAATGTGCCAGAAGATGCCATATTATGGTGAAACCGGTCGCAGTTTTTAAATAAAGTGTGGAAAATTACAGTTTTTTTATATTAAAAATGGATATCCATCACTTCCACGAAGTCAAGCCTGAAACAATCAAATTTAACTTCAGTTAATTATTTTGGTCAATATTTGGCGAATGTCGACCTTTTTGAATTTGGGCGCAAAGTTTGTCCAACAGAGGAAAAGGAAAATAAAACTGTATCTAAGAATGCAATATAGCTAGGGGTAGTTGTGCAAGAATGAAATGAATAGGCCCAGACAAATACATCCAAACAAGAGCGGAGCTGAGTGGAGAGACCACCAAAGTTTTAGGAACGTACCCTCAGAGACGAGAAGACAGGAGACCACTCGAAGACCATGTCCACGCGAGGTTACAACACGCATTCAATCGTCAACGCAATGTGAAATGATCTTCAGTGCTGCAGGGCTTATTTTTTTCAGACAAGAGAGGACGGATGTCCGATACAAATTTTGACACGAGAATGTTATTAAAGTTTTTTTACTTTTTAAGTAAAAGTTGAAAACATTTTTCTTAAATTTGAAGTTTGTATTTATTTTATCTCAATTGCGAAATAAAAGCTTAAATTAAAAGTTACTTTTTAAATGTTTCTTAATAGTGACTGAAAAATTTACTTTTAACGTAAAAGTTACTTATTTTTAACTTTAACTGTATAATCAGTTTTTTTTCAGAAAAGTAACTTTTACAGAGATTAAGTTTAACTTATTTCAGTTAATTTTTTTGGTAACTTTCCCAACTGTGCATCCAAGAATGCATTGATTTTTTCCTCATTGAGAACAATAATTTACAAATAACTCTAGAACAATGAGAGGTTGAATAAGACGTCTTTTAGTGTGGGTCTCATCATCGTCATATGATTTAACCCTTGGGTCGTTTAACAGCAGCTCTCTTATTTTTCTTTCCGCTCACAGTTAATTCTATCGCACTGTTATTTGTCTTTCTTGCATTCCTCTTTACAGTGACGTAGTCCGGATTTCGTTTCCTTAGAGGAGTCTACGTGTAGAATATGCAGGGGGTGGGCACAATAGTTTGAAAAACTATAGAAAATTCGTGATTAGAAAATTCAGAGTGCAATTGCGACTGCATTGTAACAGCCGATTTTTTAAAAATTTGTGCTATGCAATTTTCTGAAAGAAAAAAGACCCACGGTTTTTTATACTTGAATATTACCAGCATACTAACTGAAAAATTTATTCAGAATAAAGTATAAATGATGTCAAGATTTTTTTTATTAAAAAACAAATGTTACTTGTTAGCAATAAACCAATAAAACCATGCCCTGATGACGATGGAAGACTCGTAGATCGAAACGTTGGCATAAATGCAGAGTGTGACCCGGTGGAGAACCCGAACAATGTCCACTAAACTATGGCTTTTCCTTTAGTGCCCTTTACTGAAACAAATTCAAAATTTCGTGGGGGGAGGGTAAAGTGGGGGATGGCAACCCCATGGACCACCCTTGCTACGCTACGTCACTGATCTTACGAGTCACACGGGTACAATGACAAAGGAGGAGCTGTTACGGGGGCAATGCCCCCACGGGCCCTCCTTCCTCCCCCCCTGGACTTTGAGCTTTCGCTTATTCCAGGGGTCTTCTTTTGTTTCATTTGGTTCTTTTCGTACATTGAGTGCAACTTGAGTTTCAAAACTCTTTGTTTCGCTAGTTTTTCACTAGCCAGCTGTCCCCTTCCCCTTGTACCGTAGTGCAAGGATCATAGGGAAGTTGCCTTCGTCCGTTCTTGGTTCGTGTTCTCATTTCTTAGTTTGGTTCTTTCAATTTTGCTGCTCACCACACTTATGCTCAGCGGCCACTGAGATCCCCTCGGCGTGATGGAGTCCAGGGACCGCATCCCGGTATTTTTGGTTTCCTTTGGGCAAATCTTTATGGGTCAATAGGGAGGTCTCGTTCAAAGTTCTTTTTAGTGGTGGCGATTTCATTTGCCATCTTTCTGAAGCATTCCCATAGATCAGGTCTAATCAGGTTTTGTCTAGTCCAGGTTAAATTCTCTTTCTTAAGTTTGTTTTTTGTTTCCGCTCTTAGTTGTTCATAAACTGGGCAGTCGGTCAATGTGTGCAAAGCGTTCTCCACCTCATGACAAAGGAGCAGTATAATCCCCCAAGAAGGGAAGGAAGACTGCTCACTTTCCATCCATTTCCTTGTAGGACCTAATTTGGGCTCAGGGAGACAGCGGCCGAAGCATTACACCACACCCAAACATCTCCCAAGGCATGCCAACGGAACAGCATTCATTCGTAGCTCCCCACTTATCACCATGGCTATCACCAACAGAGGCATGACAGTGGTGGGGAGGGGGGAAGGGTATTAAAGGGATATGGGTTGAGAACCCCATCTTCCAGGCACGCGAACTTCGTCCCCTCCATCCAAGACACTCCTCCGTCTTTTTCATCGTCAGAGACGGTCCTTTTCAGCGCCACGGCGGCGGTCCTTCTCTTGCGACGGTCCTTCTCAGCGCCAGCAGCTGTCCCCTTATTCCCGTCCTCGAATAAATAAGGGCTCGGAGACGAATATTCCAGCAACGAAGATACACGGTGAGAACTTCAGTCCGCGCATATTACTATTATTTTTATGTGTGACAACAGACCGCGGGCATTATGAGTGGAACGACGGAGGAACTGCGCGAAGCGACAACTGCGCGAGAGACAGAGGTACGAGGGGGGGGGGAAATAAAAAAAAATGTCCGCTGCGACATATTTTCATCCAGGATAACAACTCCAAAACTTGTCGAAAGGCCGGAATACGGAGAAGTTAATACATTATTTCCAACGCAATAACCGTATTTCGTCGTGTAAGACTACTCACCTGGCTCAGCCCTCGTGAAACCTTCAAAAGGCCACGGCCATTTGCATTACTTTATGAAATGAGTGTTGTCAACCGTATAAAATATTTACGTGGATGTCATAACCACGCATAAAGCCATTCAGGGAAAAAATCACTCGCTACATTTACGACACTGCACATAAGAATGCAGCACAGGGGGTATGGTTCACAAGAAAAGGAACGCTTGATATTCACTGGTGATGACGTGAATTAAAATTCTAATGCCATTCCGAATCTGGGATAAAAAAATGTTTCGTGTAAACCAGAGGGAATTTCCGCATAATTTAACCTGAAACATTCGAAGCAGATTACGTAATGACATAAAAAGGTTTGGAATCCTCAACCATGTAATTCACCTTTGAGCCTCTTTCCTCTATCATGGAATTTACCTTGGAGCAACGTACCGTAGTTTTACGTTGCCAAACTTACCAGAATCATATCTATTTCCTTGTTAATTACATTGATAAACTTCAAGATATGAAAGCTAAGTCCTCATAAAATGGTTACCTCAGATAATTCTAGATTTAATCAGAGCTTGGAGCTTTTACCCTATCATATACAAAAATTTCAATGTGAAGTAGAGAATACAATGCAAGCCACGCTAATCCATCTCCCTTAACGAAAAACTCTCAATGAATATGCTGCGAGTATTAGGGTACTATCACATATAACTGCTAAGTATTAAGCATTATCCAGAAAAGTTCTTTTTCTTTTTGGGACAAAACTCTGTCTCGAAATAAAAAAGTGACTGGGAATAACAAGAACATTTTAAGGTTGGAGGCCCTGAAAGTGACCAAAATAAAACCATTTCACTAGGCACCTAAAAACAGGATGTAGGTACTTTAAAAAATAAGATTTGGACATCAACTTCGTTAGAATGCTCTTATGATCACTTATATGAAATCCACATCGTCTTTCGAGTCATAGCTCTGGCGCATGCGCAATATCGATCGAATAAAAATATTTCTTTTTGAGAGTCAAATTCCTTCCTCCTTCAAAAGCTGCCAATTTCGGTGGATAGCCTTTAGCCTATGTAATAACTAAGTTGCTGAAAATCCTACGGTTCGGCATCTCGATTGAAGTTTTTGCCGAAAATCACGAAATTTGTGATAGCGGTGATATAGCTTCCAACTGTTTTTTAAATGGAGACGGGTCAAGCAGTTGTCCAATGGGTACTGAAGGTCATTAAATCAATAGGAAACGCTTAAAATAAGCATCAAGTGTGGTAGTAGGAAGGGGCTTGAAAAAGGACAAAAATCACTCATTTGCGCGTGGATCTAATTAGGTTGGGATCGGTTTGGAGGGCCCGCGTGGGTTTCCAACAGCTTTACAAACCCCGTTAGGACCAGTGGGTAGGGAGACTCTCCCCCAAAGAAATACGATGTCCATCTTTTGATCACCATCAAAGATGAACGTGTGTCAGGCAAGGCACGACCCCCGCCTGCAAAGCGGAGACATTGACAACAGGGTAGAAAACTCCCAGCTAGTAGCAGGCAACGGTAAAAACCTGCATACATTTCCGGGGAATATTCAATAAATTCCGTTCGCAGAAAGTAAGACCTGAAGGAAATATTGGCGATGGTAAAACCCAAAAGAGGAGTACCCTGATAAGACATGACACATTAGAAAATATAATGGACAACTCTCCTGATGAGGAGAATACAAATGTGGTACTATCGGAAGGACATGAGGACAGCGAGGCCCTTGATGGCGCCAAAGGTACTCTCTTTAAACAGTCGGGTCTTCAAAACGTAAGCGTAGAAGAGAGAATGACACTGAATGCCATACTGACGTTGTGACCAAAAACAGACATCGGGCGCTAGTAGACATTGAGGACGACGATAGAACCTAGGACGATAACGTTACTGATAGCAACCACAGAGCAAAGGGAAAAAAACACCGTGGAGTAAATGGCCACCAGCTATTTTAATGCATGAGGTCATAGACAAAACGGAGGTTATAAAAAGGATAAGACTAATAGCCAAAATACTGGAGACAATAACCCATGTATGTTGCCATGCTGTACGAACCTTCCCGTACAAATATAACATCACTCAAATATGCTATAGGTGCAACCTCTATAATCACAGCTCTTGAAACTGTACGCTAGCTCCACGGTGCAACATCTGGGCGGGAGACAATGAAGGAAAGGACTGCCCACGTAAAGATAAGATTAAATGCCGCAATTGTGGCGAAGATCACGAGACAAGATCCAAGTTTTGCACAAAATACCAGGCAGAAATTTAAAAGAAGAAATCAAAGAAAGATGAACCAAATAAAAAGGAGAAAGTTGATCCAAAGAAAAAGCAGACCAGCAATTAGGAACCGGCACCACCCCCAACTACTAATCCATGGAAGAACAAGGGAAATAATAATAACAATACTAATACTAGCATTGAAACAAGGGTGCCGAATGTAGACTCCACACCACAATCTAGGGAGGAGGAAGTAGAAGCAAATACATCACCAAACAGGGAGGAGAAAGAGGAAGCTAAGGCTTCATCAGACAGGGCAGAAGAGAAACAACGATGTGCCACTAAATTATGGATAAAATTCAAAAGTTATTCATGGGATTTCTCATAATTTCAACAAAATAGAAATATGAAAGTAGTCAAGGAAACAATAAGACGGCGCATGACGCCACTCAGACCGAATTCAGATCCAAGTGACGCGAGAGTCCCCTGCTGACCGCGTAGGTACTGCTTACTTTGAGAAGAGTGTTCCCTCCATAGAAGAAAGTTGCTCCTGTTTTCATTTTGTTAAGTTTCTTTTGGATTTCTGCGATTAAACTAAACCTCTTTAGAAAAGGTTTCGCCGGGTGCTATTCTGCCGGCTTTGTCAGGCATTATAAACCAACAATGAAAAATAAATAAACAAACTTAAGCGGTTATTATGTACAGCATGATTAATTAATACTTAAGTTTTTCAAAAGTCGTTTCCACGTATAAGGAAGTTTATAGCCATCTTCTCTATTTAGGTTGTCAGGTCTTTTTTCTATTTCAATGGCTTCCCTGATGATCCGTGGATAGTAGCTAACTTCTAAACATAACACTTTCGCCCTTTTGATATCAGTATTGTAACCTTCTTCTAAAAGTGTGTGCTCAGCCACGGCAGAGAGTGATACGAATCTTTCTTCCGAATAGCCCGTTCGCATTCCTTCAGTCTGCATCCCATGGCTCTCTTTGTCTGGCCAACATATTTATTTTTCATTGTTGATTTAGAATGCCTGACGAAGCCGGCAGAATAGCACCCGGCGAAACTGTTGCTAAAAAAGTTTAGTTTAATCGCAGAAATCCAAAAGAAACTTACCAAAACTAAAATGAACGACGAAAATCTACGAAATAAAATTGCTCCTGTTTTCGTTTCTGTTCGAGTGAAAGCAAATGTTTTATGGCATTTTCATTAAGTGTAAATATAATTTCATACTTTGGGCGGGTGAGAATTAAATCAGCATCATAGTCGCCATCTCATAGTTAAGTTAATTTTATTCGGTTTTCGGTGCGTAGCAGTGATTTCTTTAAAATTTGTTATTTTTTTTAGAACGTCTGTTATTTTTGGTTCCCAAAAATTTGGAGATTCCACGACAAGAGGACGAAAATATCTCTTTAATTTCCAACTAGTCTAGCTTATCGACTGCGAGTCGCTTTAAGACACAGCGAAGGATAGGTCGCCGAGTCTGGATGCTGGCGTCAATATGCCGATGTCACCATCCCACCACCACCACCCCCTCTAATTTATGCAAGAACGCTTGCTCAGGAGGAGGAGTGCTATAAGGGGTGAAGCGTCCACGCTTGAAACCCCTATCGTCGGACAAAGAGAGAGAGAGCAGGGGGGGGGCATTCCAGGGGTGGGTGCTGAGGGGGGGGAAAGGGGGTGGTTCACTCTTTATAGGCAGGCACGCTTCACCGTGCAAAATTAAGAGCCCCCCCTTCTGCATTACCATACCATTTGCATCATCCCGGCCAGGGGGGGTCGGCAGGGGGGGGGGGTGATTTTTTTACCGCTAATGAGACCGCTCCGATCGGAATGAAGGGCCCTTTGCCACCAATTTATGCCTCGGCAGAATGCGTCAACCTCTCGGCCGCGTATCCTAGAACATTATGCATTTTCCTCGAGAGATGGCGTTATAAATATTTTTTACCAGAATCAAGCATTGCCTTCCAACAAAATGTATCTACTTCACATAGTTCTCCGTATGATACTTTTCAATATTTTGTTATAATTTAATTTCTTTGTTGTTATTTCAATTAATTGTGTCATGTCTTAGCGATCAATACTACAGTGTCATGTCATAGTGTCCAATACAAAATGCTGTCAAACTATTATACTCATCTAATTATTCATGAATATATGATAGGCATTATTGTTATGTTAGATATTGCACATGTTAAACTTAGAATTCCTGATAAAATTTCTTTTTATATCATTTGGAATAACGTCTCTTGCATATTATTGTCGTATATATTTATCAAATTGCTTTGGCTATTCATTCTCCGCTGTACCTATTCAGTTCGGTTAAGTATGTTCTCCATTGTAAAACCACAGACACCATTGAATGTATGTATGGAATACATGTTCCATAAGACAAATGTCCTAGAGCAATAAATTTATATTTATTTATTATTTATTTATTATGACACCTAGCGAATTTATTTTTCTTAAAATGAGACCGAGGAGTCCTGACAGATTTCTTTTGCTCTCACTGCTCTAAGGTGAATAAAAAATCACGTACTACCAGTGATAATAAAATAAACGGCGTTTTGCTAAACGAAAAAGTTAACAAACTGCAGATGCCTCATAGAACCTATCCCTAGAGTTATCAAAGGCTTCGATAAGGATATTTTTCATCAATGAGGAAGGGTAGTATATTATTTCATTATTATATCAATTATGAATTCAACTTTTGGCAAATTGCTGACAAATTTCGTATTAACTTGAAAAATGTTTCAATAAATCACATGCGCTTGGCATATTTGTTGATAAAAAGTTACATTTTTAGGAGTAATTTTCTAAATTAAAAATAGAAGATCCATTGGAACAGCAGCAAGAGAATTTTCTCATCTTTGTTGAAATTATTTATTAGCCGTTGATATTAGCCATTCTCATATTAGTAAATTCCAACCAACTGAAAAGATTTCCTAACAGAATTTGACGCAATTTCCCATTTGACTGAGCAAGATGTGATATTTTAAGGCACAGTAGCATGTAATACAGGCAATGAATTTCTCAGGGGAGGGGCTTTTTAATTTTGAAAACATTAATGGTTTTCCTGCCTTTTTAATTACTTTAGAATTAAATTCAGAAAATATTTCGTAGAAAATCATTTTTTCTAACTAAAATTAAAATTTAGACTAAATGTTTTCTTTTATCTCTCTATCTCTCTCATTTCTTTTCCAGCTCTTAAAAGGTTGTTTTTCACATTAAGGTGGAAATTAATCATCAAAATTAATCTGCGCCAGAACACGTCTAAAAATTAAAGAGTGGCTCGTCGTTGGGACTCATCCAGTGGTGCGCTCCAAGTCCCTCCGTCGCTCGAGAACGTCCTAGCAACGACAAGAACAGCATCCCTACGTCTCGAGGGAGCAAAAGTAAGTGAATGAGGTTCTTCTTCATCTTCTCTCATCTCCAGCCACGGGTCCAGCAATGCGTCTCGCTAAAACCAAGGACTGTGAAGCCACGAAGAGTTTGTGACTGGGTCCAAAGAATGTCCACGTCACGAAGAAATTACATTAATCGGAGAGTACACTCGCAAGTCGTAATTCCGAAGCACATTGTATCTGTATTATTAACTTTCATGTTTTAAATATACTTATTTAACTATGACTTCCATTCTGTGCCTGAAGGAAAAATGAATTCCAGGAATGATCGAGGAAGATCAACGTATAAAAGTGTACTGTTCCAACCAACGTATAAGTGTTCCAACCAACATATAAACCTTGATAATGGCATTAAGTGCCGAAACCTTGATCGGTGGTGTATTTTAACTGTGTTTTTATAAAATACTATGTGGGAATTTACAAGTATTGTTTTATTTGAAATGGAGGAAGATCAAGTATGGAATCCTTAGTTGACCAGGGTAAAATTTTCGGTAAAACGTTTTATAAAATCGACTAATTTTATAAAAATGAGCATGCTAACGATAAAACCGTTTTATAAAACTTAGTTTTATAAAATGTTTTATGGAATAGGACAGGTTCTTTCATCATAAAACTGCTTTGGGCAGCAACCAATGAGACTTTCCGCTCATCGCGTTGATAATAATCTCGTATCCATGGGAAGCCAAACAAGGAAAACGTAAACAAACATGGCTGGAAGTTCATGGAACGTTGAGGCAGTATCCTTCTTGTTGTTAGAAGAATGCGTTAGAGAGCCTTAGCACCGTTGAGTATGTGATCAGAAAGTATAAGTAAATAAACAATACATATAGTTATTAACCCAACAGTCATCCAAGAGAGAGTACATTTATCACTTCACGTGTTCGCAAGGCGTCTCATAGATGGCAGGACATTGCGGTTTTATGAATAGTTTTACCGTGAGCAAGCAAGTACGTTTTACGTACGATTCATAAAATATTCAATGCAAATTTTTTATAAAACTCTTTTATGGAAAATTTTACCGTGAGAAACAGGCATTAGGAAGGAGAAACAATAAAATGAAGAGTTAAGTAGCAACAAAGCGGTCAGCTGATAAATAATGAAATAAAGAGCGGCAGCAAGCTAACCATCGAATTGATGACCAATAGTTATGTTGATTGTAGTTATAAAATGTTTAAGTGGGTTATAACCCAGAATACAGTATTATTTTGAGCATCCAAATCCAATAAATTTCACTTTTCAGCACAGTTTGGTAAGTCCTCATTTATACTTATTGTAATAAGAATAATATTTGATGTACCAGAAATAGGGTGAGTAGTTTATGCAAGAATAGCTAACACTACGGCACCAGATTAACTCCTTGGAAAGATTCACTTAGCTTGATAATATTTGAGTGAATGAATTTTTATTTGCGTATGTGCAATGTTTTTACGGTTTTTATTATTATGAATAAATAGCTGGCCTATATAGTTTAAGTGAAACGCTGTCCCGACTTCCCAACCAAAGAGTGGTCATACACTAAAATACTCCATGCTATGCTGTTGCAAATATTATTGTTTTAATTTAGGCTTCTGCGCTTTGCAATTCAGGTATATATCGTTACACATCGCAGGACAACACATTCTGTACGTGCCAATGTGAGAATGAAATTTTTTACATCGCCCATACCCAAACTTCTACGGGCCGGATCAAAACAACCAGATCATATAAAATGGCGTGAGTTGCTACGCCCCCGCCTCATATGGCCCGTGGAGAATGTTAGAGAAAAAAACATCTCCGAGATATATTCCGATTCCCTCGGCGCCGCCCGCGCCGGGCAGAAGCGAGGCGGTTTTTGCGTTCGCATTCCGATTCTCGTTTTTCACCGACTGCATTCCGTGAGTGAAGCGGAATAGCACGGAATAGAAATTAGACGCTTGAAGCGCTACTGTTGCTCTCTCGGAAACATTATCCGAATAATTGAACGAGCGGATTTATCGTTTTTGTGTCACTTCCCTCCCATCGATGATGATTGCGGCTTTATTCCGAGTGGCGCCCCTTGCATTAAAACAACCGACGAATGCAACGCGAACATGCCTTTCTCCTAGCGTGTGGCGTGCCCACGGGAAATGCACGCGAACGAACGGAATTTCAACTCGTGCTATGCGTTGGATTCGTGATATAAATGCCTTCTCCCACCACGTTTAGCACCTGAAACTATTCATTTCGCCAACGGTATCCATGGCTGCGAAAATATAAAATCAGGATCAAAATAGGACATATCGGAAACAGCGAAAGCCAACAGATTTTTAAGTACCAGGCGAAAGTTTGTGGAAAATTGTCACAGATTGCATTGTAAAAGAAAAAACTTAGTAAATATTTCCACAACAATTATAGTTGGCCAATTTTCCACACCAATTAATTATAATTGGCGTGGAAATATTTACAAAGTGTTTTCTGTTACAATGCAATCAGCGAAAGCCAAAACTTATCCGAATCTAAGTAGAGCATGCAACAATTACGTCATGCATTTCATTTCCTTCCTCTATCTATTAAAGAATGTGCTAAGTTTTATACAAACAACATGCTCCTGCCTTTTGACACTATTATTTTTTTACAAACTAGAGCTTTAAACATGGGTAAAAAGAGTATCCTATAACAACATACACGGTTAAAACAAAAAAAGAGAAAATTAACCAGGAGAAATGGATTTTATATAATATTTAGACTCCTGCTTGTCTTAATTTTTTTATTAATTATGAAATAACTATAATCATTGAGGTCAAAATGCTATCATTCGACAGAAATGACTCAGTAGTCAACACCTGTAACTGGAAAGTGTTTACTAAAAATATATTCAAATAACTTGCATATTTTGTACTTCGTTAGTTTTTTAAAAAGTTATCTCATCAATGAAAGTGGTTTTTATTAATCAATTCGAACGAAAACGCGGAATTTAGTGTCTGCTTTGAATCACATAGTTACGCGGTGGAATCTACTCCACTTTAATTCGAATCGGGAATAACAGAAGGACAAACTAAATGGGTAGTACGCGCAGGCACAGCAGTGTGTTTGTTGAGTATCGAGACACATGCGACGGCATTGTCAATTCATAAATTTAAAAGGCTCGTCGTAAAATTTCCCCAAAAAAATAATGACGCGCGAGTCTTTTGTTTTCTCTGCTCGTCAATCGGAACGCGATTGAAGCAAATATGTTGGAAACAGTCGTAAAAAGCTCTCTTTTCATTTCGATTCGAAGCCGCGCGCGAGCCCTCTGTCGGCAAATGAACGAGACGATTTTTACGGCGCACTCCCGATTTACGACAGCATATAAATGCAACTCCCTGTTGGTGCGCTGGCTGCCAACGGTGTCTGGGGTGTCTGGTAAAAAACAATTGCAAGCTACTGTAACTGGACATGTGACTGGCGCATTCTCAGTGCACGAATTATCTTCGCTGACCTCATTTTCGGAGAGAATGACGTGAACTTTTAATGTGTTTTGCATGTGCCTCCTAATGTATGTGCGAGAGTGATTAAGGAACAGTATAATACGATTGGTATTTATGAACTACACTAAACTCTTTATCGGATAATAATTTACCATTATATAACCGTCAGTGGAAAAAAATCTGCATTTTTTACTGATTCCAAAATCTCGATTTGCCTAGAGTAGTGTGGATGATGATGTTGTGGATGTGGTGACGTCTAGCAGTTCTGACCAACATGCTCCTATAAAACTACCAAATAATCCACAGGTGAGAAGGACGCCTCGGTAGCGTAACTGGTTAAAGCACTCGGCGCGATTTGGAGGGATCCGGGTTCGAATCCCGGTCAAGGCGAATGATTTTTCCTCTGTGGAATATCCCACTTATGTGCACTTGCGGGTGACACCGTAAAGGATACTACCGTGGCTAGTCCCGGTCTCCTCAAAATTAGTGTAGTGTGGCTCACCGATAGGACTGTCACAAATTCCTAGGTTAAGAAATGTAGAATATTCAAAGTTCCAACGGCGAACAGTAAATGTTTCCATGTCTTACAATAAATTCTTAGATTTTAAACAATAACTGCTCTAAGTGTGATTACCTTGGATAATGATAATTTCTTGTCACTATATGATAAGTTAATATTGTAAGATGTTTTAAGAATAAACTTAGTTATGTTCCACACAATATTCATCGCATCCAAAGGGTTTCGACCTTTTCAGGTCATTATCAAGGATTAAAAAGGTGTTAACTCTTGACTATCAAGAGTTAGTACCGTTCTCCCAAAACTCTTCGGGACTTTTAATTTGAATCGCCTTTTTTGAGCCGAAAATCACCATCTGGCCTGATTCTAAATGCATATTAACATAAAGAGAATCACAAAACGACCTTTTATGTCAACAGGGTGCTTTTTACATAAGTTTTTCTCAAAATGTACTCCATGATGTCCTAGTGATCCCTAAATAAGAGTTTGGCACTCCCCAAACACTAATGTACGAATGCATCTGATAACTGTTTAGTGGGAAAATTATAAACTGCTTCGGAGTGAATAGAAACAATTTCCTTCCGGAGGATTTTGTAATATATGTCATCCATTGCTCCACAATTCATCGAAGGTTTCTTACATAATGGGCTAATGTTCTAAGACTTTACCCTCTTCGTATTTCTCGAGAAAATTGCAACAGTTGAATGTACGCTCGATTACGTACGATTTACTGTTCATTTTTGTTGATTTTGTTCCTGGCAGAGCAAAATTATAACGGACAGTCATCTTGCACCAAAAATTGATGCTAATCAAATTAACTCAGCCAGTTAATCGAAGTAACTTTCTTCTAGGACTACGAGTAGGGTAGTTTAAAGCTCTAGTCATGCCACAACTCACGTACAACGTGAGCTTTTGGGTCTTTGTACCAAAATAATTTTTACGCGAATTAAACGACACACAAAGGAAAGCCCTCCGCTTTCTTAAATACTGACGCGGTCGAAGAGAGCGTATTACTTAGTTGAAAGATATACTAGCTCGAATACCAATAGAGACTTAAGAGGCTATGTGATCTCAGCTGATAATTCCTGAAACATTCAGTTTCAGAATGACACCAAGGATATTATGTTAACCTCTCACTCTTCCTCTAGAACTGATGATAGGCACTAAATGACAGAGATCTTAGGCTTTCCTGGCGAATAATATTAGTAAAATCTTCTCGGGTTTGCCACCGGGTAAGGCTTTTAAAGGCCAACGTTTCGACGAGTGACTCACTCATCGTCATCAGGGCTGAAAAATCGACCCTAGCAGAGCATAGTCTAGATAATGCGCACTCCATCAATTTTAACGGCACCAAAATCCTTTGCCGTCAAATGGATACTGGTATCGTTTGATGAAAGAGGCTATCGAAATAAGTTTGGAGGAGAAGAAGTTAAATCGTGACTCTGGGCAGTACATCAGCCAAATATGGAGACCCCGCTACTCAATAACATTAAACGGTTACAATTCAAATTCAAACCGCCTTGAACGAGCCGGTCAACAATGGGTTTTTTCAACCGCCCTTGGCCAGCTATAAAAACCCCGGCATGGACCAACTCGGCAATCAGTCTCAGCCATGATGACGATGAGGGAGTCACTCGTCGAAACGTTGGCCTTTAAAAGCCTTACCCTGTGGCAAACCCGAGAAGATTTTACTAGAGATACTTATACTTTGCCGAACTTATTGGCACGATAGTTCCTTCTTCCAACGTGACGACAAGGAAAACTGAGCGACGCACTCATCGCATTTCCCTTTTCAGCCATTGTTCCATTTCCCTACTCCATCCCCATTTCATCACTGGTGTCCTATCATCCCCTGCCAGACGTGTTTCACGTGGCTTTTAGGTTAGTATGCAAAAGCCGTCCCTCATTCGAGAGATGGAAAGCAGAGATCCGGGACACAATGAGTGGAAATAAGGGTCGCCTCAAACCCTGCCCCTCCTCCTCCTTTTTCCCTTTTTTCTCCGAACGGGAGGAAAGAGACAAAGCCTAGATGATATTTTTATTTTGTCAGTGCGTGCGGCGGGGCGGACAGGACAGGCGGAGGATGTACGCCATGGAAATCCTTGGGAAAGTCAGCTTGACACGCGTTCACTCGTGCGACATTGCTTGCAATCCGCCATGATCCACTTGCCTGCGCTCCACCCTGCGGCATCAACTTCGTCAGACGATGCAGACCCTTAGGATGGGGCTCTCGAGTTAGGGATCGTGCATAAACTACGTTACCGTTTTCGGTGATTTTTTCAACCCCCTTCGTTGACAACTGTAGTATATTTCCCAAACCCCCCCGACATGAAACTTTGATTCTCCAAATGAAACTTTCTTTTCAAAAATATTTTCATAATTCTCGAGTGTTTATTTTAGGGATAGGTTGAAAAGAGATGCATAAAGTAGCCGAATTATATATATGATAGAAATATTTAATCTTAATTGTAACAAGTATTATTCATTTTTTTAATTCTAAAAATCAACCTCGAATCACGACGTAAGGTGCTGTGCTCATCTACTTTTTCTCTCCCCACATTTCTGACTTCTGCCTTGAAAAATGCTGTCACGAGGTCGCTATTTAATCCGCGAGGAGGTCAAAATGCGAACAATTTGATGGTGTGAAGACTTGCAGCATTGTAGAGACAATGGTTTAGGCACATTTAGTTGAATGAGAAGCTTGGGATGCTATAAACATCCCGCGCGCCCTACCGCATGTTAAACTCTGTAGTATTGTCGACGCGATGTCGACGAGTTTGAAACGTAAACAGGCGCATTGTAACAGCTACATTACTTTGAGTGAACTCCTCCCCCCCCCCACTCCCCCTAGTTACCCGCCGTAGGTTTATAAACGACCCGCTTTCCCCCCCCCCTATGTTGGTTACGTAATTTATGCACGACCCCTTATGCAATTGAAGAATTTTATAGTTCAACGTTTCGCTCTCACTGCAGCGGGAGTTTTCAGGAGAGAACAAACTTCGATCTTGGATACGATCGCTGCAACGTGAATGAAACGTTGTGCTATAAAACTCTCAAATCGCAGCATAAACCCGAAGGCCTCATCAGCATCTATCAACAGCTGCGAAAATCGGGATCCTTATAAGATAGGCTTGGAAACTGAGTTAGAACGCGTGCAGCAAAGATCGGCAAGATACGTTAAAGGCCGTTATGATAATCTCGTTAGTGTTGCTGACCTTTTGCAGTAACTGGGATGGGATAAGCTTTCAGACCGTCGATTAAAATTTAGACTCAATCTGTTATGTAAGTTCCAAACCGGTCTATTTTCTGACGACGTTGATAATATTTTCCGAAATCCGACATACTACGGTAGATCAGATCATAAGAATAAAATTAGGGAACTAGACTGCAGAACGGACAGATTTAAAATGTAATTTTTCCCACGAACGATAAGGGACCTTAACAGCTGCCAATGAGACTTAGCTCTTAGTAGTCGCAGTACTCCTAATACTTGAATTCTTATCTGTTACCTGGTACAAGGAGCACGCCTTGCATTTTTTCTACATGGATCTTCAGTCCCTGTCCATCTATGTAGTTGTAGAATGCATGTATATTGACGGTCCCTCTCCATTGTAAAGACGTCTGTAGTGTAGTGTTGCATGCTTGTGAGGCTTCGCCTCGTGACAAGCATTAGCGATTTATGTTAATGCATAATTAGTCGTAGTTACACTAACTCTAGGGTATAGTGTAATGCATGTTGGTGATTACTCACCCCCTGCCACACACCCATGAGGTGGCTGTCAGGGTATTTTGTAGATGTAGATGAAAGCCTACACTCTATATGCAGCATCCCTTTCTAAGGTGGGAGCAGGCACTCACTTGATCCTAGAACTATTCGCACAGCACTTCTTTACAGTTGTCTGCCAGATCCTTCGCTCCAACCTTTGTCCAACAACGGAACTACAAGCCAGGAATATTCTTAAAACTTTTATTCTCAATGTATTTAAAGTTGTATATGCAAGAAAAATAATGCATTATGGATCATAGAAACTTTCTAAATATCTGCAACCAGCTGTATAGCATTATCAGATCTTATAAGTGGATGTATACCCATTATGTTCACCTACATGGACGTCAATTTGTTCTGGAATTTGAAGATTATATGCCGCGATAAAGGGTTTCTGATCAGGCCACGCTTCTCCAGGCAGTGAGAAACACCGCACTAGTTGATAGATTGGTTACCTATGGAGGCAACGGATTACTGAGGTGATTTTAGTACTTGAGTCAGTTGGCAAGAAGCGTTTTACTTCGCAATGGAGGGAAAACAGGCGTTGGAATCGACCTAATTTTCACGAAATGCGACAGCGCGTTCACAGTTACACGCCTCATCCGACGGACGTAGTGTAACGACCTTCTTCGGATCTCAATCGGTGAACTGCCGGTCATGTGCTGGTCTTTTAGACGATACATCCGCTCTGACGATCCGTATCATTCGACTCTTGATCCGTTTCATTTGCCTCCGCCTGCCATTAGTTCCATCTCACCTGTCATAAAGAACGTGACATGGAGCCACCATCGTTTCCACTCGAAGCTTGAGTTGGAAAATAAACAAGGGCGCGAAAGATACAAACAATTTTAAATCGTATTGTTGTAATTTGCTAAACGTGAAGAACTTCAGCATTTTCAACAACTCCAATATATATTGGGCACTTGAAGGTATGCTTTGTTTGAAATGCCTATGTTATTATTAGCTTGAATTACCTGTGTATATATTTTGTATCAGTATTTCCCAAACAATGTTGCTGATACCTTTGTTTTCGTGTACCTATCCGCCAGTGTATGGAGAATGGAACTCAGTTCTTTATACCATAATTTCATAATTTTAATAAATATTGCCTTAAATCTATGTTCTTGGGAGATATTTCCCGTGCTTGTGAATCGAAGACTTATTAGATGCACTTAGTTTTTTTTAAATATTGAGTGATCGCTTACATGTCGCTTGTAGTTTTGGCTGTATTTAGATTTTCGTGGCATGTACAGTGTGTAATATATCTTCCGTAAGATGTTGAGCAATCTGGGTATTCGCTAGTCTCGGCATCTTTATTTGATATAAGGTAATTGAAGCTTCGACAATTCACGAACCGTTCGTGAGCCGATCATTAAGAGAGGGAAACGGATCTCCCGCCTTTCCACAAAGAGTCACTAAAAACGTGTGATTAGAAAATAACCCCCCTTGACTACACCGCAACACCGAAGAGGGACTCGGCTTGAAAATTTCCGCCGCTGCGACGATTCCTATGGACGCTTGTGCTCTAAAGATGAGAAGCGAGTGAAATAATTATACCACCGGGAAAATCTGACCCCCATTCGCATTTTTTTAACCTACTTACAACAGAGCAATCTCAACTAATTCGTACATTCCTAGAACAAATTGAATAAATATTATTATAATTATTGTTAATATTATACATTAGTTCTGCACACTTTGCGCATTGTATAAAATCATTCATCATTGCAATGACGTCAATATTAACTCCATTCAAGTGTCAAACCTGAGAAGTGCGTTTTACGCTGTCCGCCATCTTGCTACGTAGCACGGCATGGTTAGCTTCTGGTGTGTGCGCGCACATAGTGGACGTACGTTGCGAGAATAGTTCTCACGCTTAGCATAGCATTCGGTGTGTGGCGGCCTTTACTCTATCTTGGAGAAACGTATTGCTTCCTTACGGTGAAACGCACAGCAGATCACAGCGTAGCACGCTAGGCGCAGCGCAAGTAAGCGCAGGTGACGCCGGCTTATGGGTGATACAACCCCCGCGGAGCATCGCTTTCAAAGGGATAAAAAAAACACCATCGCGGCGGAGTAGGTGTAAAAAAACGGCGAGGACGAGGTGGCACATGTGGTTGGTGGCTGGCTGGGGGTGAGGGGGTTCGTTTGAGGGATGAATGGGGTCCATAAATTGCGTTGCCCGCTGCTAAACAAAGGCTGTCCGCTGCATCGCTTAATGCCTCCTCCTCCTCCCCAACGGAATCTCGTGAAAAATTCAAAATACATGAACGCGGGGCGGAGCCGGCGATTGCATGGAAAAAGTCTCTCACCTGATTTATGGCACAAAAAGTATAAGCAAGGAAGGAAGATGGGGTCCAGGCCTAAAGAAAACACCAGTGATGCCCCCCCTCGTCCAATTGTTACCGTCAGTTCCCCCTGGGACAACGAGAGCGTCAATTTACATTAATAAATAATAATCTGAGCAAAGATGATATATCTAAATAACTATAATAGTCCGCCAAATAGTCAGTATTGAACCTTATGTACAATATTGTCCACATATATACCCACACACCACATTTCCGTTTTAAAACGTTTTTTTTTAGTCTCAAAACTAAAAAAAAAACGTTTTATGACAGTTTTGAGACTAAAAAAAAAACGTTTTGAAACGGAAATTTACTGTGTGAGTAATTACTAGAGACGGGTGGTTTCGGTACCAGACTCTCGGTACTTCCGGTTTTTGGCCCTTAGAACCGGTATTGAGAACCGATCGCATAAAGTCGGTACTTTTTATAGCCATTTTTCGACTTCTATTTTCTAGGAAACATGAAAAATGTATTCAAATCTACGGATCCGTCCTTGCACAATGGAGAGTTTGTTTCAAATTAGAGCTCAAAAATTGCTTAATTAATCTTATTTCAAAACAGATATTTCACTACCTTTGTCAACTATCGTGTTAGCCAAAACAAACCCTTATACGTTAATGACCTTTATCACATGAACTTCAGTATTATGCCCAAGATCAAAATCAAACTATTTTCATTGGAAAGAAGTTAAAATTATCATTAAAATCTACAAACTTAGATACAATAACAACGGAATAACTATAAAAACTGTGTTAACTCCACTAATTTATTTAATAACCTTCGACCTTTTGTATCGCACCCTTTCTTATTCGTCACCCCGACCGGTCCCAACGTCTCGCGGGTGGAGTGGAGGGGGAATGGGGGGGAGGGGTGGGTGGGTGGAGGGGGGAATGACGAGATCTCGTTGAAGCTGGGTTACGAATGAGAAAGTGTGGAATGTAAAAAGTTACTTACTTGAGGATGTTAATAAAATTACACGAAGTTAACTCGGAAGTGCATTCACTAATTACTAAATCCCACATTTCTAAAATCAAGAGCTCATCGTTAAAAATTCACTGCCGTGTAATCCATCATTTGCGATAGAATCAAAACCGCTCTGCCTCGCAATATTGTCATTTTGCTCTGTTCACACTTTAAGTGGTTTGAGCGAGATAGATAGTACTCCCTAGTCATAATGGAGACCATATTCAAATTATATTTTTTTCTTTCAGCGGATGTAAGAAGTATGAAATAAATATTGTAATATTAATGGCGCAAATATATAGTTATATATGACCACAATTCTCAGTAATTAAATACATAAAGCTACGTAAGTCTCTAACTTGACTCATTTATTCCCACCGTACGGCTGAAAACCCTTCAAAACGGCAGTTTTTATTTTGCGATTCTGTCAAAATTACTGTGGTGAATAATAGATAATTTTTATGAATAAGCTGAGAAAACATGCAATCTACACACCGTTAGTTTTTTTGACGAAATCTAGGTGCTAGAAGTTCCTATTTCCTTCAATATTCTCCCTCTGGAGCGCACAGCCGTAATCTATGCCATGTAAAACAGCATATATTTTCAGAGAAATTGCTCGTAAAGTAGTTCAACAAGGGGTTGATATTTTTATATAATTGAAAAGATGGGAGTTTTCCTTTAAAATGAGGCCAAATTCATCAAATTCTACGTGAAGTGATTTTTCGCTCTCAGACTACCTTTAAGCAATCCCTCATTCCTCCCAAAGCTGCCTCTTGCCCCATCGCGATCTTCAACATCCCAAATGCTTACTTTGCTGTCTTCTCCTAACTCACTACCCCCTGCTTAACCCCTCCTCTCCTCCTCCTCAACCACCTCCTCTTATGTTCACATACCATCCCCGTTCCACATTTTACTCCTCGATCTCAAACATAAATCCACTCCCTACTCCGCGTCTAATACGTTTCCGCGACATCCAACGCAGCGCACCAAATCAGGTCTGTCATGTTCCAAAAAATAATCCCTTACATGAAGTTGTTGTCATTATATCGCCCTGGCCAATAAAACACATCCAACCCCAACGCTGTTCTTTTCCCATTACTTTCACTACCTAATGTAAGAGAAACAATTGCACTTTTCCACAAATTGCTTCAATGCGTACAACTAGAATGCGTCTAGTATGCGTACAATTAGAATCTCTTGAAATTATACAGTCAGATGTGGATGTTCTTTTAAATGAACAAGTGTTTGTACCCCATTCTCCTCTCCTCAAGATTCCCCTTCCCAAAAGAAACAGCCAAACTCCCACTCACCCTCCCCCCAACCCCCCTCCCATTGTTGGTTTTTCCATCCACTCACCCAGGCCCTCCACCCTTAAACCGGGCGGTGCCCACCTTATTCCTTCCTATTCATACCCCCTTTCCTAATTACCCTCAGGTGCACTCTTTCCACCTACTTTCCCTAGCGCCGCTTCCCTACGTTCTAATGACATGCCTATTCCTTGCCATTTTCCCCTCCCCCCCTACATTTTTCCCCCTTTGCCGTTTATTGGCCTTTCCCTTACGGTTTAGTCCGTTCCCCCCATTTCCTCCCTCGGTTTTTCCTGATTTCTCCCAGGTTTTTTTCGTCACTACCTCCTCCTTCCTCCCCTCCTCTAGTTTCCTCCCACTACTCCCCCTCCTATGAAAAGCTATATAAGTGATGTACTCTCTTCCAACTTTGTCTTGTACCTGATGATGGCTCTGTGAGCCGAAACGCGTTGCACGCATTAAAGCGATATGTGGAAAAGTGCAATTGTTTCTCTTATTTTATGAAGAACTTCCAAGATATCTCACCTGAATCTGTTGAATTTACTCTCACTACCTTTCAAATTTCTTCCATAATACCCTAGTCACTACAATATGCTCCCTAATCCGTTTGAATTGTCTTTCTAGCATAATAATTGTCGTCATCTTGAACGCCGTGGCTAGTTCTGTCTTTCTCCTGATTGATCTTCATTCCTTGTATCTCACATTGATTCTCTGATTCGCGTTACAAAGAGAGCAATCCTTTTTCCGTCTGATGGGATAACTAGCACATTCTCGTCTATAAGTCTAATCAAATCATTGAGAAGTCCTAGAGTTTTTGTTACCACGTCTAGCAGACTATTCCCTCAGCACGAAGGGGGGGGGGAAATGAGAGCATTATATCGGTCGACCCCGATCCACTCTCCGTCCGCCAAACCCCATTTCAGCCATTCGTCCGCTACCCTTTACACTTCTTCCACCAGAACCAAAAATAGGTACGCTGCTAATCATGTGATTTCAGGCTCAAGTTTTTTTACATGTGCCTTTATTGCATTTAAAGGTCCATTTTAAGCCACATGGCTTGTCAGAAGGTTCCATTGTATTCATACAAGCGGCATGTTACACAGTAGAAGAATACTATTACAATATAAAACAAAAATAAAAACAAAAGTCATTTTTTTAAAACCCACAAAACCTGTAGCATGAATATATTTGCCGTAGTATAGCAATATATTGTAATTATATTTATGTCAAATGAGTACACAATTGAGTGCATAAGTATAACAGATTCATAAATATATTGCCTAATTGTAAGGGATTACAAATTCTTAATTTCGTTAATTAACCATTCTTTGACCTTTTCATTAATTTCTGCCATTCCTTTTAAATTGCGCATTTGCTTAGGCATACAATTAATGGTATTTGGTATAATATATTTAGCCAACCTTTGGCCATATTAATTATAATAATCATAGGTTATTAACATAGGAGTACTTCTTTTAGTCATACAGAGCGTATTCTTACAGGGAACTTTTTATTCTTTCTTAAAATAATTTTCCACTATGATTAACCATTTAAACAATTTATCTACAGTTTAAACATTATATTTTACGCAAAGTGATTTCAGGACAATTTTACTACAAAAACTTAAAATCTTTTAAGTAATAACATAATTACCAGACAAAATAACTACTCATAATCCTGTCCTAAAATATGGACGACAAGTCCTGTCGCAATTCATATTAGAACGTACTAATAGGTATTACTTTTCGACCTCAAAAATATCAATGTGTTAGAGAAGAGGCGTAGAATTACTGCCTCTTCGGAAAAAACATGGTGACGTCGGAAAAAATTTCCTCTTCATCACCTCACAAAAACTGGTGACCTGAATTTAATTTTCAATGAAAAATAATTTATGAAAACGACGTATTTAAAACGGACCAAAAAGCATGCAATAATTTCTTTTATCGCCACACACATTTATATCGACCATGCAGATACATGACATCGTACAGATTGTCCAGAAAATTTGTGATTGTGAATTTTAATAGCTATGAAAATATTTGTAAGATTGGAAACGAAAATTTGGGGCGCATGAACCAGATAATTGATGCATGAATGGTTCACCTAAGTCACCAACAATTTCATTACACTGCAAATTATACATATGAACTATTATGTGAGAATTCTCAACGGCAGCTACTTGCTACAATCCTTAATATTATGTATGCACCCCACGTATTTCGTTTTCAATATTACAAGTATTTTCATAGCAATTAAAATTCACAATCACTAATTTTCAGGACAATCTGTGCATGAGGTTATGTATCTGCATGGGGATAAAAATGTGAGTGGGGCTAGGATAAATTATTTTATACTTTTTGGTCCGTTTTGAAAACGTTTTTATTATATTTTGTTATTAAAATATTTATTTTTACTTTTTAGTCTTGTGTTATTATATTTGAATTGGAAAATTTTATACTTATCTACCAATAATATATCGTATTAGCCTGTTTAATTGTTATTTTCCTAAATTAAAGATGCTAGAAAAATTAATTTAATAAGATTTTTATATAATTATTACAACTTATCAATTATATATCAATTAATTATTACAATATTATGTATTTAATGTATGTATCATGAATAGACAATATATATGATATTTTAATATTTAATATATAACATTTATAATGCATATTATTACCTATTATTGCATTGCATTTCAGTTCTGAGCTATGCTTGAAGTTACAAGTCTCTAGCTCATCGGGTAATTAGTTTAAAATCGATTGCAAATGTTTGTACCGAACAGGCAAACAGACAATAAAGCGACTTGATAAAAACTTTTTAATAAAAATCAAATGAGCGAAATAGTTCTGCGAGTTGATTCGTGAGCGAACACAATTGTGTAATTAAATGGATCTCGATTTAATAAACCGGCCGTCTTGTTATTTCTGATGCATCCCGGACCGATTGAAAAATCACCCCCTTCGCGTATCTGCCGATGATAGATGTTGTGTGTTCATCAGGAATATAGGCGTCGAACCCTGCAAATTTTCGCTCTTCACGCGACAGAGGAAAAACTCAAGACATGCCGTCAATATCGAGCTAAAGGTTCCAGGAAAACGCAAATAAATCAAACAAAAGCATGTTAGTGGAGATTCGTAACTTTCTCCTCGGTCAAAATCGAAAGATTCCTTGAATAATAGAATTAGTTATAGTAAAATAATAATAATAAGTAAAATAAAGAAGTATTCTGAAGATCTGAAGAGGCGGAGGTGGATTATTTACAGCTGTAAAGAATACCATTTTCAGCCAAGGGGAAATTGTCCCAGATAACAGCCTAGAATCTGTATGGTGCTCTATTAAATGCCCTAAATCAAAAACAATATTCGTGTTCGCGTACTACAGGCCACCTAACACCGACGTTGACAAAAATTTAGAACTTGAAACCTATAAAGAGCGAGCCCCATCCAGAAACACCGGAATAAATTTAAAAATAATTGGAAGAGGGGTGGCTGAAGAACGAGCTTAAGTGTCATAGTTATCATAAGTCGTTTTCTAATGTTCAACATGATCAATCCTACCCATAAGTGGGACTAAACTTGTGATGTGTCTGAAGTGAAAGAGTGACGGTATTAAAATATAAAGCGGGCCTTTTTTTCCGTTTCTGACGCGAGTTAATCAATCAGATCGATAAGACCGTAAGAGGACAGAGAAGGTGCTCTCATATATTCCCACAATTCACTAGAGGACTGTGTAATCTCATCCAAGCTACGCCAAGAGTGCTCTCTTTTGCTCAAAAGAGCAACGAATTGAAAACAAGAGAAGGAGACAAGGCGGGATTGATAAAAAGGAAGAAGAATATATATTTACGGAACGGCCTCGCGAGCAAACAAAGAGCTTCCCCGAAGCTCCTTCTTTCCACTCCTCATATCGGCGACGGGTAGGGAAACATTTCCCTCGTTCTTTTGTTTCAATCCTTTGCTCCGTCCATACGTATTACCTACATAAATACATACATATATATATATATATCGCCAGTCTCTTTGGTGAAGGCCCCCTTCCCCTCCCCCTATACCTTCGTGTCTTCTTCCTTTCGGCCCCACAGTGCGGAAACGCCCGACACTACACTGAAGATGGTCACGTGACCGGAATCCTAATGTACCTACCCTCCTCCCTTTCTCAAACTCAGCCCCTCCTTTCTCCTCAAAGAGGGGGAAGGGCAGAAGAAGGAATAAAATAAAGAAACCGCCTTTCCTTCGGCCGGAACTCTTAAACCTCCTTCACTCTCCCGACGACAACCGCCATTTTTTCAGTTCGCCACTCGTCTTCATCGTATGTCTTTTGTTTTCCATCACCTCGCGCGTCCTCTCCCCTCTCCCTCTCCCCTCTTCCCCCCCCTTCCCTCCCTCTCCCCCCTCCCTCCCTTCCCGTATTATGTTAAGTCAAACTGGTTAAAATGAAAGCATAGAAGGATATACCAACTATCTGTTTTCATGTATAAAATTTTATCTTATAAAGCACCGGATTACCTCTATGAAAATGTAATTGCAAACCTTAGTGATGTATTAAATAGACCTGTTCGAGTCAGAAAATGATTTAATGTTCCTAAATATAGAACAACTGTGTACCAATTATCCACTATTAATTCATGCATAAGGGTATGGAATGATATTCCTGACAATATATTTAATGCTAAAAATTTAAACCAATTCAAATTAAAAATTTTTGCATTTCTGATAGATGAATGTTATGGTGATTGAGCGTGTACCTCAATCGTTCTCACACTGATTGTTTTTTGTTCTTTCAAAGAATGTAAGTTAAATTCATTAAAAGGTTCTTGTATGTTTGTGCACATTATATTGACTTGACTTGATATTTTCTTTTTTTTTAATCTGTCATTGTATTTGATTTCATATTATGTTTGTGTTGCAATGGTATATGGAATGTTTTTTTTGTTTTCTTGTTGTTAAAGGAAGGTGACTTGTAGATAGTTTTTAATACCACAGAGGTTTTTTTTCTGTATCGAATGCATGTTCCATAGGTTCTGTCCTAGAACAATAAATTTGTTTTTTATTCTATTCTCTTTCTCTTCATCTCCCTCCACTTTCTCTTCCCTCTCACTTCCTTGCCTCTCTCCTACCCTTTCCCCTCCAACATCTTCCCTCCAACATCTTCCCTCCAACATATTCCCTCCAACATCTTTCCTCCAACATCTTCCCTCCAACATCTTCCCTCCAACATCTTCCCTCCAACATCTTTCCTCCAACATCTTTCCTCCAACATCTTCCCTCCAACATCTTCCCTCCAACATCTTCCCTCCAACATCTTCCCTCCAACATTTTCCCTCCAATATCTTCCCTCCAACATCTTCCCTCCAACATCTTCCCTCCAACATCTTCCCTCCAACATCTTCCCTCCAACATCTTCCCTCCAACATCTTCCCTCCAACATCTTCCCTCCAACATCTTCCCTCCAACATCTTCCCTCCAACATCTTCCCTCCAACATCTTCCCTCCAGCATCTTCCCTCCAACATCTTCCCTCCAACATCTTCCCTCCCTAACTTCTTTATCCTCGCCCTAAACCGTTTTCTTTCTCCTTATTTCATTTCTCCACGCGAGCTCTTAAGATGCTGCTGTCCCCCCCCCCCTCCCTTCCCACGCCCCCCCTTCCACCCCCTCCCCCCCCCTTCCACCTCCCTCCTCGGTCCTAATGTCCACCTCGTGACCAGAATGCGGGTCACTGGTTTCCCGGACACCATCCTCCATTGCTAAACTTCGTGCTATTATTTTTCGGAGCCTAAAGTTCCTCTTAGGACTTCATCAGAAAATATTAGGGGACTGATACAATCCCTCCAAAACGCCCTTCTAATTTGTTGGAAATATATTTCGAGTTCGTTTCGTGAATGTGGGAACGATTTTGAAGAATAGAATAAAATAAAATTTATTTAGAACCTGGGATCCCATTACCCCTGAGTTCAGGTGGATGCATAACACACTTGAATTAAATTGCAAAAATACAAATACATACAAAAATAAAGATAAAGGCCTCGAAGAGCATCTAAACAAATGTAGAATACAAAAATAAACCAAAAAAAACATCAAACGACAATATTTCAGTTGAAAACAGGTGTAAAAGTTAACAACTAAATTAAGTGAAACGTTTCTTTCAAATCGAATAATAGAAAAGTAAAATACATGTTTCACAAAATAAGACTCGACTCAATGACAGATCATTATTTAAATTATACAAATCAGTTTATTAACAGATAAATGTAACAGATATTATGAGAAAGACGGAGTGGGGTTACGAATGTAGTGGAATAATTTTGTCTGGAATAAGTTCACCGATGATGTTTGACGAATACCATGGGGGAGAGAGTTCAATAGTCTAACTGCTTCTACGGAGAAGGAGTTGTGGAGTAGAATTGATATCTATGGGTTGGGATATAAAGTGCATCAGGGGGGGTGCTCAGGTTTCTAATTCGAACCTCGGAAGTGTATGTAAAGAGTTCGGTTAAATAGGCAGGTTGTTGAAACTTGAGGATTTTGAAAATGAGGGAACCTAAAAAGTATTTCCTGCGGTTCCGTGTTGTAAGGAAATTAGCAAGTTGGTAAGCGTGGGATACATGGTCGAATTTTGAAATCAGATAAATGAATCGAAGGCAAGCATTCAGTGACCTTTGCAGCTTCAAATTAAGGTCTTCCCGAACGGTGCAATGAATTACGCAGCAGTAGAAGAAAGGGGATCTTATAGACCACACTTGGTCAACGTCTATCTTTAGCTTTCGAGATGTTGGTTATGAAATAAAACGCCTCGCATTTATACCAACGTTTCATTTGTGCTTTCAGACATAATTAGGGCTAATTATTCCTTTTCAAAGAACATTATTGAACGATTAATAGCAGTTTAAAAATGTATCACTTTATGGTGAAGTACAAAAGGAATTACTGTAATGAGGATTGAATTTATGTCTAACTTGATACAATCTTGATAAAAACAGACAAAATAACAAATTAAATGTTTAAAAAGTTTGAGCATGTATAACATGAGACAATAATATTTGTTAAATTTAATATCCATGGAAATTTACAATAAAGGCTAAAATACAATGCAACAGAAGCAATAGGAAGCAAGCCCTGATGATGCCACAATAAATACTGATGAAACGTTGATATTGCTAAGAAGAGTTTTATTTTACTTAATGACCAACGCCTGCAGACTGAAGATAAACAATTTTTTTCAATATCAATACTATTGTTACTTGGTGACAATTTGATCGCTTTCAACACCTTGGAGTCATTCTAAAGATGTGTAATTATCCCTCCCTCTGATGACGGGAAGATGTTGAAATCGACCACGGGGTTTCTCAATACAAAAAGTCGCAAATTTAAGAAGTTCGCTATTTTCACCAAATCTGGCCAATCCAGAGCAATCCATATTTGACATTCGATACCTAAACGCTTCGTACGATTTACGCAAACATATATTTAATGCGAAGTATACCTATGCTTTTCTACCAACTCCTTTTATCAACAGTAGGTACCGCCATTAATATTTTCCAGTTTTACAAACGCAAGGGTATCGTGCAAAATTACTTAACCACAACCAAACCTGTTATTCATAAGGAAAGTGATATTTGGTCAACAAAGCTAAGAACCATGTTCAAAAGAAATAAAATAAAAGGAATGTTCAAAATCATCAATGCCAATGCTTTGATACTCCTGGTCATAATATTTATCAAATGATATAATTATATTTTGATCAAATGGTACATCAGCAATGTTTCGCCAGGAAAAGATGAATTACATATATTAATTTACGTCCATAGGCGTTCAACCAATCATATAACGTAAACGCAACACATACATTTGGTATATATCACTCTGAGAAAACCATTGTGGAACAACTCAAGGTCAAGAACCAGAAATCTAAGGGCGCTACCAGCAAGCTTGTCATTTTATATCAAACTGATACTTGGTGTTGGTTATTAAATTGTTTCGAAGTATAATACGACCAGTGGTTCACTTTTATTTGTGACAATAATGCCATTAACATTGATATGTGCAGTGAACAGGTTGAAGGGAATATTTTCCATGTGTTATACCAAATAGACATTTATTACAAAAATATATCTGTACTTAATAAGAGTATCTACCGCTGAGTAGCCCAAACAATTTAAATTTAACAAGGAATTTACGTTGCGTTTGGCGCCAAACGATAAGTTAAGGTAAGGTTAACGTTAAAGTAGGGAATCATCATCATCATTTGGACACATTACAATCTAATGTCCATATTTTTGGCGAAGCTTTTAATTTATAGCGTTAAATTCATATTCTGAAGAATCTTTTCGGCCTCTTTGTGTTTCTTTGAATTATCATTCCAATTTTGGGCGCTTTGTCAGGAATAGTATGTCAGTAATGGATAAAAATGGAAGATATTTTTACCAGCTATCATTTTCTTAAGACCTAACGAAGCGTCCAACAATGGAAGCGGAATGGTGAATGATAGTTCAAAGAAACTCAGAAAAACCTAAAAAACAAACTTAACATACTGAATGAAAAGTCCTGTGAAAAAATTTAAAGTAAATGCTATGAATTACTTGTGTCATCCAACCTTTAAAATAATAGTTAAGAAAAACATGGTTCAGACCGGTCGTTCGCAGCAATCTTTGTACTTTCAGACGGTAAATTCATCGAAGCAATGACGTCTATTGGGTTCAATTAGTTCAACGAATCGATTTCTTCGAATTAGGAAAAGCATTTAGGAAAAATTCTTTTCGCGTCCGAGTTGAAGATGGAATATTCGAATTGTTATCAGTGGCTAAACCAATGTTACTTGGTTACATGACCAATGTTAGCTGGTTAATTTTTTAGGAATTTAAAAATTTAGAAATCCTTAACGAGATGATGAATCGGAATGGAATGTTAAGAAGTCTTATTGCAAAAGAATTCCTCGCTACGATGGTGAGACAAGTGAATCGTTTCTTTAAAGCGAGTTTTCTGACCTGGAAATGAAATCAGGTAATAAATCAATTATTTCAACTCGAAATGAAAGAGGACGACACAATTTCTCATTCTTCATCACTCAATAATGCAATGGACCGCCGTTTCCATAAACGACTGGAGGCTATTAATTGTTTATTTTTTCTCTTTCTCCAAGCGATCACTCTTGCTCACCGCGGGCGGGTCCGTTATGGAGGTTTCCAATAAACGCCCCTGGTCCGTGCACCTAACATTCATACAAATACATTCAGTCCATTTTTATCGCATTCGAGAGAATAGGACTTCGAGTGCCGAAGAGGGAATCAAAACTCTCCCAAAATGAAACATTTCTGGTGGCTACGTGCCAATCGTTTTCCCGCGCACATTGTTCCTCTATTGCGTCGATACGAATAACAATGAAAAGAGAAACAAGAGCGCAAAGCTTTTCCGTCGGCGTCTGAACCGCTTTACGGCCTCGTTGAAGCTAACCAAGTTTTACGAGGCCTTAGCCTTTATCGCCACCCCTACCCCCCTCCCTTTCCCCCCTCTCCTCCTCCCCCCTCTCCATCCAGCGTTGCCAGATTAAGTGATATGTCGACTGAGGAACCTGTACACTGTAGGGTGGCCCGAAAAACACGAAAGTGTCCGAATCGAATCGCTATAGCGCGGAAAAGTTGCTACTTGTCCCCCTGATCACAAAGAAAGAAAAAGTTTTGCAATCGGATCACATCTTCCGGTCGCACTTCTCGTTTGAAGTTTCGAAAAATCGTAAAAAAAATGAATTTTTTCGGGAGTTTTTAAAATGAGTTACAGTGATTAAATTGAGTTCAAAATCAGTATGTGCCCTCTTTGAAAGGTCGTTTGTCTTAAAAAAAAATATAACTCCCCTTCATTTTGGGGGAGTCGCTCATCGCGTTCAAATTATCGAAAAATAGTAAAAAAAATCAAGACTTTTCAAAAAAGTAAAAAACATCTTTATCAGAATTTGGTGTATTAGGGTTTGAATTAGGGTATTCAATGACCAATCCAAAAGCCCTGGTTTGCTGGGAGGCTCAGTTTGGAGACTTCAACAACACTGCTCAATGTATCATTGATCAGTTTATTTCCTCTGGACAGGCTAAATGGGTTCGGCAGTCAGGCCTTGTCATGTTAAACCCCATTGACTTGAAGGCATTGGCTTAAGTGTCTCTAGTGCTGGTGTTGAAAGATTTCTTTAAATGTTTTCCGATGACCCAGATTACTTCCCACCTGAGAGTGAAGAGTTTGCAGTGCGTCTACTGGATATCCAGTTGCTGGACTGCATCAAATGGATTGTTGCTTTAACTGCTCAACCTCGGATAACAGTGTACAGGGGGTCAGTTATTTTGTAGTCTCACCTTTTTAGTGACTCATAGTGGAAAGGCGGGAGATCCGTTTCCCTCTCTTAATGATCGGCTCACGAACGGTTAGTGAATTGTCGAAGCTTCAATTACCTTATATCAAATAAAATATGCCGAGATTAGCGAATACCCAGATTGCTCAACATCTTACGGAAGATATCTTACACACTGTACATACCACGAAAATCTAAATACAGTCAAAACTACAAGCGACATGTAAACGATCACTGAATATATTTTTTTTAAATTAAGTGCATCTAATTAGTGTTCGATTCACAACCACGGGATATATCTACCAAGAACGTAGATTTTAAGGCAACATTTGATAAAATTATGAAATTATAGTATAAAGAACTGAGCTCCATTCTCCATACACTGGCGGATAGGTACACGAAAACAAAGGTATCAGCAACATTGTTTGGGAAATATTGATACGAAATATATACACTGATAATTCAAGCTAATAATAACATAAGCATTTCAAATAAAGCATACCTTCAAGTGCCCAATATATTGGAGTTGAAAATGCTGAAGTTCTTCGTTTAGCAAATTACAACAATACGATTTAAAATCGTTTGTATCTTTCGCGCCCTTGTTTATTTTCTAACTCGAGCTTCAAGTGGAAACGATGGTGGCTCCATGTCACGTTCTTTATGACAGGTGAGATGGCACTAATGGCTGGCGAAGATAATGAAACGGATCAAGAGTCTAAAGATACGGATCAGAGCGGATGAATCGTCTAAAAGACCAGCACATGACCGGCAGTTCACCGCTTGAGATCCGAAAATGGTCACGCCGCCTGGGTGGTGGAGTTGAACTGCGAAAAAGTGACATTTTATGACGTATTCTCACTAAAGTAAGATTAGAAAATAACCCCCCAGGCTCCCAATGCCGACAATAGGGAAGTTGCAGAAATATTTTTTTCATAGAAAAAAGAATAATTCTTGCAGAAAATATGACGAGAAATCCACTTATGCCATCCAATTTTCACGCAAAACACCGCTTTAACAGAAAAAATTATTTAAATCATAAAATATGTCTGCTGAATTGAAGTTTGAATTGATTGCTAATAATGTTATTTTCCTCACGGCACGAATGGTATACATTCTGGGCAACAGAACTTCAGTGAACGTAAGCAGGATAGGAAACCGTTGAGTAGATTAATGTGCATGGTGGTTTTTCGCAACATTATTCCGTACGACTTTTTTTTTATTAAGGGACTTTTGTTTTTCGTCTATTTTTCGTATTCGGATACCGATAGTATATCGATGGTGGGAGAAGGTTTCGTTAAAGGCTTTGGTGACGTTCTTCCTAAAGTGGATTCCATTACGAGCATACTCGTCGAGTACTGCCGTAGAACTTGAGCATACTCGTCGAGTTTAACAGACGGTATAGGGATTGGAAATTTAAATCCAGAATCGATTTTCGATTAATCGACTTTCGATTTTGGTTTTAAAAATCGATTTTCTAAAAATTCGATTTTTTTGTCCAAAATAATCGAAAAATCGAAATCGATATTTTAAAATAGTAAAGTATTTGTCTGCTGAAATACGGATGTGGTGTTGTAACAAAATGCAAAATATGGGTTAGTGGAAGCACTAGGGATAAGAACTGAATACGGTTAAATTTATTAATACAATATATTATTTTATAGATATTAATAAGGTATGCGGGAAAGTAATAATCCTCACCAGATAATTACATATAATTTAGTAGCAATAAGAATTCTACCTATATTGAAAAGCGGGTATACCTACCACAAAATGAAAAACAGAATTTTATTTATTTCTTGTTTGCAAAGCCGTGGAAACAGTGTTCCTCAGGGATGGACCTTAAGAAAACTAACTTATTTAAATGTTCTCCGGATAATCGATTTCGCACCTGACTTGCAATTAACCCGGCGTGAGAAAATAGTCGCTCACACGGCACACGGTAGAGGCAACTTGATAGATAAAATCCTGCTGGCTGGTTTGTATAATACGTGGGGATATTCTCCCTTAATCTCCTTCCAGGCTTGTAGTGGATTGGGTTTGGACTTGCGGTCGACTGGAGGGCGGTTTACGAACTGGCGCAGCTCGATTGGCAAAATTAAAATGCTATAGCAAGCTAAAAATCGAAAATCGATCGGCTATAATCGATTTTGATCGATTATTCAAAACAAAAAGTCGACTTCGATTTAATCGAAAATCGGAGTGTGATAATCAATTTTCGAATAAAATCGAAATCGATTTTCCAATCCCTAATACGGTAGGCTAGAGAGCAGGTCAATTAGTGGGGCCAATAATTATGTGTTGCCAGTTAGTAATTTAGCAAAGAATGCTCCGAGTATAGGGCCCGAGAATAGCTTATCTTGAAATGTCCCCGAAATGCATAAACAATAATCATGAAGCAGTAGTCGTTGCAGTAGTTAACTGCCGTAGTTTAAAAAATAAGATCCCAGAATAATTTTGAGGATACCGGGACTTGTAGTCAGAAATCTGTCCTTATGTCCATTTCCCAACCATTTCAATTCTCGGGAACCTGAGCCAAAAGAAGACAAATGACACATCACCGAACAAATTGTTCAGCACAAGTGAGTTGCTGTAATTTCCATAATAAAAATCGCCATAATTTTCTAACTTGTAATCCTGTGAAACGGATAACCGGTCATACATTTTGCTGCATAAGAATATTGCAATTCGTTTCCAGCTTTATACTTCATTCGTTGGACTGGCTTAAGAAAAATATTATCTAAAGTGTATCTCCACAAACATAAATGCAGTGTAACATTTTTTAAATCGATAGAAGCCTTTCCAACTACGCGGATAATCAAGGGTTTGGTTTGCAGATAAGCATTGGGTGTATTTATTATAGCAGTGTGCAAACTTCTACTTCCTCGGGATAATAAGGACTGGAAGAGTATTAAAAAAAGCCTAAGCATCATTTATTTAAATCTGTAATAGTAATAAGACATCCATTCCAGAAGCATTACGTAGAAGTACTCCATCGAGGGATAATAAAAAATAGCAAATTATACCAGGGCTTTTGTTTCCGCAACCAGTATTTCAACATTTTGCATCATCTCCGGTTATTACAAAAATGAAGATGACACTAGAGAATAATAAACATTTCAAAGTTCATAAATAAAAATCTCAAAAAAATGAGTGAATTTACACATTAAATTTAATACGCTCAGTATGTAAATGACGGACCCTCGGATATCTCAAGGGATTCAGACACTCAAAGGCACCGTTTTATAATTTCTGGTTAACCTAACCCCGAGACGATGGAACCTTCCCCGGCATTCCGAGCCAAGAGCACGAGTTTTGTATTTCATGGCAAATTGACGGTTAGTTGATGTGTGTGTTATGAATGGGAAAACAATTTATCATCGGTTATCATTGCAAGAAAATATCAGAGGTTTGAAAACTGAGCCTTCGAAATTTTGTTTTTGCTATTAAAAGTAAAATGATGCTGGAATTGAGGATTTTTGATGTAATTAAATTATTAGCCAGCATATAAATTGCCGCAATAGGTAGATCAACAACAAAAAAGTGAACACACAGATGAACAATAGAGGTAAAGCTTCTTGATCCTTCTAATGCACTATATTCGCCAAATCTTTTCAATACTGATGTTGAACATATGAATGAAAACATTCAGTGACTCGTAGGAGTTTCCTCTAAAAAAAATAGCATTAGCTACATCGATTCCACTCCATTATGAGTGTATTACACATCTACTAGTCAGCAGTTTTTTTTTTATTTCAATGGACAAGTTCAGCTCATTTTCACCACTCGCTTCCATTTTAATTAAGTGGTCCAATTTTTAAAGTTTGCATTTCTAGAGAGAAAATTACTCGGGATAGGGAAACAAATGAGTGAAGGACTGGCGTGCTCGTATGACGGAAATGAAGTCGGTGTTCCTGAAGGAAAAAGGATCGAGTCTTCCCAAGATAGTTTCTGTATTCACAGACGCGAAGGCGGAAGAAGAATGAAAAAATGAAATTCTCCCTCAAATAGGTAACCACGGTAATCACAATCATTTCGAGTGAGTCTCCCTTTAAAAGGGAAAAGGTCCTATTCAGTCAGCCACGATTACCACAACGCACATATAGCAATTGCAGCTTCACTTAACCTTCATTCAAGTATTCTACCAGCTGATTGGTAGGTTCTTGGACAGTCCCCATTCTGCATCCCAACCTCATAGAAATTGTCTCGCATTCCCTCCTTAGGATGTCCCTCTTCAATTCTTCATATCTTCTACCTCCTCTTATTTAGTCCAGAATTCCTATCTTCTTCCTTCCTCTTCCACGCTTCCTCAGTGTTCTCCCCTCTATCACTCTCTTCAACATGCCCTCTCCTCTCAAAACCTCCTCTATTCATCTCTTCTGCCTTCTCCGAACCTCTGCCACAAGCTTCCTCTCCTCTCCGACCATATCCATTACCTCCTCGTTCGTCTTCCTCGCAATCCAGCTCACCTTCTCCATCCGTCTGCAAACCCACATCTCAAACGCCTCAAGTCTACGCACATCCTCCCTTCGCAATGACCAAGTTTCCGACCCATATAGCGCCACGCTCCATATTAAAGTTTTCACCAGCCTCTTCTTTACGTCTCTTCTCAGCCCCCCCCCCTCATCAATTCCCTTCTCTTCGAAAATGCTTCTTTAGCAAGCGCAATTATGTATCTGATGCCCTTACCACTAAACCCATTCTCCTCCAAAATACTACCCAGATACGTAAACTGCTCGACCTGCTCTATCTTCTACCCTCCCTCCCTTATATTCAGCCCCGCCTTCTTACTTCTAGAAAATCTCATTACTTTCGTTTTCTTGTGATTGATCTTCATCCCATACTTTTCGCACTGCACCTCTAATGCATTCACTTAACCAATTACGCAATATTTTGACGTGGCGTTGTCGGAGATCCCAGATTCCCAGAAAATGTCCAAAGTTGGTTGCCGAGCATAAAACTTCTTTCCACACACCTTTGCAATCATTTGAGTATAATAGAAAACGTATTTTGTCCAAATAAAACGAAATTACAAGCTAAAAAGGAGAATTTAATCGGAAAATAATGAGCGAGAATTTAAGGGTTGTGCAAGAATCCCGGTTGTCATGTCAAACTGCGAGTATTCTCGATTAGTTTTTTTTCTTATTTCAAATGTTATAAATAACAAAAGAGTGGCCTAAACGGTAATTCTATAAAAAAATATTATCAAATATCTATTTTTAATAACTTTATTTTTTCTTTTTCCAATAATTTCATCGTTGTATGACATATTTTGCATGTTCCACTATCGAGGCCAAAAGTTTGTTTTTTGCAAAAAATATGAAAATGAGCGTGCGTGAACGCAATTTAAATATAGGTATTGTTAATTTAAAATAAATATATTGGGAATAAATGTATTACGAAAATATGGGGAAATCATGGCGGTTTAAACCGTAATTAATAAAGCCTATTAAATTGAGTTCATACTTGCCATTTATTTCCCGGAAGCCGTTGTCGGACGTAACATTTCGTCTCGAGTTGCCCGGGGCGCGCCAATAAGATCAGGGGCAGGCCGGCACGTTAATCATATTTCGCGAAGAGGGGAATAGTTCCCATTTGCGCCCCGGGATACGGGCCCGGGCCTCGCCTGTTCGGCCAAGTGCGAAATAGAGAAATGAGGAGAAAAATGAATTTGAGATCAAAGAGCCCTGCAGCATCTTAACGGAGTCGACCGGTGGGAGGTCCAGCGGCAATTTATGTCCTTGCGCCTATGCAAACTAATTTCACGGATAATTTACTGGCAAAACAAATGACATACCTCGAGCGATGAATAATCAACGGTGATTCAACGCTAGGACTGCGGTCCTCCATTTCCTCACAGCTCACACTCTGACCCTACCTTGTGTAATTCTTCTGTTTCCATTTCCATTAATAATGCTCTGCGATGGAAACGTACGACGTAAGCTTAAGTTATGTTTTCACTTGTCCGTTTTCGCGTGGTATGCTGTACGATATATTACCCATTCACAGATGTCTCTGTCTGTCATGAACCCTCCTCCATGGGACTTACAGTCAACGCAGAAAGTTGGCGTTTTATTAAAGTTAGTGGGAAGTTGATATTGAGTAAGAAATCCTCGTGACAAAAGAAATAGTAAAATCCACAATACCAATTTTAAGGGATTGTGTTTCCCAATATATTTAAACGTTTACTTCCAAAAGAAAAGCGTTGAAATCGACGACAATGTTTTCCTTTTTCGATTTTTTATGTAACTTGCTGTAATGATACAAGGTTTACACTTTCGCTAAGGCATGGCTAAATATTGAACGTCTTCATTATTGCATTTTATTATCATGTATTATATGCTTTGTTTTTGCCTGAAAATCACGTTTTGGTAAAAAAAAGTCCATTTTTTCACCATTTCGACAAAATAAATTGTTAATTTCCTCTATAACTGTAGCATAGGCTTCAAATGGGAACTTATTTATGAGAATCATACGGCTTAGGTTAAATGATCAATATGAGAATTTCAGTGGGATTTATTTCGGCTATTTTTGAACCATATATTATTCTCATGTGTGTTTTTTTAACTGATATGTGTCTTATGCATTTTGATCGCCTGATTTGAAGGACTCTTTTAATCCTATGCAAGCATTTTATTTGTCTTCCTGTTTAAATTCCCGTTGAAAAACGGGCAGCCTATTCTCGTTTAGTTAGCATTAAACAGTGGCATCTGATATGATTCTTAATGTAGCAAAAGTAAACTTCGGTACCTAACTGCCCGACCTAATCACATTATTCTTTGAATAAGTTAGGAGCAGTGTACCCCAAACTCTTTCAATTTGCGCACACCTTGTTCACTCATTTCCAAATAGTATATCCTTATAGATTAGAAAAAGTCTATTTTTAATATTCTTCCCACTGCGTCAAACTTTCTTCCGCCATTGTCGAAATTTTTTGAGTACCCCTAGACCGCCAAGAACGTAAGGAAATCATAAGGGTGCCCATACTGCAGTTTAGGAACCGCTGGTACAGAGGACACTTTGTTAAGGAGGTTCTGCCGCCACTGTGTGAGTCAAAACAAATACTAAATTCCACATTTTTGATAATTTGTCCAAAAGAAAATCCTGCCTTTGCTGATGAAATGCGTTACCTATAGAAACCCAAAAGTAGAGTAGAAAAAATGCAGATTATTATTCCACGAATGTAATTGAAATGAGTACTTTTTTCCAGCCATAGGAGCCGACTGCAGCGCCATTAACTGCGAATTACTGCATTTTGACTTCAATTACGGCAGTAATTCTTCAATATCTAGAGAAATAAGGTGGTAAGATGCCTATATTTTATTTTTATTCAATTTATCTGGATTATTTCCTTCTTAGAGACAGTTTTCCACGAAAATGGCATTTATATTTTATGGAAAAATACTATTTTTCCCCGTGTTTATCTCATTCCCCCATTGAATATAATGTTATTTCAAGTTCAATTATAGAATAAAATAGCGTGGAAAGGTATTATTTTGTTGTTCATATCAGAAAGAGGACAACTTTTTCTACAAGTAGACAGAATATGAATAAAATGACATTTAATTCATTTTACGGTGGAACCACCTTTAGAGAGTACATACTTTCTAGGACGACATTGATAGCTTAGGAACTGTTCCGCGGCCAGGCGTACCAACGGTAACATTGTAGTCCAGAAGAGAGAGCGTGGATCCAAAAGTTTTGGACGGGAGCGCTAATGTGGTTATTCGCTAATAAGCTCAAAATAATGTCAACGCTGAGTCATTGAATTATAAAACGCTTAATAAGCACTATTTTTATTTAATGACTCAGATAGTATAAATGCTTGGAAGCTCTGAGGAGCTGGAGGAGAAAAAAACTGAATGTAACAAGGTAATTATTTACAGAAAAATATATAATCAAATAATGTATTTCTTTTTCAGCAATCATCTTAACCTTTCAATTTTTTATAGCCTAGCGATTGCACATCACTACATGATAATGATATGTTAGTAAATCAATTGTCACAGATGAGCATCAGATAACTTGTCAAATGAAAGAAACCTTATAGCACTAAGGTGACTCTATATCGGGGCTAAGAAGCTCGTTTCATACGTTTCCCTCTAACCCAGTAACGGCTTTGCCGTGACAGCTGGATACTTGCAACTTTTGTCTTCTGTAGATGAAGAATAAATTCAAATCAGTGGTTCGCGAGTTCACTTTGTGGAATGAAAACATGATACTTTCAAAAATAAACTTTGTTATATTCCACACCGTATTTATTAAAACTCAACCGATTTCGACCTTTTCAGGTCATTCTCAAGAGTTAACAAATCGATTGACAGACAGGGCGGTGTATATACATTTGTAGGAACTCACAACGTTTGAACGGGGGGGGGGACTTCAAGGACGGTGGTGAGGTGGTGATTGGAAAGTTATGAAAACGGGGGAGGAGGTCATGAAAGGAAGGTGAGCAGACAAACAAGTGCTGGTGGCGAGGGGATCAATGACAGCTTATCTGACTATGTGGGTGGGGGGGGGAGGGGGGGTGGGGGGACGGGTACTGAGTAGAAGGGGGGAGGAGTTGGAAGGAACTAGGTCATTTAACACATCTTTCTTATATACATTAAAATGCGATAAAATTTCAAAATTCTCTATAAAATCAAGTTTCTTCCCCTTGTCACAAACATGTACAAGTTTATGGATAAAATCTGAGGAGTGGTCATTTTCAATTAAATGTGTAGCAAACATAGATTTGTAATACAATTTAAAAAAGATTTTAAATGTTCAGATTTAAGTATGCTTATTTTTCTACCAGTTTGCTCAACATAAAAACAATTACATCCAGGGGTATCACAATTTAACATAATCAATCCACTTTTATCACAGTTAGAATATCTGTCCTTTGAGTTGAACAACAATTTATCAAGAGTAATAAGGTTATAAAGGCACACTTCAAACTTATTTTTAGGGATGGATTTTTGATTTTGTACGATAATTTTGAGAAGAAGGGTAGCTTCACGCATTTGGTTTTCGATACTAGGATCGGGGAAAGAGCAGTAGAATCTATTGTGACCCGTTGTCGGGGTAAGCGATCTAGTAGTGTGTCAATCAGGGAATCATTAAAGCCATTATTTCTGGTGATACGTTTAATGAAAGAGAGTTCCTTTGAAAAATCATCAGAAGAAAGGGGTATGATGAGTAGGCGATTAAGAATAGAATGAAAAGCAGCCATTTTATGTGAGTGGTGATGGTTTGGATCATTTCTTATGACTATATCGGTAAAAGTATTTTTTATATAGATGGAAAAATTATGGCTTGATTCATTACGGGAAATTGTTAAATTCAAAAAGTCAATCTTACTGAATCCTATTTCCATGGTAAACGTAATTGACGCGTGAAGTGAATTAAGGAGGGACAGGAACAGGATTAATTGTCTATTACTACCCGTCTACAAACAGATTATATCATCAACGTAACGAATGTAATAAACTAATTTTTTAAGAAGAGGATGGTTCATATTAAATAATTTTTCTAACTCTTTTTCACAGAATTTTGTGTTCGAGGAGTGATTGTGAGCGATACCAGAAGCATGGAAGGCATTGAATTGTTGCATTCTCAATAAAAATCAATTTACTTAAGACTACACGTCGTAATATTTGAGCCTTGTCAAATATTTTTAATGATACGGTGCAAAAGCCGAAAGTCTACATTTTGGAATATTGAAAAATCCGACATTTTTAAATTTTTTGGAGGGTTTTAGTTTTTGATAATATCTGAGTGTAAATTGAAGTCTTAATAGCTAATTAAACTTCCTGCTAACAAAACTTAAGAAACTGCTGTCTCTTTATTTATTTTCCACACTTATACAAATTCCACCTTCGAGTGATGTTATACATATATTTATTTCCTCATCAGATCCATCTAGCTTTCAATGTGAAAACTTAGCAATTAAAAATAAGTATGACGAGGTTATGACCGATTTTTTACTTAGAAATACCTATTCACCAGCACTCTCTTCTGCCTTCTTACTAACCTTCAACCTTATTAGGAAATATACGGCCTTCTTCGTCTTGATTTCTTGTAACTTGAAGGCATGCATTTCTCAATCACTACATGGTGCATATATATTAATGGATAACAGGTATCTCACACCATAAGTGCATTACTAAACGTAGACATAGTTGAATGACTTCATTTCTAGCAACTCACGCTCTGCCTTTAGAATACTGTTTGGTATGCAATGGCCATTTTATTCATTCGCTACTAAAGAACCACTAATTTCAGCGATTCAAATGGTATTCATTCTCGACCTCTTTTTATATATGGTGCAAATGTCATGAGTTTAGGTCAATAATATATTTTAATAAAAAACAAATGACGTATAACTTTTAAACAAAGAAATGGATCCAAGCAACCAAAAAAAATTCTCGTATATATATATATATATATATATATATATATATAATGTCTTGGTAGAAAATCGCTCTCGGCGACGATGCACATGCATAAATAAAACAGTGATACACTAAACAAACACAGAAACACGCAAAAAGGACACTCACAAAAGAAAACTTGTACGTTTCGGCGTCAGGACGCCATCGTCAGCGGTAGAAGAATGATGAGTCCGCTCTGTTCCCTTGGGAAGGAAAGGGCAGAGAGGAAGGAAGGGGGGTAAGTGCGAATGGATAGTGGTGGGGAGAGAGAGGTGGCTATTGGGCTTTTAATTCAATGGGCTAGGTTTAGCCCGGGCTTTTCGAATGCTCTTGTCACCCAAATATGGGCGTATTCACGAATTTTCACGTCACACTATCCATTCGCACTTACCCCCCTTCCTTCCTCTCTGCCCTTTCCTACCCAAGGGAACAGAGCGGACTCATCATTCCTCTACCGCTGACGATGGCGTCCTGACGCCGAAACGTACAAGTTTTCTTTTGTGAGTGTCCTTTTTGCGTGTTTCTGTGTTTATTTAGTGTATCACTGTTTTATTTATGCAGTTTAGGTCAATAATATATATATATATATATATATATATTATTGACAGGGCAGGATCTTGGGCAAAGCCTGAATAATGTCCCCATCTTCCATGTCACACGTAGTCGTTCCTCCTGCTCCTCTAGTTCACGTAGAGAAGAGAATTTAGAAGTGATGAAATTGAGTGAATAATTTGGAGGAATCCGATAAGAATGGGAATCCGCTGAGGAAATGGATCCAAGGCGTCTAGAGAGAATGGAATCGAAGATTGAATGCGAGGACAGGTTGTAGAGAGAACCAAACGAATCGGGTGAGTTCTGTCGGCTTATCGACAGTGATTTGTGTCTCTTCATTTACCGCGACCTACGCGATACGGAACGCCATGAAAATCACGTTTCCACTTTGAGCCCGGTCCAATATTTCCTCCTTTAAATGTCGTTTTTTTCACAAAATTGAAATACACCTCTCCATATTCACCTCTTTCAATGAAATATATTGCTCACATAAGCTCCCTAATATATATTCCTTATAACTACATTTTTCAACTTCGCCATCTTATCCCCGTTCATAGCTGTCGCTCACTCTTCACATTAACCTCCATCTCATGTGTTTTAGATATAAATGAGCATTAGCTGCGCAGTCTAGACAATGACACAATCAACTATAACGCACACAGCTATCTTTATGCCATATTATCCTAGGCTCTGACCTCTGGCTTTGCACTAAAGATTAAAGGCCTCTTATCATTTTCCCCTTTTTTTCAAGAACATTTTTCTTATTTTAAAACTGAATACGGCTTATTTTTTTTACTTTTTGTCGTCCCTGGGATATGCGGCTATGCCACTATGTCATATTTTTTAACAAAACATTTTAATTATTAAAAGCGCTATATTTGTTCAAATAAATATATATTATAGAGAGAAAGAATTGCTGACGTAGTGGTAATTTTTCAAAAGTGGAGCACAATTTTTTTTCTTTCTTTCATAAAAAGACATTCTTTCGGCTATTGCACGTGAAATTCAACGAAGAAAAATGATCGAGGCCATTTTAGTTATGTCACGGCCGAGTACGAGGAAGGATTACGTATTTTCCAGCGTGAATTCGCCAGGGGTAATGGCTTATCGGTTAAGGATTAGGGAAAGCTATTATTTACGAGTTTACCGAGGGGATTTTGAGGGGGGCGAGTATCGGAATTGAAGAAAAGGAAGGAATAGACGAAAGATACTTTATCCCCAACGAACAATGCAGAAGGAAGAATGAAAGAATTTTTTCCAGGGCCGGAGGAACATTTCGCCTAAATCACTAAAGGGCGCTCTAGATGTATTTCGACACGGAGAGAAGAATGTGGTAATTATCCTCTCCTCCTACTCCTCTCCCCCGAAGTAAAGCTCTTTGCAGCCCAGAATTGTTGGCGAGAAGCAGATTTTTGTGCTGGCGGGAATTTATGGATGCTTACTTGGAAACAGCTTACCACTCTCCTGGAATAAGGAAGGCGCACAATGTGAACCTTGTGTCATTTTTCGAATTCCCGTGTTCCCCCCCCCCCCCCCGCGCTAGGTGGGGTGGGTAGCGGTGGCGGGGTGAAGAAATACACCGTCGAGCCAGGGTCAATCCTCCCGGTCTGATTCTTCCACACACCACCAGGATGCGACACATTCGGTGCTCTTCGCTAATCTTCGAAAGGGAAATTCGATAATTCTTTGAGGATCAAAACGGTTTTTAACTGAGATAGCCTTAAGTTATCACAATCATCATCATCATGTGGGAAGATTTTCGGATGAAAAAGTAAAAGAGAGGTGGTATTTCGCACTCGTCCGGCCACACCTTGAATATGCAGCGAGCATATGGGATCCGGTGCAGAAAGACTTAGTCCGGGAACTTAATAAAATACAAAGGAAAGCTGCGCGATTCGTCAAAAACTGCTACGGGCGTACAGACAGCGTTACACAGATGTTAAACGAATTAGGCTGGGAGCCGCTAGAGACTCGGAGGCTGCGCGCTAAGCTTAGATTGCTTGAGCAATTGAGAATAGATATCTTTAAGAGCGACACGGAGAACATAATATTAGAACCCCACTATATTTCCAGGTCCGACAGAAACGATAAATTAAGAGAGATATTTTGCCGAACGGATAGGTATGGGAATTCGTTTTTCCCCCGAACAATAAGGGACTTTAATAAATGCTAGGCGTAATTTCATTAGAGCGTTTCCTTTTTATATGTAAACGGCAGGTGTCCTAACACTATTGAGGCGGCTTGCGAGGTAGTATGTAGATGTAGATCATTGAGTGCTCTGCCATTCAGCAGGTCCTTGGCGTTCTCTTCCTACAATTTTCCAAAGCCAGTCTCTTCAATTCACCATATCCATCTCTTTTTCCCTTCAGTCCATCCAACATCTTTGTACGCCTCCATCCAATTCTGCTCCTTCCCTCTACTGCCCCTTCAACCGCGCCGTCTCCAATATTCCCCCCATGTCTTAGAAAGTGGCCTACCCAGTTCTTTTGCCTTTTCAAAATCACCCCCATCAACTTTCTCTCCCGCGCTCTTCAGGACCTCTTCACATTTCCTTCTGTCTCTCCAATTCACTTCCATCATCCGTGTCTCCATGTCCACATTTCGAATGCTTTAATTCTCCTTTCCTCAGCGTCCACGTATCCGCCCCATACAAAAACACGTTCCATACATCAGCCTTTTTTTTTAACTTAATATCTATTTTGCTTACTAACAGTCTTTCCATGCTTCTGAATGCAGTCTTTGCCATTCCAATTCTTTCTTTTATCTCTTGGTCGCATCTCCAGTTGTTTTCCACCACACTTCCTGGATATCTAAATCTTTCCACTTCTTCTATTTCCACTCCTTATAATATTAGTCCAATCTTTCCCTCCCTTCCTATCCTCATTGTTTTTTTTTTCCTTTTGTTTAACCTCATTCCATATTTTTCACAACATTCATTGATATTTCTCATCATCCTTCCGAGCATTTCAGGATCCTCTGCCACCAATACCATGTCGTCCGGAAATTTCACAATAATCGGCATTTAACGCTACTTTAACGTTAATAAGCATTCGGCAATAACTCATTTACGAAATATAGGAGAGGAACTATACTGACACTCGTGCAAATACTAACGTCTTAAGAGAAAAAGCGTAAGTGGGCGGGTATAGGTGAGGGCAGGAAGAGTATCAGGTGGCCATGTAAGAAAGCAGAATAAGTACATATTTCATTAAGAAGTGACTTGCGACTCACAGAGCGCACTATCATATTATTACGTCATCTCACAGCTAATGGGAGGATAGAATATCACAACATTCTCATTACTCGTATGACATTTAATTATAGTTCCCTATGACAAATTTCATCATTACTATAATAAGTGCGGCATTGGCAGGGCACATAATGAACAGGATGGGAAATGCAGGGCACCTTTTTTATTGGGTCAAAATTGTGGCCGTATTGCAATTAACTACCCCACAGTTTGTAATTATTAACAGCCGGAAAATATTTATAGCGAATATATTCTTCTGAATGCGTCCCATAAGGGTCGCTCAGCCCTTCTTCCGCTGTAACTCAGGAAAATTCAGAGAACAGGAGAAATTCAGGCAAAAGAACTCCTACGCAATTGATTTTTTCTTTTTGTATTAATAACAATAATTCAATATCGCCAGTTAGTTGCTTTTCCAGTATTTTGAGAGTTCAAAACGAGGTATTAAAAACTTTTCAACTGCTTCGGTTTTCTGCATTCAAATAGCGCCTAGAGTGTTTTTTTGACGAATATAATGTTTTGAGGTAAATCCTATTAATTTTTATTTTGAGGAGGTAACAAAATAATAAAAAACAGCATATAATTCAGTCAGAAATAAACTATACTTTTTAGAAAGGTATGTTTCAGCTATGTATTGAAAACATAGCTCAAAACTAACACCAATAACTATATTTTACTTCGACAGAAACCATATTTTTAATATTATAACGAGGAAAGAAAAATTTATTGAAGAATGTAAGACACACTCTTATTATTTTTTTCCGAGCCACTTCTTTTGCATATGTACCCTCAAGCAAAGTATAAACATAATAAATTTGTTTTCCGTTTCAAATGGTTCTTCAAATATGGCACCTCAGACTAAAATTGCTAATTTAAGATTAAATAAAATAAAAAAGGGACTGAGTGAAAAATTTTGAAATCTTCGATGAATGGTTCTCTTAAAAATGGAAATTTTTGGCATGAATTTTATGACTGTATGGTATAACATTTTTTATTTTGTTTTAGAACTATATAGTCTCAAAAACTGTCTTAAAACGCACGTATTTTGACGCATAATTGTAGTGAAGTATATATTTTGCTGTCTTACTATCCTTATTATTGTAGTACATATTGTAAAAACTTTATCAACTGCTCCACATACACACCGAACTTTCTTATCAGATCGTCAAAGCCACTCCTTGTACACGTCACTCTGTTGGCCCAACACCATTTTGCCCGTCACACATTCATATCTTCTACCACTCCCCCCTGGCCATACCACCCGAAATCCATCTCATCATTTCCACTTATCTCCCTTATTATTCAACAGAAAAAGGAAGACTAACATTTAAGTTCTTCCCCAGCATTGAACATCGACTAAAATGTAAACACAAAATGGATAGATACATAACCGAATTCCTAACGGGACATGGAGGACTCAAGACATATCTTAAGAAAATATGAAAATAATAAAATGAAGAATGCGACTGCAACCTAGGACCAGACGATGTGCAGCATAGGTTGTACGATTGTCCAAAATATACAGAAGAAATAACTGAACTTAAGAAGATCTTCGGAAACTGGCCAGTCAGCCTGGAAGAGGTTGGGAAAGGACTGGGGAATAAAAAAGCAGCCGAAGCAGTTTCAAACTTCACAAAACCGCATGAAGGAGAAGAGACGTAGAAGAAATCAAGACAAGAAAAGAAAAGGAGGAGAGAAGAAAAGAAAAAGAAAAAAGAAGTGGTAAGAATGGTGAGAATGCTGAGAAGGTGGAAGAAGAAAGAAGACTACCTTGTGATAGAAATACTAAGAAGAAAATAACAACTGTAAAGCAAGCAAAGAAAATCACAAGACACCCGATGAAGAAATCAAAGGAGAAAACCAAATAATTTTTTTTAAAATAATAATACACTTTGTAAAATTAAATTTAATGACAAAAACATTGAAATTTGAAGTAAACTATAAAAATATGAACCAATTGTTAAGAAAAGTAAAATGTAGAAAATTGGGGGTTTAATTATAGGTACCCCAAATATTATTGTAATTGAAACAATGAAGAGGAACTCCGCTTTACCCTTTCAAGGGAAGACGGAGCGGGAGGGAAGTGGTGTGTTCCAATTCTCTCCCTTTTAATTTAAAAAATATAATAATCTCCCTTAAGTCCCAAACGCTCTGCTTTCTCAAACTAACTTTAATATGCTGTCAGACACCTCTCTAACATGAGCAGCATTTCTTACTTTTCCCTCTTCTCAGCCCAGGTTATACTCCACACCCTTCTCCAAATTCACATCTTGGAAATCTTTATTGTACGCACATAAGTGTTTCCGCAAAAAAGGAAGATTTGATCATACACTACTCCGTGTATCATATCAAAACATTCGCTTGCATTTTACTCTAGTGATTCACCCACATTCCCACGGTACCCCTGAACCCTATTTGTTTTAATGTACTTATAGCTTCAGTTACAAGAGAGGCGGTATCAAACAAAGTATTGAAGAACGTTCACATGGTTATTTTTAAAAATTCCAAAAGGTTATCATTTGACGATTAATGGATATAAAAAGGAATAGATACTCAACCTCAACCGCCACTTCGCTTCGCTGTTAAAAATCGCATTGTGGAGAACTTCCGGGGTTCGCCGTGCTGGTTCATCTTTCTCGTGATGACATTTCAATCGTGACCTGAAAATGTTTCCTGCAATTGATGTGAAACGTCATCGCTAAAAAGACAAATCAAATCGATGGAACCCGGAAGCTCTCCAACCAATCCAGCGCTGCAAAAGCCTCCAGCAGAAATGTCAAGTGATATGTGTTCGACATGCGGATGCCAACTGGTGAGCAGCGAAGTAAAGATTCCGTCAACATACTGTTCAGCCAATGATTTCAGCAATGAGGTTCAGCTAATGGGGCAAACACAGGCAAATATTCATTACCAAGACTTATTCTGACGACTGACTCTGCCCAGGGACCGCTCTAGCAATACAGGCGCCCTAGGCGAATGATGAAAAAGGCGCCCCTAAAAAAATTTCGCGACCTTCTCTGCAACTCGATTCACAATGAGCTGGGACTGAATATTTCGCTGACACCGACATACATTGGAAGGAAAAAGCCTGATAGAGAAATACAATGTTGGTTCGAAAAGATTACATTGTTTTTCGCAGAGTTATCGACCGTAAATTGAAAACTGTTTACTTTGTAAACGGGCGCGCCCGCCGGAAGGTTAAGCAGCTACCAAGCCCTTTACTTTATGAAATAGGGTTAGATATGTTATCGAGTTTTAGGTAATAAGGTTGTCGGACTATTGGGTTTACTATTTCCCTCCTCCTTCTTTTTTTCTTTTTTCTAAATTTTTTCCCTTTTTTTTCTTTTTTTTTCTTTTTTTTCTTTTTTTTCTTTTTTTCTTTTTTTTTCTTTTTTTTTCTCTTCGCTTGTCATTTCGGCGCCCCTCAAATCGCGGCGCCCCATCACTTCGCCTAGTTCGCCTACATGGTAGAGCGGGCCCTGACTCTGCCACGGAAACCGAAGAGCGTGTCGCGATTCGGGTGAGCTGCGAGTGCGACGGAGATGCCACCAACGTGGAAATATATCACCGCAGAAGATGTTTGGCAAGCCATTAAAAGTAGCAAAACAAAGAAGGCGCCCAGAATAAATGGTCTATACGGGGATAACGTAGCCAAAAGAGGACCTATAACCTTAAGTTTTCCAATTCGACTACTGCAATACTGCCTACAACAAGGTTACTTTCCGGTAGACTGAAAAATAAGGTGTTTATTCACCATCTTAAGGACAGGACCAAGGGCCCTACAGATGCAAAATCATTTCGGCCCATAATTCTTCTCCCCGAACTGGGGAAAGTCTTCGAGAGGATCGCTAAATGCCACATCGGGGATAGGGTGAGCAAAGAAGGTTTCCCGAAAGAAAAATCAATAAGTTTGGCCTTATAGGAAATAAAAAATAAAGTAAGGAACCGAGATCACAAATGCAAACCGGCAATCGTTATCGACTTCGGGGGAGCGTTTTTTACAGTGTGTGGCGTCCTACCTACATCGCGGAACTCAAAACGCCTGCAGACACCCAATCATTAGATAAGTCTGAAAAATAATTACTTCACCGATAGAAGTACTAAAATTCAGATGGAAAACATCCAAGAAGGCAAGTAAATCACCAGAGGCGCTATTGTTGGCTCACTAATTTGTAAAGTGGCGATGAAGGAGCTATTGAGGGAAGAACTACCCCTGGATAACAATTCGCTTCCGAGTATTGTAATGACGCAGATGACGTGGTCATTATAATTCCCAATAAATTCAACAGATTCAGGTGAGATATCGTGGAAGTTCTTCATAATGTAAGAGAAACAATTGCACTTTTCCACAAATTGATTTATTGCGTACAACGCGTTTCGGCTCACAGAGCAATCATCAGGTACAAGACCTTGTACCCTTGTATGTACCTCTTGTACAGTCCTCGCGAAAGCTTATGGCGTTGCGCAGTAGACGATTTTGGGACTGGAAGGGTCTATTTTCTAAAAACCGGTTGCCGCGGGTGGGAGGGTAGCACCAGCGGGCTAATGTTTACGATTTTCGTTGCCAACATTGACATTTGTAATATGCCTTCAATGAATTTGAATGCCCCCAGCTATTCGCCGCAGTGGGTTATGGAGTGGGCGTCGTCCCTTTGTACCTGAGCACGCGCCAGGGGGTCACGGCCAGGGGATCTCAGGCCCATGACTCGCAAGTGAACTTTTAGTTGCAACAGGTACTAACTTTTTTCCAAAATATTATACAAAAACAAATATCACATTCGTATTACTTGCGATTTTCGTTTAAAAAAATAAATTACTACGGAAATTATCCAATTTATTTTTGTATCAAGTGTATATGTTCTCACTTTCTATCTAGAAAATATATTCTTATATTTCTACTCTTTTGTGTTCTCAATGTCCCATTTACTCATCGAATATACATTTTCATAGTGCCAATTTATTAAATTATCTCTTCAAGTACTTTTTATTTTCTTATTTCAGTGACTGACATTATAGTCTAGTGGTAATCAAAGTCCGATTCCATTCTATGCATAAGCTAAGCAAAAGACGTATAAAGAATGCACTTTTATTTCGTAATTTTATGTTGCATCTCTTAAATCTCGATGACATAATTTCACGCGGCTGAAAATTTTAGCAACGTTACTAAAAAAAACGGATTTGCGCTAAGTTTGGTTTCTACTCCAGCAGCGTTTCAGCGGAATCACGACTATATTTGTTATTTTTTGTTAATGTTGAAAAAAATGTTTATGCGTTTAAAGTAATTGAAATGCCCAGCTGTGAGTCATCACGTCAAGACCATCTATTCCACAGCCCCGGCCGCGGAACGGGCGGGGAAGGGTCGGCTACCTGCTCCATGCTCCGCGACGAGTCGAATTGTCCAATACGGCTCGGAATTACATTTTTACGCTGAGACGCTATGTTGGTCATTCTGTCTGCCACGCGCTCACTTTCCCCTCCGTTCCTTTCCTTTACCCCTCCCACACATTTCACCCCCTCTGTTCTGCGCATCTATAGGCCGTAAGCTTTCGCGAGGACTGTACCTGGTGATGGCTCTGTGAGCTGAAACGCGTTGTACCCATTAAATCAATTTGTGGAAAAGTGCAATTGTTTCTCTCATATTATTATAATTCCCGTAAACAGTCGAGTTGAGATGGAGAGTAAGGCAAGCGGAATCTACGGAAACACTGGCTAAATGGACGAGCGGGTGAAGATGTAAGTCTCGATGCAAAAGACAGTCTACGCCTGCTTGGGAGAAAATTTAAAAAGGAATTTGACAGTGAAATAAAACAGTCAGAACATTAAACGCGGCAAAGAATTTGAATATCTAGGCATCGTTCTAGAAGAAAAAATGACGGTTCAACCGAAAGTAAACTACATTTCGAATTAGGTGAAAGCCAATTTTAGCGATTTAAGAAGATATTGATTTTATATGTAAACTAGGACATAAAATCCCCTTTCTTTTGAAAATTTACCGAAGTGTCCCAATTCCAATTCTGGCGTACGGATGTGAAGTCTGGAGTGAAAGACTGACCAATAGTCGAATGAAGCGTAAGCTTGTGAAGGCGCAGAGATATGCTAGTGTCAGCAACTCGGTGTTACAACACCTTGAGTAACGAAGCGTTAATTCTGATCGCTGGCCAACCAAACATAGTTTTTAAGATTCTGGAGGAGAAGACTAAAGCAGATCTCAACAAAATGTAAAGAAAAGTACAAAAATAATAATAAACTTTAAATAAGATTAATAGTAAAACTTCAAAGCCATGTATACTTTTAGAGTGAAATAAACTTCTTACTCTGGAGTGGAGAGTGAGATGATATGTTAACGGTAATATGCGTGGGTACATTAATTTCATTAATTTTAAATTATATATTTTATTAAAGACTAGCGGAAAGTCAAGGAATTTCAACGGGTATGAAAAACATTGAACTTAGTTTAGAAGAAAACCACAAAGCCTGAAGAAAAAAAGTCATTGTGGTCATCTGAGGAGTTCGTAACCTATCTTCTATGTTGTGTTCATTGTATTTGACACGCTGACCGTGCACGGAGGTGCACGGAGAGATGAGTGACTCTTGCTTATTTTAATGAACTTAAACACATGCAATTTCTTCTCCCTACGTTCCGAAATTAAAATAGTTATGTAGTTATAAAGGTGGATTTCGTTGAACTTAAATTCGTTAATTTTAAAAGACTTTTCAGTTTACTAATGCATAATATTTCATGTCAATACAATCTCGCTAACAAAATAAAAATTGTAAATTTTTAAAGTGTAATGCGGCCCATTCAAAACTCACTTGATTGAAAGTTTTTCATGTAATTGAAAAGAATTCAATTCCTCAGACATTTCATCAATATTACTCCTCTTTCTAAAGTTATTATTTGTCAATTATTTGTATACCTGCAGGCAAATTTGATTATTCAATGCAATTTACAGTAGATGTACTATTTTCCTTATAAATTAAAAAAACTTAGTCATGGCGATAGGCATGTGGATTCATGCTTATGAAACAAGGAGGATCAATATATAACATAGTCACAAACATTGCGCATCTTTATAAACCTTATATTGGATAACAGATTATAAAAACAATTATTTTTGCATGTCATATGGAATTCAGTGTTAGGGAATTCAGGGAAGATTTTTTTCAAATATTATAAATTAATTCTACATGTTTTATTTTAATATGTATATATCTGAAGACTTGTTTAAATATTATTATGCCCATTTTTATGTCAATAGTGTCCATTTTATTGCTTGAAACGAGATGTAAAGTTAATATTTATTTATCAACTGACAGGTTAGAAATTCATGCAATTTTGGTCGCTATATAAAAATGTAAATTTTAACTGTTCAGCAGAATTTTTTCTTCTGTTTGTTCAACGCAGGAGAAGGATGCAAAATGCCATCTTTATTTTCGCCATATTTAATCATTCAGGAACTCAGGTTTTAACCTTGTCGGCGAACTCCCATTCGTTTGATAAGGCACCAAAAACTTTTTATTGCTCCAGGAAAGCCGTACGCTATCACACAAAGAGAGCTTTGGCTGGATGTCTTTCCGTCCATTTTTCCCCTCAATTACATTTTCCCGGTCTCACCGTAATTGGATGGCTGATATCCTTACACTCCATACCATACGCCCCTACGAAAGTAGAATGAAGACATGGTTGAAGCCTTTGGAACCCAAGCAAGCGATGAACCGACGGCAGATGAATATTTTCGCTCAGTATAGCGGTGGAGAAAGGTAAATGAATAAATACTCCAATCACAAGTTTACGCGTCCACTCAAGTCGTCCTCCACGAGGTACCAAGGGCTCACAGAATATCGCATATCTTTTGTTCTCGGGGCGCGGTATCGCCTTTTTTTATTTTCAACCTTCTGGGTTATCACTCACGCCGGTTTCCTGAGAGGGGTTACAATTATGAGCGGGGTGCGGCGATCAATGGGGGCTGTATTCAGTTGTTGTGGAGAGCCAGTGACAAGGGAGAACATCAGGTGAAAATTTTATTCTGTTTCTCCTCCCTCTCAACAAAAAATAAAAAAAAAACAAGATGTAAAACATAGCACAGTCCATAAAGAAATTAATCGATCTAGTACGTCCACTTTATTTAAAAATTCACTACACGTGTTTCGGCTTTTCACTATGCCATCCTCAGGTAAAATAACATTCCAGTTTTGCGGTTAGTAAATATACACATCCAATCCAATAGAAATAGTGGGGGGGGGGGGGGGTTGGATTGGATGTGTATATATATACTAACCGCTAAACTGGAATGTTATTGCACCTGAGGATGGCATAATGAAAAGCCAAAACACGTGTAGTGAATTTTTTAAATAAAGTGGACGTACTAGATCGATTAATTTCTTTATTGATATGAAGTTCCACCACTTCTCGCCTGACTCCGTTGATTTCATAGAAACAGTCCATTCCGTGACCTCTTCCTTCCTATTCTATACCCCCCTCCACCCTCCTCAAGGCAACTTTGTCTTCGAAACAAAGCATGAAAACACTACATCCGTACGTCTATTGTTTTCAATTTGTAGCCCTACAAACCTCTAAAACTTTATCCTCAAAACTTGTCTTTATCTAAAATAAAGTCTTAGAGGGCACTTTCAACACGAAAGAAGGACCCGACGACATAGCAATAGTACCAGAAAAGGGTCAAATCGCTATAACTTAGTGGCAATGAAAAAAACAAAACAGGCTTGGGCTAATGACATCTTTAATGACTCAAAGCAGAAACAACACATCTCCGTGGTAGCTAAAACACCACAAATCAGCATACACATTCGAGCAAACCATAATTTAAGAAACTGTGGAAAGTACAGGAAAAGGTAGTAGGTACACCAACATAAAAATAGACATGCAATAGCAGGAAAAGAAAGAAAAGGTAGACTCCTTCGAGCCGTATCCCTCAGTGCAAAACGGAGCCACATAACTCCCCGGCATTCTGAAATCCTGCATGAGAAATAGCAATTAAGACCGTGTATATTCAGAATGCATTAACAAATTACTGTAAAAATAACATTTACACTCACCAATGGTTCAGTTTTGGTCGCCAGAAAACTGAAAAACACCGATGGAGAAAGATATTCTTGTACATTTGCTCCGCCTTCAGGAATAACACCTCTCTCTCAGTGAAAACGGTCAGGAAACCGTGGGCTACAGAACAACCAGCGCCAAAAAGAGAGAACTACTACCGAAGCCTCACACGGTTGCCAGCCGACCCCTTAGGGCAAGATAGAAAGTGACCTTGGAGGGTCATTTTGTAATCTCACCTTTTAAGTGACTCTTAGTGGAAAGGCGGGAGTTCCGTTTCCCTCTCTTAATGATCGGCTCACGAACGGTTCGTGAATTGTCGAAGCTTCAATTACATTATATCAAATAAAAGATGCCGAGACTAGCGAATACCCAGATTGCTCAACATCTTATGGAAGATATCTTACACACTGTACAATTGTACATACCACGAAAATCTAAATACTGTCAAAACTACAAGCGACATATAAGCGATCACTCAATATTTAAAAAAAAAATTAAGTGCATCTAATTAGTCTTCGATTCACAAGCACGGGAAATATCTACCAAGAACGTAGATTTTAAGGCAATATTTGTTGAAATAATGAAATTATAGTATAAATAATTGAATTCCATTCTCCATACACTGGCGGATAGGCACACGACAACAAAGGTATCAGCAACATTGTTTGGGAAATATTGATATGAAATATATACGCATATAATTCAGGCTAATAATAACATAAGCATTTCAAACAAAACATAACTTCAAGTGCCCAATATATTGGAGTTGAAAATGCTGAAGTTCTTCTCGTTTAGTAAATTACAACAATACGATTTAAAATTGTTTGTATCTTTCGCGCCCTTGTTTATTTTCCAACTCAAGCTCCAAGTGGCTTACGATGGTGGCTCCATGTCACGTTATTTATGACAGGTGCGATGGAACTAATGGCAGGCGGAAATAATGAAACGGATCAAGAGTCGAAAGATACGGATCAGAGCGGATGAATCGTCTAAAAGACCAGCACATGACCGGCAGTTCACCGATTGAGATCCAAAGATGATCACGCCGCCTGGGTGGCGGAGTTGAACTACGAAAAAGTAACATTTTATGACGTATTCTCACTAAAGTGAGATAATACAGAATAACCCCCCAGACCTGTATATACGACCGTGTTGTAGGCCTCGAAACAGCGCGTGATGGCTCGCGTTTGTTTCCGGTAGAGGAAGGCGTGACGTGCACACTCTAGCGGCTTCTCCCAAAAGGATGTGCGGCTGTGGCATTCGCATCTTCTTCACCCGTTCAATATGCATCCACGCACGCACTTCAGAATTCAATAATCACTCATTGGAATGCAAATGTCTCTCAATGCAGAACCAATGGATGGTTATTTATTGCTCGCGTTTAATTATATAAAACGAATAATAATTTAAACACGAGTTTCAAGTATCTTTGAAAACATTCTTGCGTAAAAGGATAAAAACCACAATCATAGCATGTGTACATGAACGAGGAAAGTAAAAAAAAATTAAACAGATATTATTCATGACGTAAAATTGATAAAAAAGGAATTTTAAAACACAAAAAGTATCTCAGAATACATTTAAACTAGTCGACCCGTGCGAAGCATTCGCACTGTGTCCTCCTCAAATCCCACTGAATTGAAGTGCACACCGTATAGTTAGTACCGTGTAGTTAGTGCGTCAGAATCCATACGGTACTTACTTTTGAGTTGAACTTGTGTAGATTTCTTTAAAGTGAATAATCTGATTGGATCGCCGGGTTTGTTTATCGTAGAGAGCAGAGACGAAGTAAGTTGGTCGTCATGGACTAAGTAAAAACAAATGACTGCGAGCGGTTTGGGGAAGTAAATATAAATTCAAGTTTTGATTAATTTAGTTCATTTTATAAATACCTAGATCAGCAGATCGAATACCTTAAATCATTATTTTAAGTCGAAATTAAATGCGGATTGAAATAATAGATGCATTAAATTGAAATCGGTTTCATTTCGATATATCTCGATGTTCTCGATAGAGGATCGATAGGTCGAGGGCGGGATTTCAAAAAACCCTTTTTTTTCAATTGTAATTTTTCGAAAAACAACTGAAATGTGAGTAATTTGTATGTTTTTCCGGTGTAGTGGTTAAGAAAAGATTTAAAATGATGCCTCATTTATAAAAATTGATGAAGTATTAAGGAAGTTATAGCGTACCGACAAAAAAAAGCCCTTGAGAAATAATATATATGATTAAATTTAAAATTATTCCACTATATATTAAAAGAAGCCGATTTTTATCCTTCTTCAGATTAGTGATAATATTTTCGTTCTAGCATGTCGTGGTGTGTGGTACCTACTACTATTACAAGGTAGGTCGTTCCCGTGACCAAATTACGAAATACGTCACCCGGTCGTATTCTGTAATTCGGGTGATGTCTAACGCCGGTGATGAACTACACCGACACATTTCACCCGTCGGCACCGTTTGCGATTCTGTAGCCGGGGGATGATATGCACACCCGGGTGACGGAGTGAAGGTGAAGAAGTGAGGTTATGTATGAAAACATCTTGGTACGATTCCCGCTAATTCCTCGTAGCCAATGGTGGCCTACTCCTAAAACAGAGGACAATCTAATGTAAACAAAACCCCCGACCGGGGGGGTTATTTTGTAATCTCACTTTATTGAGAATACGTCATAAAATCTCACTTTTTCGTAGTTCAACTCCCTCACCCAGGCGGCGTGACCATCTTCGGATCTCAATCGGTGAACTGCCGGTCATGTGCTGGTCTTTTAGACGATTCATCCGCTCTGATCCGTATATTTCGACTATTGATCCGTTTCATTATCTCCGCCTGCCATTAGTTCCATCTCACCTGTCATAAAGAACGTGACATGGAGCCACCATCGTAAGCCACTTGGAGCTTGAGTTGGAAAATAAACAAGGGCGCGAAAGATACAAACAATTTTAAATCGTATTGTTGTAATTTGCTAAACGAGAAGAACTTCAGAGCATTTTCAACTCCAATATATTGGGCACTTGAAGGTATGCTTTGCTTGAAATGCTTATGTTATTATTAGCTTGAATTATCTGTGTATACATTTCGTATCAATATTTCCCAAACAATGTTGCTGATACCTTTGTTTTCGTGTGACTATCCGCCAGTGTATGGATAATTGAATGCAGTTATTTATACCATAATTTCATAACTTTAACAATTATTGCCTTAAAATCTACGTTCTTGGTAGATATTTCCCGTGCTTGTGAATAAAACACTAATTAGATGCACTTAATTTTTTTTTTATTTTAAGTGATCGCTTACATGTCGCATGTAGTTTTGACTGTATTTAGATGTTCGTTGTATGTACAGTGCGTAAGATATCTTCCGTAACATGTTGAGCAATCTGGGTAATCGCTAGTCTCGGCATCTTTTATTTGATATTAGGTAATTGAAGCTTCGACAATTCACGAACCGTTCGTGAGCCGATCAAGGGAAACGGATCTCCCGCCTTTCCACTTAAGAGTCACTAAAAAGGTGAGATTTTAAAAAAAACCCAGGGGGGTTATTTTGTAATCCTACATTTTTAATGACTCTTTGCGGGAAGCCAGGAGACCCGTTTCGCTCTCATAATGATCGGGTCACGATCCGATGTTGGCTCCATTTCTCGTTCCTAACGACAGGTGAGATGGAACTAATGGAATGCGGAGCCAAATGAAACGGATCAAGAGTCGAAAGATACGGATCAAGAGTCTAAAGAGCGGATGAATCAAATACCCGAAGAGCCGAAGATGGTCACGCCACCTGGGTGGTGGAGTTGAACTACGAAAATGACGTAATTTTCCACATTTTATGACGTATTCTCACTTAAGGGAGATTACGTCAAAATAACCCCCAGGACTCCCGCAGGCTGCTGCTGACGATAGCGTTTGTGAAGCTCACGATTGGGAAATGTAGTCAAAATTGCTTGAAAATGCCTGCATGATATGAGTACTTTCAGGATTTATCTTTTACGGGAATAAATTATTCGTACAATGAACAGGATTTCGATCCTCACGTGAACATGTTGAGGATACTGTAATGCCTCAGGGGCCCCCGGGCCCCCTTGATAACAGACTAACGGAACAATGACTAAAGACCTGGGTTTTTTCCACATTACATCAACTTCCTTTGACGCCAATACACGATGAAGCATTAAGATGAAAAATAGGAAAAATTCCCCCCTCTTCCCCTTGCCCCTTCTTCCCTCTCAAAGGAAAGAGGGGAAATGCGGCGCTGATGACGCGGGGACCCGTGCCAATCGCTAATTCTTAGTTAAAAGGGACTACACCTTTATTTTCGGGACATTGGCAACCCGCCTTTGCCTCTTTCTTTGTCTCTTAACGACCGTACCCCACTCCCGCGCCGCAGCCTAAATGTCATGTTATGATTGAGAGATCGCGAACTGGGAAAAAGACGCAATCAAGCAGGTTCCAGGAGAACCTCCTTGTTTGGTAAGAGAGCAGGGGGGGCAGGGCGCACCCCTCGCCCCTAAGCAGCTCGACTCTAAAGGACTCGCGACCGCGGGCTAGTCTCTCCCTCTTGAGTTCTGACGACCGACCAGCCAACGTCTACGACCAGCCTAGCTTCACCCCAAGATACTTTGCAGATTCTGACCAGTCGATTGGTTGTCCTTTTATGCGTAGGCATGGGCACCAAGGTGCTACTACATGAGGTCTCGTAAATAGAACTGCCTGTGTCTTATTTGTATTCTATCTCTCAAGTATGAGTGCGTCCAATTTAAAATCCATTTTGGGAAGCCAAGGATGTTTGGCATGACGGACTACTCCACAAAATGTTAGAAGATAGAAGTTTTACCGTAAAATTGGCACATGAAAAGAGCGACAACATCCCTATCACAGCAGGGGTGCCACAGGGATCCATATATGGACCGCTTCTTTTTAACATATATACCCAAAGACTTCCCAAAAGACAACGACGATTGGCATCACAGAAATAGCCCCCTATGTTGACGACGCGGCGATTCTGGACAGGAGTAAGAGGGCCCTGAAAATAGGGGCGGAATATGCCCAAGGCGCTATTGAGGAAGTTGGTAAATGGTATAATAAATGGAGGATTTTAATTAATACAAATAAGACACAGGCAGTTCTATTTACGAGACTTGATGTAGTAGCACCTTGGTGCCCATGCCTACGTATAAAAGGACAACCAATCGACTGGTCAGAATCTGCTAAGTATCTTGGGGTGAAGCTAGACAAAAGGCTAAACTTAAAAGATCACACTATTGCCATTATAGTAAAGACCATAGGGATGAGGGCAACGTTATCGCCGATTCACAAAAATAACGTCACGCCCAATACAGTGAAGAAAAGAATATATGAGACATACATCAGGCCAATAAAGCTATACGCCACGCCAGCATGGGCTGGGCTAGCATCAAAAAGCACCATTGATAAACTTCAAATAATAGACAGACGATGCCTTAAAACAATATTTAAAATACGTTGGGGAATAAAAGATGAACTTATTTACAAATATACCAAGGTAACGGATATTAAAAATACAATTAAAGAGCAGTCACTAACCTATTATAAAAAAAACCTCAATAACAGTAAAACTGATATAATATGGATAATAGGTGAGGACCGGCACACAACATGGGATACTGGAAAAACCAATAGATATACTAAAATTACGATTGGCAGGGAGAAGCCAAAAACGGGTAAATAAAGTAAAAATACAAGTCACAGAGCATAAGCCGATGAAAGAGGTCAGGCACCCTCTGAAACTAGGTGCTAGCGCAGCAGAGGACACTATCTCGTTGAGTAGACGATACTATACGTCTTCATCTAAAAAACCTCTCATGTTGAGTAAGTTAGCTGAGGGAAACTGAGGGAAGACGAAGATATTAATGACAAGATAGCGGCTAATTCAGATTTTTCATAAATTGTTTTACGGAGAGAAACCCAAACGAGGTGAAAACAAAAACAGTCACGTTCAAAATAAACGTCTCTTAGAGCAGTGGCTTAGCTCGCGAATATTCCCAGCAAGCAACAACACGAGAGTGATAGAAGTTATTCCCCTAGTCGACTTAATCTTAATACTTCACCTTCACTGGGGGAATCTATCCAACACACACACCTGAAGGCGACTAGTTGGTCAAGGAAGACGAGAACGCGGAAGCCCCACTTTACATCCTCTCGTCTTATTTTGGATTTCGCGCAGAGACCGCCAGATGGGATTCTTTTCAGGCAAGACGGGGGCGAAATGATAAATGAAGTCCACTCTCGCACACACGAATCTCCACCGAAAAAGGATTACATGAGGAGACTCGGAAGAGAGAGGAAAAGAAGTGAGACAGGGCCGCCAAGCGTACATATTTGTAATGAGGGTTACCAACCAAAAAATACGCTATTCTCTCAGGGCGTCAACCTTTTCCCAGGCACTGGCTTCGTCATTTAAATATGGTTTATTCTTTGATTTGACTTTTTGATTTAGAATAACCGAAGTATCATCTCTTTCGCCAGAGGTCAGCTTGGGGTTGATGCATACCGCCTTTTATATGTCTCAGATGATTATATATTCTCAATTGAGACATGGAGAGGGGGACGGAAATGACCGCAGAAGATTCTGGATGCTATTTATTCTTCTGGGATTTACTGGAGGCTATGAATCACTCATCTTTTCTACGATGTCTCTTGGTCCCTATTTGAAGTTATTCTTATGCGTCTTGATTTCCAAGACCTCCATTAAGATTTCATACTTATCATTAAATGCTTATATTTCGTGAGGTGTTCTCGGCGTTTCATTCGTCGCTTTTGGCAGCATACGGGTTGAGCACCAAAAGGCGGTTTATGCCTTAACCAGACCCATAATTGTGATAGACATCTCTCATTGTCTGAGTTATTCAGTAAAATGGTCTCGTTAGCAAGCTCTAGTGGAAGGATCCGTGTTGAAACCATCTTGAAATGGCTGTCTTGAATCTCTCTTGACGTTGTGTTGAAAATTGAAACATGAATCCAACACAGTCTCTGTTGAGACACTCTTGAAATTCTCTGTTGAGACTCCCTTGCCCTCTTAAAATAAAAAAATGAAAAACATATATTTTAAATACTTTGAATATGTACTTATAACACTGGCTTACATTATTCTCATTATCCTAGTCTACCTACTGACTCAGTCAGTCTCTAGCTCACATTATCATCTATCCTACGAATCATCGCACACATATTAACACCTAATATTAATAAACGATGCCAAGAAAGTCTTACATATATGGCCACTTCCGAGGATTAATGCGACTTCGAGAACTAATTTTTGGAAACTGCAATTCCGTGATAGTCTGATGAAATACCATTACATCACGATGACAGTTATTTGGCATTGATTAGTTGAAACCTATATTGCCACAAAGTATAAATATATATATATATATATATATATATATATATATATATATATATTTTTTTTTTCCTTTACCTCTCGCTGAAGAAGATGGCGGCGATCCACCGAAATATTCAAAACCCGTGTGAGTTTTTCTTTTTTAAGTGTTTTTTTCCATTTAGTCACCCTAGTGACGAAGTTTTTATATATTTTTATAATATATATTTTGTATTTTTATCGGCCACCCTCTTGGCATATTATATATTTATCACCCGAGTGATTTTCCAAGAAGTTATATATATATATATATATATATATATATATATATATATAACAATATATGCAATATTACTGAGAATAAACAAGATATTTTCCAACTCCCGCTCCAAGCGCATGTGCATAATCACTCCTACCACGTGGCTCCCCCTACCACTCCAGCGGGTTCCTCGGGCTTCTAGACTTGGTTGTGTGTACCGGCAACTGGCTGCCTGTCGCACCAACTTTGAAAAGATGGTTCCCGTTACCAGCCGCATAGCCATTGTAACCGAGGGCGAGGCGACCAGTCGTGCTGGTACTGATTACCAAGATCGGATAGTTACAGTGACCAATATATAATTAGGGTGACCAACTGCAATTGTTTCATCAACTTACAACCACGTTACCACCAATTTTACAGGTTACCGAAACCAACCGTTTTTCGGCGTGTATAAAGACAAAGTTCTCGTTAAATTGTCTTCTCGCCGAAAGGTTGCATTTGGAAATGAATAATGAATTTTTAAAGGATTTATGTGATTAAGTTAAGAGGTTCTTTAATAATGGATATGCGTCGCGGTAGAAACAGAGCTCACGAATAACGAGTGATTTTTGATACATTAAGGAGAATGGCTAAAGGTAAATGCCGTTTTTCCCGAACATTTGCTGCAAAATTTGCCAGGATCTTCAACGCTGTCATGTTAGTATATCCGAAATATTAAAGATTATTAAGAAGTAACCTCGTACTTTGAATCATTTTTAAAATGAAATTTGAGCTTGCATTACAACCCTTATTCGGCACCCTTGGGCGTCTGGAGAAATTACTTTCTCATTACAAAGTATATTATTGCAAAACTCACCCTCAGCACCTTCCCATATCTTCAGAAATAACATGTGTGAGGAAATATAATTTTGAATGCTTTATTAACACCTTCTGATGCTACATCGAAGTTTCTTTGCTTTAGGTCACCTTTGATTTCTTCGAAGAAATTTATATTTTCATTGCAGGAATCGACAAAAACTTGATTAAGAGTTTATAAATAATATTAAAGGCAATATCGAGTGACCTGCCTCTAAAATAGGTCGAGTTTAGGCGGTACTGCCGTGAAACTGCAGAATTATATGTGCAATTTTACCCGTAGTATCATATGCCACCCTTAGTACACAAACTTTGATTCACGTAGCCGATAGAGAAAAGAAGTCTATACTGGGGAAATTATCTGAAGAGGCGATAGATGCGCGAAATAAAGACAAGAAATTTTCCTAATCATTTCTCCAGAAAAACATCCAGAATGGCCACCAATCAGGATTTATTTCAGAGACTCCTCAGAATATTCAGTTAGTTAATAGTAGAAGTACAAGCAAAAACTGAATTTTGTAGTGCATATTTTGTTACGTTTTAAGAAAAAGTAGACATACGTAATCATGATGTAAAAGGGTACAGCAAATTATTTCCCTCCACGGTATTTCTCCCAGACACGGAATGAAAAATTACACTGACATTGAAAATACACAAACAATTTAAGTATCGGGATCGTAACCCCGAAGATTTCCCGAAAACGTTCCGCGGTGCCAATAAACGACCCTTCGCCGTACACCCCACCGCAGTGCAGGGGGCGGGGGAGTTGCAGCCGTGCGACACCAGCTGTGTATGGGTTGGTGGCTGTCAGCTGTCAGCTGTGGTGACTGTCATTGACACAACGTATTCGGACGCATCATTCGTGAATTAATTCGTGAAAAGAGAAAATGCCTTCAACGCTTCGCAGGGAAAAAAATAACAGTGAAAAATTCTCGTCCTCGCCGTACGAGTTGTTCTCATCTTTCGCGATTGCACACGAGACCAAAACTTTAGACTTTGGATTCCCAGCTAGATAGACTGGACCGTCCAACCGTTGAAAGAAAATGAAATGAAAGAAGAAGACGCAGTAAGCGAAGAACGGCCATGATTCCTCGCGAAATTGAAGCGAGTCGTTTTTACCGACTCCTCCTCTCTGCAGTGCAGTACACCCACTCTGGAAGTTAGTGCTCCACGAAGTTTTCGTTTCTCTCAGTCGGACTGAATCCAGTTTCCCGTATTAAGAAGGTTCTGTGGTTTCACTCAACTTAAGAGAATTCGACGATACTTGCTGGAAGCATTACTTATATTGTCTTAAATCCACCTGATTTTTTTTCAAAATTATTTACCACATGTTTCTTAAGATATTTGATCGAGATTTTGACAAAAAATTACATGATTTCTTATGAAAACACAAGGTATGAGTAGCTTAATTCATCAAAAAGAACTTTTTTCTACTTAAGAATAAGAATAACAAAAAAAAATATATCAAATGACTTTCATAAATTACTCTATTGATGATTTAAATTACTTTCGTGTTTCTTATTCTTAACTAGAAAACGTTCTTTTCGATGAATGAAGCTAGTCGCACCTCGCGTTCCCATAAGAACTCATGTGTAATTTCATGCCCACAATTTCACATCAAATATCCTAAGAAATCTGCGGTAAATAATTTTGAAAAAATTCAGGTAGCTTTAGAAAAACATAATTAATGCTTCCAGCAAGTTTCGTCGAATTCCCAAAAGTTAAGAGTGAAACCGAACGATGGTCCTTAAGTCTGGCGGGTGGATTTTTTTGCTTTTCTCCGCGACCTCGAAATAAAGTTTGAAAAATGCACAACTAAAACCTTAAAAAGGAAAGACGAGAGGAATTTACACCTCTTCAGGCTGTAGTATGTATTAAATAATTTTTTTTCATCGTCATTAGCAGTCATTCAGTCAATCACTCCGAATAGTGTCTTATTCTTCAACTCTCCTCTCGGTTAACCATTTCATTCCTTCACAATTCCTCATTTCGACAACTTTCAGAAATGGGCCTGGTTATGTCCCATCCTTGGACTTCTCCTTTAAAGGAACAAGTTGTTGAACAGCTGTGGTAGCTCAGTGCTATTCTCTGGTGTTCTTCTCTATACCTATGCTTGATCATAGTATCGGCAAAGTGAGACCTTCATCAAACCGAGTACCGATCAATAGAAAAGATTTTCAATTTCAATAACACAACTTAAAATAGTACTTAGATAAAACTGCAGTAGTTGTACTGTCCACTAAAATTTTAATGTAAAATATTACACTACACGTGTTTCGACGTTTCTTAGGGTGTCATCGTCAGGTCTACACAAGTTATGTCTCCAATGGGAATATTTATACATAAGCAGAAGGAAAGAGGGGGGGATTCTTGGCCAATGAAGGAGGTAGTAGTAACGAAGGGGGTTGATGGTGAATAACAGGGGGGGGGGGGTTGTTGTAACGAGACATGTGACCTTCCCGAGGATTCGGGAGAGTGGCCTATTGGGTATGGGTTCTTGTGAAATGTGGAGATAAGCAGAGGAAAGAGGAGGGGAGAATAGGCTTGGGTTGTCAGGTGGACAAGGATAGAATGGGGGAGTGAACATCAAATTCTACATAATTAGGAAGTTTGATTTTCTTCTTTTTCATCTTGATAATCTCCCACTGTTCCAAGGGGTCCAGGCGTCGTCCCTTTTTCTCGTAATGGAGGATCTTCAGGTCAGTGAAGTTTTTTCCTTTCCTACTTTCCATACAACTACTGCAGTTTTCTTTAAGTACTAAAATGCTGTTCCACCATATAACGCCAGAGACTGTCGAATTTACAGCTTAAAATGTTTTCCACTCAATTTTTAACCGGAATAAAAGTAACAAAAATGTGCTCTTAATTATCCACTTCCACAAATTCTCGCCTGAAACCTCTATAAAATTCAAAATCAGTTTCTCCACCAAAGAAATCATGATACCGATTTAACTCTGGCGTTCAATCAGAGTTTTGGTTCCATAGACCACCGCCCACAGTGTACAAAAGCGAATGAAAGTCACGAATGCAACGCAGGAAGGTACCTTCTTCCTCTTCTTCTTTCTGATTCACCAATTGCTGGCATACCGACCACTGGAATACAGTTAATAGGTAGTAAAAACGGAAAAGGATGTAGGTGCCAAAAAATAAAAAAATGACTTTTTCGGTGAATAGCGAAGTACAAGCGAGGCGTAATAAGATAGACAAAGTAGTAAGTGTCAGAAAATGTTTCCCTAGTTCGTAGAGCAGTCGGAAGATGTCAGCACCGTGCAAGAGATGTGCGGGGTTGAAGCGGAGAAGGATGTAAGTCCACCCGCCATGATGTATGTTCCTTGTCTATCTATTGTAAAAACATCTATTAAAAAGATACAATTAATATGCTTGGGAATTTTGACTAATGTTAAAATTCGATTTACAGGTATATTTATCATTGAGAAAGGAGCAGGAGGTTCAGAAAGTCAAGACTATGCCTAAAAGTCATCAAAATATCTTTTGTACTCATTATAATCTATCCTTGTAACACATTATAACATTTAATTTATGGTGGTATACATTAAAAAGCTTCTAAACAATACTGGACATGCATCCTTTTTTTAAAACTAACCCTTCACTTACATCATTTTAAAACTAAAGCAAGGCACTTACATCCTTTTCCACAAAAAAACAGATGTTCTTACATCTTTATCCATCTTTTTTTGGTTTCCACTTATATATTTAAAAAAATGTACTATATGTTATTCCTATTGCTTTTCTATTTTATAAATATAAAACAAATTTTTTTAGTAAATATTCAACATTTAGACTTATTTTATTGAATACTGAAAATTTTAGTTTCTGGCACTTACAACCTTTTCCATTTTTACTACACAAATGTAAAGTTAAGATTCCACATATGAATGCTCACTGTAGATGTAAGGCGGACTTGAACTTATGTTTACACCTCCTACATGAAGCCTAACCGTATATATATTCACTGGCCTCAAATTTCTTCCTGACTTGATGAAGCCTTGTTTAAGAATTATTGCCAAACAAGAACCTGCTGGATACCCATGACAGCAAAATGAGATCTCACGTATCATTTCTGATTTCGCGAAAAAGAAAATCTTTCCAGCCTTTCTCGAAGATCCGTGGACTCGACTGAGTACGAGTCTTTTTATTTTTTAGGAATATCCAGCCTTTATTTGATTGGCCTATTGAGTCACTGGATGCACTTCAGAAACTCTTGAGGGAAAAGTTTATCGGTATTTGATATCGTTTGTTTGACCCCATAAATGAGAAATGAGCGAAAAAATCTTTCCAATAATCTGGGCTCCTGAATTTCTCGCTCGCCACCATTTCTCCACGGCAAACTCTCGAACGACCAAACTCAAGAAACTTCTGTTTGGCTGTAAAGGAGAGCGTCCTAGGCAAGGGAGGGGGAGGGGAGGTAATAGATACAGATAGAAGACTTTATTGGGACGAGATTGAGACTTTAAAAGTCCCTTCTTCCATCTAACCCGTCGTAATTATATGAATAGAGTGAACATTACAAACCCTGTAATATATATAATTCAAATAAATAATGCTAAACACAATATACAATAATAATACTCAACGAGACATAACATAATATCAGAAATAAGTGTAAAAATATGTGTAAAATTGTGAGAAAAACGTGATAATTTTGGCTGACATGCTTGATGGAAAAAACCAATGCAGGGAAACACACACACACACGTGAAGGGTGGTGTGAAACACGTGTGAAAAACAACTGAAAGAAGCTAATGTGATCCATGACGATTAATAACACAAATACTCAATGAATGCCAACATTGACATCTGTATGTGCATTTCTTGGAACAAAGAGTATTTTATGTGTATTTGGCATAATACGGCAAGTACTTTACTATAGTCCATTTCAATTGACCTGGCGGCTGAGAATTCGGCCGTTCTCGTCAGCTCTTGTTTACTCTCGCACGGCAGGGGAAATTTGTGGAATGGGCGAGGTAGGAGAGGGACGAACGCCAGCAAGGCGTTGCCACAGCCACAGCAATCGCACAGCCGTACTTGAAATGTCACTGATGTAAACGCAGGAAACGTGGCAACACGGCAAGGAGAGTGCAGATCTTCGCGCGACAGAAGGCAGAGCAAGACTAAGGTCCCGGAGAAGGAATTTCCCCTATCCACGCTCCTATTGGCAGACCTCAAGACCACATGACTGGGCTCAAGCTCCTCCCCTCAGCTGGCCCCGCCTTCCCAGCCGCCAAGTCATTTGAAATGGACTATAGTCACCCTACTGTGATTTGAGAATTGTCTTATGTAATTCCTCATTGAAATAAGACATTAATGGTGTACTCCATAAAGTAGTATCAAGATTATTCCACTCGCGGCAAGCGGTTACAGTAAATTGTAGCTCAGTAATAAGGGTCATTATTATTATTATCGATTTATTTTATCTGACGGTTCGGTGGTGAGCTATTACAAGTATTTGATTCCCGTGTTTGTTTTAACGTGTGTATGTTCCATGAACTTTGCTGGGATTTTGAAAAACGTCTGTAAGGCACTTCGGCGTTTTTGTGAGAACTTCATAGACTATAGATTGTGTATGAAGCAAACTTCGGGAACTAGGTTTTAACCAGCAGAGATTATTTGTGAAATAGAATTATTATCAGATATTTGCAGATTGATTATGAACCTAATGCAGGTGTTGAATGACCGTTGAAGTTTTACTGAAAGTTCCTGAGATACATCTTGATAAACTACATCGGCGTAGTCAAAATTGGGTGATATTAATGTGGAAACAAGATGTTTCTTCAGAGAGGCAGGAATGACGCGTCTCAGTCTGAGGAGAGGGAATAATGACTTTTTAACTGTTTTGCTTATCTATGTTACATGAGATGACCAGGACAAACATTCACCCATAATTATTCCTAGGTTTTTAACTGGATCACAGTATGATATTGAGTCATTAGCTATACGCAATGGGGATAATCGATTATGAATGACCGCTTTCAGTATTCTCAGATATCAAAATATGATTGCTTGCGACTTTCCGGGATTTATGCTTAAAACATTGGTTTTGCTCCAACTGTTGATAAGTTCTAGGTGATTATTTATGAAACTCAGGTTATTATACGCAAAGATATTTGAATAAATTACAAATCGTCTAGAAAAATGTCGAAGTCAGTCGCAAACAGCCCTGAAATAGAATAGGCAGAGAAGTTAACACATGAAGGACCAGACCCGTCATTTTGACAGGTAACCTCTACTTACTTAATCATATTGCCTATAATTTTTTTTCTGTCGTCTTAATTTTTTCTGACATTTATTTATTTTGTATGGTACGTATCCTGTTAAAATATAATTTAATTATTTCACATAGAAATGGAGTTATACCATCTGTCTAACTTAAAGGACCAACACCCGTCAAAATGACGGGTTAGGCGTTTCTATTTTATTCGTAACGGTAACGCGTGTTTTATCCAGGAAATCACTACACTGTATTACGTCTGGCCTTTTTGATGTTTTAGTTAAAGAAAGTTAGTTTAGTTTTTGATGTTTTAGTTAGGGAAAGAAAAGGCAGAGAAGGGTTGTATCGTGCGTGGGTGGCCTTACAGCGCATATATAAGTGTGGCGTCAGTAGCTTTCGCAAGGCTTACGGGAGCAGTGCTTCTTCCTCGAAATTATTTGTAAAAAATTACTCATTTGTATTGATAAATAAAGAAAAAGGTTATATTTAATGAAGTGATTAATTAATTTTAACATAAACGAAGAAATATTTAAAATAATTACTACCCGTCAAAATGACGGGTAATGGTCCTTCTAGGTAGCCATACAATCCCGGTCCTTCTAGTGTTAACCTCAGCTTACTTACATTATACGGCACCCACGGGACTCAATCCACAACCAAATAATTGCACTAAATAGGTTGAATCTCATATAAAAGAGTACACACTGACTTCCCCATTCAAGGACCTGCGATCGACATTTCGATGTTATTGTTGTCACTGCCAGCTACCAAGTCAAGAAAATTTCAAGCACGGTGCACACACACTATCACATGGACGTTAAACTGTTGACCTTGGAAGGAACCTATCAACCGTCCTCTACCTCTGTGATCCCAATTTTCATTTAAACAGCCCTCGCAACTTTGTAAATGAACTGAATTCTCTTCGAATATTTTCCACTACCAACATTACAGGCGATATTTGCAAAAGGCGATACGAACGTAGACGCATTGTATGAGTCAACGACAAAGATATGTGTCGTGACAATCACCTTACCAGACAAGCAGCTTCGAAGTTGAGGCCATAAAATTTTAAAACGAAAATACCTATCATTTTCTGGTGCATTTTAAAGCAAATTACCCGGAAAAGGAGAGTAGGGACCTGGATGTTTGCCCGTCTCTCTACACCCAGGACGGTAGAACAGTAGATAAAATATCTTTTATGTTTGGAAACCAAGAAAATATTTGCACGGCGCGGAACAGTCGAGAAAAAATGCATGGGGAGGCCACACATTTGTTACACATTTTCAGGTTATTAAATAGCAAAGGTCCTGGAACAGCGTCTTGAGGTGCACTTTTTATTATTTCCACCAACGAAGAGAATGAAACACTAATAATTACTTTTTTCTGTCGACCAGATAAGTATTAAGTAATCCAGTGAATCGATGAAGGATATAAACCCACGCAACTCATTTTTTCCACAAGGACATATCTGCCTAATGAATCGAAAGCTTTATTGAAATCTAGCAGAAGAAGTACTGTTTAATTTCATATAAAACAATATTGGTAAATTTCCACACAGTATACTATAAAAACACTGTTAAAATACACCACCGACCAAGTTTTCGGAACGTAATGCCATTATCAAGGTACAACTTTCAATTCATCAAGGAGTTTCTGAGAAAGTAAATGTTTTAAAATATATTGTATAAAAGTTGTTGTTTCAGGCTTAATTTTATGGAATAACATCATGAATGAAAAGGACTGGCAATTTTCCACAAGAATATATTTAAATCGACCGGTTTCGGTGTACAAGACCATCATCGGGTCAATGTCAACACCTGATGATGATGTTGTACACCGAAACCGGTCGATTTAAAATATATTCTTGAGGAAAATTGCCAGTCCTTTTCATTCACAATATATTGTGCGGAAATTTATCAATATTGTTTTATATGAAATGGACATCAAGTATTTCCACAAATTTAAGCTTGATACGCTTTTATACAAGTACTGTTACCTCCTTCTTCTCCATTGATCTCCTAAGGTCATCAGTTATTTAACTGAGGCAGTAGTTATACTGTGTCCATGGCGGAAACCAGATTGAAACTGGTCAAGTACGTCATTGTATAATTTAAGAAATCAGTTATCCGTTCTCATGCGAGCATTTCAAGAACCTTTGAGAGTATCGGAAGAAAGGAAATAGGACAGAAATCTTTATCATCGGGAGAATTAGTCTCTTTGGGACTAGACTGATTAGAGCAATCTTCCATTGACTTAGAAAAGATTTTTCAATTGTGATGAATTGATGATGCTGGTGATGTATGGGAGGATTAGAGGAAATTGCTTCTTTATAAAGTCAAGCGGCCGGATTCATAGATTTCGAGTTAAACATTGGGTTGTGGGGTTTATCTTTGTTTGGTCTAAGTGTGGTTTAGAACGGTACCTAAAGTTGTTATTCATAGACAGGTCGAGGGAGATAGCCTCGGGGACTAACGGAGTCCGAGACTTGACTACCGCGCGAGAATGGAATGCTTGGCAACAACGCTAATCGTCAAGTAGCAGGGTATTTCCTGGAATTTCACAACTGGTGTTTGGGGCCTTTGGAGGAGTTGTGCGTTATCTACGAACCCTTTAACCATGCCTTTACCACTCCTTACTTGCTTTGGGACCTTATTGCTCACTGATCTCGGCCCGAAATCCTGCTCCCTGCACTTTGGATATCTTCGATTTTATTTTTGAAATTACTTATGACTTAGACGTGTTGCAATTAATTTTTCTATTTTTTTAAGTTTATTATCCTTATTCAATATATAACCTAACCACTTGGTTTTTTTTCGTGCAATTCACGTAATTTAATTTAGCTACACAAATAATAAATTCACTAAAACAAGTTATTCATCAAAACGCACAGCTAATTGAAATGAACGTTAAAAACTAATTATGTAAACTGTAAACAAAAGGATGTCACAAAGTATGAAAGGTATGAAATATTATTGATATTATCGTGATTGAACAAAACTCACCATACGAAATGTAAACAAATGAACACAACTAAGCGATGTGAAAACAAATTTAATCAGTGCGAGCTATAATACCTAATAATAAATGTACTTACTAAATTATAAAGTTGACAAATTAACCCGATTACCGATAAAATTAAACTAAATATACCAACATTAATTAACTAGGTATCCTGAGAACGAAACTATTTCATTTCTTCCCATTACTGCTTATACAACTATTTACGTCAGTACAAACCTAAATCACTAAGCCAATAATATTCCTAGCGATAGACTAACAAAAAATATTACCACTTAAATTAGCTCTAACTTGGAGAACTCGCGATTCATCAATTAACACCTTCGAAAATCACCACACCACAACAACCGAAGAAAAAGTGGCGACGCGCGGGGCTTAGACTCATCGTTAAATCATTATTCCAAAGGTTTAACTTCCTCCGGACTAAAGCTGCCGGGGCTAAGGTCGATCAGCGCTAAAACGACGATTTGAATATCAGTTCAACGACATTTCCGGTCTAACTTACTTAAACCTGCGGTAGGCGTAGTCTAACGTAACTATGTATACGGCCGAAGAGGTATACCAGCTGAGGCCTTAGTTTTTAGTTTCTTGAAAGAGGAGTGTAGTACTTGCATTTGGGTGACTGAGGTAAATTTGAATTCTTTTTCACTACATAGGGATGGGCTGGGGGAGAGTGGAGTGGGAAGTTATTGCGATTGCGACCTTTACTTGCGGAAGCGCAGTTCGATTCTCGGCCACTGCACTCGAATACTCACGTGACTTAGAGAATCATCGAGGGGCAGTAATGCAATTAGCTCATGCGAACTGTAAGTTATTGCCAAAGATTATGGAGCCAATAGGTGAACTCAATGTTGGTGCTCATGGTCACTTTCCTCGTTAAGAGGTAAATTTCCTTCGTTCCTTGGTCAGTACGCATTCATAGCTCAAGTCTCAATTAGTTTAACCCGACTTGAGATCGCTTGGTGAACGCTGCGTATGAATTCGAGTCTTAAAGCCGCTTGCTTTCTTCGTATCATGAGGTAATAGTGTCCTGGTTTGACCAGCATTCATTAAAACCTCCATCTTTAAGACAGTTTCATTTTAACAGAGATAGTGTGAGTATTAAATCAACTATTTTTGCAATTTGTCTTAAAATTAACTTTTATTTTTTAAAAATTCAGCGTTACCGTCAACTGTATATACTTTTCGTTCAAAGTTTCGTCAAAATTCAAAATCATTATTGTAGAATAAAATTTATCCCTAGAAGTAGTTAAATATTACAAAAAGTTATTTTAATTACAGTACCTATCGTCATAACTTTTATTTGTATTTTTCATAATTTCAGTACATGTTGTAGGTTAGCGGAACTAGTCAGCCAGATGGGGGTGTGTGAGGAGTTTTTGGCTTCAATTCGTAGAAGTGTTGACAGTTAGTATTCGTAATTGAAATAAAATACTTTGTACTTTTTCCAAAGTTCTTCTGCTAAGGTAGTTTGAGAGCGAACAATCTCTTGACCTAGAATTTGATGAATTTGGCCTCATTTAATAGAAAAAACTCTCATCTTTCCAATGATATCAAAATATCAACCCCTTTGCCGAACTACTTTTCGAGCAATTTCCCTGTAAATATACAAGCTGTTTTACATGGGATAGATTATGGCTGTGCACTCCAGAGAGAGAATATTAATCAAATTAGGAACTTCTAGCACCTAGATTTCGTCAAAAAAATAACATTGTGTAGATTACATGTATTCGCAACTATTTATAAAATATAATCTGTTACCCACCACAGTAATTTTTACAGAATCGCAAAAAAAAACATGCGGTTATGAAGGGTTTTCAGCCGTACGGCGGGAAAAAATGAGTCAAGTTAGAGAATTATGCAGCTTTATTTATTTAATTACTGAGAATTTTGGTCATATATAACTATATCTTTGCGCCATTAATATTACATTATTTATTTAATAGTTCTTACAGACGCTGAAATAAAAAAATTAAATTTGAATATGGTCTCCATTATGACTAGGGAACTATCTCGCTCTCAAACCACTTTTAATGACAACGCGATTCGTAGAGTTCACGCATCATCGGGTACAAAATTCGGAGTTTGCTTATTTTCGTTTTTTCTTCGTTGAATTTAGCATGCCTTATTGCAGCTTTTGCGTTTAATGTTGTAAGTTCTAGACTTGAGGAGTCTATCTTGTGTGCCTTCATCGTTAACTAGAAGTATGGAAAGTGTTTGGGGAGTGCTATATGTGCGCATCTAAAGGATCTTGGGAGTAGGTTTTAAAACCTATGACATATATCACCTAGGAATGGGAGATAGAGCACCCCTTGAAAATCGTCGGTCAGACGTAACCAATCGGCCATGGGAACACCCACCACATGTAGACGGATCCGACTATCTTTGTCACTCCACACGCTAAGTATCTAAGTTATGTCACACGATAATTTTAATGCCACATTTCCAACTCTCTGTCGTTTTTTAAGTTACCATGCAAGGATAAGCTTTTCAAGGAACTCGACAGGGAATGTGATTTGAATAGAAGATAAACAGAGTACAGGAGGAATAAAATTAAAATGAGACGGCAGAGAAGGTAGGGACTGACAATGCGGTTATTACAGCAAGAACTTCCAGTCCATTATCTCTTGCATCCAATACCCAATCATCCCTTGATAATCGCGGACTGCATTGCACTGTGGCTGGGAATGCAATGCAAAACCGACTGCTTTAAAATTCCACTGTTGCCGAATGTACGATTATGGACCACGATTGCCGTGATCGAAGGCGCGAGCAATTTAAACGGTAAACATAGGAAGCATTATTCTCTTTTCGTTCCATATTTTTATTTTCATTTTTTTAAAGGGATGCTAATTTCATTATTTCAGTGTATTAGATGTTTGTAATCTAGTATTCATGAATGCATATGTTGCATGTAAGTATGACAGAACTTAAAACCAATGGTCTCCATGATGAATGAGTGTCATGAGTCAGTCCTGTGTTAATGGAATGATGGTTATAAGCCGCATTGCATGCGAAATTTCCTTCCACGTACATACATCACTGAGTGTATTAGTGTACTTAGTAAATTATCTAAAAAATAGTATGATAGTATTTTTTCCAGGGAGTGCATGCCTAGTGTAGAGTAACTGCCTACCACACACCCTTGGCGTGGCTTACAGGGTAACACATTGACGTAGATGGAAAGATGGAAGACACATTTTTCCCTTCATTGCAGGCAAAGTGTGAAGCCTACATTTATCACCCTGAAGAAAAAGATCCCTTAATTTTCAACCTCAGTGTCATAACAGAAACCGATATCCTAAACTTGAACGCGATTGCAGAAAGTGAATTATTATTTCATTGCCATCGAGTAAAAACTTTGCTTCACATTTTCATTTTTTTTCATCGATACCTCGACCGCGATCGGTCGAGCTGCACGGAGATGAGGGCGAGAGATATCTGGGTAAAGAGCGACCATGTTGCGAATCCAAAAGAAACAAGCTTGGCTCAAGGTCGCTATACCCATGACACGCACTTGACTAATGTAATCCGCCATCTTGGATCCATGTCGCTGCGGGAAATCAAATTCTCCATGCAAATGAATGGCTGACATCGGTTAAAATAACCACGGATATCTCACCTAATACGCAAGATAAAACAACGAAACTTGCGAAAACAATAAGCAATAACATGGTACTTGGGAATATGTTTAGACATCCAAGCTGAAGTCTTCCGTTTGACTCCAGAAAAATCGTGAATTTACCTCCGACTCCGAACTTTCCACTAGGTTACGCGGCAAACATATGCATAAGGGTCCACGAATATCTTCAGTAATTCGTAAGGTAAAACAACGAAACTTGCAAGTACAATAGGAAATTACATAGTACTTGGGAATATGTTTAGCCATCCAGGGTATAGCGACCTTGGCTTGGCTCAACGATGGGAGCGCTACTCGATGGGGTCGTGTCCTTCTCCCAAACTACCGTAGAGCAGCGGGAATGGATGTTAGCGGAACGGAACGGAACGGAAACGCTGACGAGTGGAGTTTTACGTAATTTCTGAAAGCGTGGGATGAGAGAGCGGAGATATTTATAAATAGGTACATATATAAAAAAAAATAGGAGGTGACTCCCATGGGTCATTAATTAACCACTTCCACGAGCATCCCCCATCCCTTAGTACGAGTATAAAAAAAGCAGAAAGGGTTAAGGGAAGGAGAGGTAGAGGGCGCTGCCTTATCCTGCTGCAGGCACATAATGCAGGAGGCAGCAACCTTCATCCCCTCCCCCCTTACATTCTTACGTAACTCGGCGAGCGCGCTAATTATTTAGTGGCCGAAGGCACTGAAGCTTCCCTCCCTTGTTCGGCGAAAGGATTGAGGTCAGCACTTTTTTCAATACTTAAACTTTTCCCGCACTCTAGCATTTTCCCTGCAAGACCCTTATAATGCGATCCCCCACTCCCCAATCCGCTACCCTAAGGGTCGCACCCTTACTAGACCCCCCGCCGACACATCCCCACCCACCCCTGACAAAGTCTTTAAGTAGACGCCATCGATTCCAGGAAAGAGCACGTAAATTGAAACTACGGGATATCCTACCTTTCTTTATTACTCTCCGTTTTACAGAATTCTCTCGGCTCTTTAAACGAGATATTAATACAGAATTGAATGCAATGAATGCTGCCTCATCATAAAGAAAAAGATTTCTTCTCTCTAACAATAACGCAATATCAGCCACCTGTCTCACTAATGTTCGGCGTATATTGGTCAAAACAATTGGAGCCATTTTCCATTGCACAAGGTACATTTTCCATTGAACAAGGTAGGTCGGGCTGAGTGTTGGAGTATGGAAAAAATGATGATGATCTGATGCACAGAGTCAAAAATGTGAAGATGTAGATTTATTATATTTTTACAATTACTTAAAAAATAATTTTGACTCTCTGTAATACTTTTCATAAAATTACGGAAAAAAGTTCGGCTAAGAAGCCGTATTTATGTCTCTGAGAGTTAGTTACTGTTTCAAATTAAACTCGAACATGGTCTCCATGACAACTAGAACAAAATCTAACTTCAAGGGGATTCCGCCGCGACTGTGTGAGTCAATACAAATACTAAATTCCACATTTTTTATATTTTGTCCAAAAAATCCTGCTTTCAATGATGCATTGCGTTACCTATAGAATCCCAAAAGTAAAATAGAAAGAATACAGATTATTCCACGAATGTATTTTAAATGAGCACTTTTATTCGAGCCATAGGAGCCGACTGCAGCGTCATTTCCTACGAATTACCGCATTTTGACTTCAATTACGGCAGTAATTCCCTAATAACTAAAATAATAAGTTGGTAAGATGCCTATATTACATTTTTAATCAATTTCTCTGGATTATATCCTTCTTAATAGTTTTCCGCGAAAGTGGCATTTATATTTTATGGAAAAATATCATCTTTCCCCGTGTTTCTCTCAACCCGCCATTGAACACAATGTAATTTCAAGTTCTATAATAGAATAAAATAGCGTGGAAAGGAATTATTTTGTTGTTCATATCAGACAGAGGACAACTTTTTCTACAGGTAGACAGAATATGTATAAAATGACATTTAAGTCATTTTACGGTCCCAAGTGTCTTTAAGATAAGAAGCAATGAAACACAAAACAGCATATAATCGGCAAACTTACCAGGGATATTGCTAGTGATTTCTTTACAAAAAATCTAGGTAAGAGCTTTCATGCTGAAATCTCATCCTGCGGTCAATAGCACTCCGTGTTTTCTTACCGGCAAAACTGACACAACTCATTTACCCATAGGTAGTAAATAAGTATTTATACACTATAGTGAAAAGATTTGATTGAGGTAATTTATTTACCTAAAGAACAATTACGACGCACGCTTAACGAGTTGTGAACTTATCAACTAGAGTAGATATTGCGAAGTATTCAAGGCATTTGCGCCAACATTAAGGTTTACAAGAACAGTGATTATTGCCATTCGGTGCAGTGATTCAGATGACAGCTATGCGTGTCGTAATGAGTATATTAATCGTTGCTGAAGCGAAGAGAAGAACAAAGTAAAGTCCATTTTAATTATTTGCTAATTATTTTCCACGATTGAACGGTGAATTTGGTTAAAGTCATGCACATTTCTATCTCTTTCAAGTCCAACATTCTTAAAACAAATGCGCGCTCGCTAGTGGAAATACCACTTGTCTATAACGCATCGAAAAATGGAAATCAACTAATAAAATCAACAAACGGATAGGAGTACAATGAAAAGTCAAACAGTGGAAAAAATGGCTATAAATGAAAAAAAATGGTTTTTCAAGTGAAAACTTCTTATGTCGCGTTGAGCACTTTTGTAGATGGGTAAAAGACATTGGACTCGCGTCACCGTCACCGTCACCGCTACTACATATATGTATAATTATGTATATTCTGTATATACACAGTATACTCGCTATATACACAGTACTTGTGGATGGGTACAAACCATTGGACTCGCGTCACCGTCACCGTCACCGCTACTCAATATATGTGTAATTGTATATTCTGTATATACACTTTTGTGGATGGGTAAAAGCCATTGGACTCGCGTCACCGTTACTGCTGCTAAATATATGTATAATTGTATATTATGTATAAACACAGTATACTCGCTATATATACAGTACTTATGGATGGGTAAAAACCATTGGACTCGCGTCACCGTCACCGTCAAATAAACTATATTATAATTTTATTCATATTACATTATATATATATATCTAATATACGGTTTAGTTCATTCAATTTGGGTTGCTACAAATATTGTGCCGGATAATATAATAGTCCATACTCGTGCAGGAGAGTGTACTCGATACCAGAATAGTGAAGGTTAGTACAATATAACTCAATTTCTTTTAATACGTTCAATTTGAGTAGCTTATTCATATATACATAAACATAAACTTTGCAGACGATAAAAATCTACCATTGATTGAATTTTTAAATAGTGAGTTTGGTTTAACGATGTCTAATGATCGCAATCTTGGCACAACGAAATATAAAACTACTATTGATGCAGTATTTACAAGACATTTAAGCAAATTCGAATCAAAATTATTCGTTTCTTACTTTAGTTACCATAAGCCTATTGTATCAGTTTTAGATATTGCCGATGATAATGGCGGTGATGATGAAAGAGTTGTTGAAATAATGGATGAAAGTTGATTATTCTGAAGTGTGCAATTTTTATGTAAAATAATTGTGTACAAAGCGCAATAAATGAATATTTAATTTATTATATACATGAAACTACTTTCTACTGATTAATAAAACACTTCATTAGAAATTATTCCCTACATTAAAAAATGCTCACGTTTTTTCAAGTTTTCACTTCTGTCGGCACTCCCGGAGTGCCTCTTTCTTTTTTTTCATAGAAAATATGGGAAATTATGTAAAATGGAATTCCGACGAAAATAAGAACAAAAACGGAATTAGAGATTTTAAAGTTAAGAACCAAGGTTTCAAATGCTAAGGAATGACGGTTATATAAAGGAAAAAAATATTGAGCCAAGCAATCGTTTCCCTTAAATGCTCAAGTGCTTATCAACATGCGTACTACTATTGGTCATGTCAGCATAATTTTCTATTCCCAAAATCATTTTTTACAGCCACATTAACAGAAAATTACCGACAAGTGACGTTGTCCACCTACGAGTTCTCTTTCATTTAAACAAAAGAATATTATTATGAATACGTTTTCATATGCCTGTGATGGAATGTGAATTGGACGGCAATACTGCTGGTAAAGAATTCAGCAATAAACTCTTTTCGTAGATTTTCGCAGTTAATTTTCATTTTGGTATGTTTCTTTTGGCTTTCTGCGATTAAACTACACTTTTTTTGGCAACAGTTTCGCCGGGTGCTATTCTGCCGGCTTCGTCAGGCATTCTAAATCAACAGTGAAAAATAAATAAACAATTTTAAGCGGTTATTATTTACAGCATGATTAATTAATACTTTAGTTTTTCAAAAGGCTTTTCCACGTATAAGGAAGTTTGTAGCCATCTTCTCTGTTTAGGTTGTTAGGTCTCATTTCTATTTCAATGGCTTCCCTGATGATCCGTGTGGATAGTAGCTAATTTATTTACATAAAACAAATTAGCTATGAGAAATGTAAAGAAAGTTTTATGTAAAGAAATTAGCTACTGTCAACGGATCATCAGGGAAGCCATCGAAATAGGAAAAAGACCTAAGAAACCTAAACAGAGAAGATGGCTACAAACTTCCTTATACGTGGAAAAGACTTTTGAAAAACTAAAGAATTAATTAATCATGCTGTAAATAATAATCGCTTAAGTTTGTTTATTTATTTTTCATTGTTGATTTAGAATGCCTGACGAAGCCGGCAGAATAGCACCCGGTGAAAATGTTGCTAAAAAAGTTTAGTTTAATCGCAGAAATCCAAAAGAAACTTACCAATTCAGCAATAACTCAGGTGAAATAATATTGAAATATGGAGAGAAAAAATAAAAACAATTAGGGAGAAAAACAGACTCTGAAGTACAATGCAGTCTAAAAGGAAGGAGTGCTATTCAACAGCAACATGAAAATCAATTTTTGCTACACCTAGCAAAATATTTTAGAGATCAGTATAGAGTAATTTAATGGGAAAAAAATTGAAGATAAATTTCTAACGGCGATGCGTAAGAAATAATTTCAACCCGTGAAGGATACCAATAGTTTTTCAATAGTACATCGATTCCCTCTCTTTTCTCGGAAAAACGACCCTGGGTGGATATATATATATATATATATATATATTGTAACCCGTGTCCACACGAGTAAGGGGAAGGGGAAATGGGAGGAAAGGTGGGAGGAAAGGAATTCAGGGACGGGGAGGCGGGGAGGAAAGAGGGATGCCGACTAAGCTTTTGAGCAAATGGGTTGGGGTTCATCAACGATCGCGGGGTTTCGAAGTGACTTAATGCATAATGGCGAACGGATGGTTCCGCGAGGACAGGTTTGTGGGCAGAGACAGTAAAACATGGAAATATCCTTTTGCAATATCGAACTATTTAATTCAGAGAATAACACTAAATACTAATCTAAAACTAAATTTAAACAAAACAAATTATGATGCGTAATAATTGCAACAATACATGGCGAACATTCGCAAAATGTCAATCAAATGAAACAGTTTTACCCTTCAAGGTCCTTTTTCCCATTTCGAGAATCACTAGGGAAAAGTTACAATATTTTAACGGTTTGAACTTAACAATTTCTACAATCACGCACCCTCAATTGAAAACTAAACACATTCACACGGGACCAGGGGGGAAAAACACGGGAATAAATATGTCGACAGTACGAAACTTGGGGCACTTTCTTCTTGGGTTGGGGAATCTCTTCTTTGAACTATAATAGGACTATTCTTCTTGGATTGGGAATGGGGGGGGCTCTTCTTTGGTCTAGGAATGGCCGTTTTAGGCGGGCGGGATATAAGTGGTACTTATCGTTATCGGGGATAACTGGTGCAACTGCGGCGGCGCTGGCAATGATCGCCCCGTGCTCTGCACGTAGCAGCTGATGATGTAGTTGGTTTTACTTGAGCGGAGACAGGCGACGGCGATGGCCACGGATTCCTTGGGACCGCTACTGGACACGACTTAAATTCAGCTTCCTTATGCGTCGGTCGTCTCTCCCTTGCCGTTCCTCGTCCGCACAATGCGTCTCTCTCGCTCTCCAACCAATGTTTCAGCCCTCCTAATTTTTGGGTGTCAGCCGCCACCACAAGAACCATCACATGTAAGTAAGTCCCGCCCCGACCATCCTCTGCCATTTATATGCGCTAGCGCGCGGGGTGAGAAGGGGGGGGGATAGGGGGATAAGGGGAGGTGGCTTCACTTGACGCAGGCCGCATTATATTTCGAAGCACAGTCACTTGCAAAGCATGAGCGGTGGATGGAGGGGGGGGGGGGAAAAGGGAAGGTCGTCCGCCGAACGGCGGAGATACACTTAAGAAAGGGGGGGGGAGAACGTGGTGCAGGGAACTCACACACTCGAACACACATGAATCATTCACTCACACAGCGATGACCTTAAAATTAACACAATATACAGCACAAAACCGCCTCTTCCACAAACCCATTGCAACCGTCCAATCGGGAACGGTTACAATATATATATATATATATATATATATATATATATATATATATATATATATATATATATATATATCCCTTAGATGTTGTACCTCCCTTTGCAAGAGAAAAAGATTGATTCCATTTACTCGGTATTCATAAGAGCTGTATTTCCGTCTTATCGCGCTCAACTGCTAACCCGGCGTGAACTTCAACAGAATCTGAAGAGCGAACTCGCAAATGGCATCATTCCCTTCATTTTTTTTCTTCACGGTCCAGATGAGACTTGTTCACTCAAGCGCCGCCGGGAGGTAGGGACGCTGGCATCGCACAAAAAATCCCCTCGGGCGCCATTTTTTCGCAAACAGATTTAATTAAGAGCGAGGCTGGAAGTTCTTCATCTGTCTTCTTCTTCTCCTTCAACCATCGCGAGAAGTCCACTTTTTTCATTCGCTACGGAGAGAGAATGTTTCTAGTCTCGCACATTCCATTGCCTGGCCCATTCCTTCAAACCGCTGACGTAGATAGAGTGAGATAAGGCATGATGTGCGGCACATGTGACCACCATCCGCCATATTGTTTCTCTTTTCGACGATCTTGATAATTATAATTGCCATTTATCGCTCTTACCTTGAAAATGACGCATAAACGTTGAAATCAATCGGGCATAAAAAGATTAATTAAGTGGAATACTAGGTACTCAGTGATTTCTTCTCACCATGCCAACAAAGCATATACGTATTGAACACGTAACTTATTTTTAATCCTCTTGGTGAATGGAAAGTGAGCCTTATTATCATTCCACTGTATTTTTGAAGATAATGTGCAACAACTTGTTTGAAATTATATAATGTGTCATTTTTTAAGGTAAATTAGCTGCTTAATATTTGAATACATAAAGCTTAAGTAATTTACTTATAAATGCCGTGTTCCTCTGGATGGCTGTATTGGGCACACCAATCACAGTGACAGAATAAAAATAATTTTTCAACTAGTGAAAAATCAACTAATTAACTTGTATGTGCACCCGTTCTGGATCATTCCGTCAGATGAGCAAAAAAGAAACATTTGTTGAGTGATTTCAAGTTCATAAACTGTTTTTCTAAGTGAAGGCACCGAAACAATTGAAATAGTATATGCACAGCAATTGAATCCTAGGGGCACATAACACAATGTTGATATTGAAAAAATGTATTTCCTCCCCATTTACCGAACTGTAGAATGAATTCAATCCGTTCTGGCGTAACTTTGTGGAAGTCCATTTTCAAATGATGACAGGGCCAACTAGGTACCTGATGATGACGCCGTAGCGTTGAAACTAGTTGTAGCAATAAAATAATCTGTGTATTTAAACGTAGTTGGGCCTAATTATATTTGGAAATGTAGAATATTTTAAAATTGTTAGAGGAGCCACGTTCTCATGTGCCGGCCACACAGAACTACCTCCCTCCCTCTCCGTCTCTCCATTGTCCACACACCTCACTGCTTCAAATCCTCCCCTCCTCTGGCCCTTTTCCTCCCCTTTCGAATCCTCCCCTCCCTCCCTCCTCCTGTCTCTCGCCTCCCAATGAAATTCCTTCGTCTCCTTCCCCAAGATTGATTCCTCATCCCCCCACCCACACACCCTCCCTCACTACCTCCTCTCTAGAACGCAGTTCACTATTCTCTTCGAGCCGTAACAACACAGCCCTTCCTAGACTCTGAGCTTTTTTTACTCCACGCTTCTTAAAGCAAAGAAGTAAAGAAGGCATGCGCTCAAGAGTAGAGTATGTTAAGGTGGTTTGTGCGAGATAGAAGTTCCCTAGTCATAATGGAGACCATATTCAAATTTTATTTTTATATTTCAGCGTCTCTAAGAAGTATGAAATAAATATTGTAATATTAATGGCGCAAAGATATAGTTATATATGACCAACATACTCAGTAATTAAATAAATAAAGCTAAATAAGGCTCTAACTTGACTCATTTTTTCCCGGCGTACGGCTGAAAATCCTTCAAAACAGCAGGTTTTTTTGGCGATGCTGTAAAAATTACTCTTGTGAGTAATATTTTATTTTTTATAAATAGTTGAGAAAATATGCAATCTACACACCGTTAGTTTTTTGACGAAATTTAGGTGCTAGAAGTTCGTAATTTGTTTAATATTCTCCCTCTGGAGCTCACAGCCATAATCTCATGTCAAACAGCTTATATATTTACCTAGGCAAATTGCTCGAAAAGTAGTTCAGCAACGGGTTGATATTTTGATATAATTGGTACGTTGAGAGTTTTTTCTTTAAAATGAGGCCAAATTCGTCAAATTCTAGGTGAAGTGGTTTTTCGCTCAAACCACCGTAGCATACAACAACGCAAGTTTCGAAGTGTGGGAGCATTAAATTGAAACGTATGCACGTAGCATGATCTGATATGGAAGTGAATACTGGACAGTCTAACTGCAGCAAAGCAAAGAAGGTTGAACGTGATTGGAATATGGATTGGATTGAAGAACGAACAAAGAAGCGCAAATGAAAAGAGGGAATTGAAGACCAATGAAGAAGTTCCACGAAAAGTTGAGGGGAGAAGACGTTTGAGGAGGTTCACTTGTTTCCCCCAACTTAAGAGAATTCAATGAAAATTCCTGAAAGTATTAATAATAGTGTTCTAAAGCTACCTGCGAATTTTCAGAATTATTTACCGCAGATTTTTAAAGATATTTGATCGAGAATTGGGCTTGAAATTACACGTTCTTATGCCTTTTCTTCTGCATCCTGCAAGTTATGCATCCCACGTTCAAGTACCTTAAACTCAAATGGTGCCAATTTCACTCGATCTGCAACGCGCGCGAGGGATTTATTCAAGCGCTCGGAGCAAAAATCTATTACATATACATTTTTCTATCGATGATGTAAATTATTATACATTGAATAATTAGAAAAGGTTCTTTCTGATGAATAAAGCCTTTGCGTTCCCATAACAACCCGTATATTTTCATACCCACTTCTCGTTCAAATATCTTAAGAAATCTGCGGCAAATAATTCTGAAAAAAAGTCAGGTAGCTTTAAGACAACCAAATTAATGTTTCCAGCAAGTTTCATCGAATTGTCTTAAGTAAAACCACCGAACCTCCATACCTCCAAACCATAAAAAGTTTGCGAAGTGGAAAATGCTAACTTATAGGAAACATTTTGAGAATTAACAGCATCTTGTAATCATCACAGGATTTGTGTGATCGCTTAGATGAAGGGAGCGCAGACTGAAGAGCTCCAGAAAATCAATCATCATAAGAATAACAACTGTTGAAGACTCCTTGGGGGGACTCGGTTCAGAAAAATTAATTTTATACATTAATGCGAATCTATTGATGAGAACAAACCCTTGAGATCCCTTCTGATAGCCCTTAGTTTGCTTCAAAATACTTGTGAGACATGCTAAGAATTCCCAAATGCATACGATTCGGCGGAACACAAATATTGATTTGGAAGTTATTCGATCAAAATGAAAGTGCACAAAATAGTCTAATTCGCTTACGTACCGCATAATTTGTGAAATTGCAATGATTAGAGAGTTTATGTAATGATATTAGTTTAATCGAGACCAATACATACCCACGAATATGATAAATAAATAAATTGGTGAATACGACTTTTATTTGTTAATAAATACTACTTTTTATTTGGTGCAAAGGTCATGAGTTTAGGTCAAATAATATATATATATATATATATATATATATATATATATATATATATATATATATATATATATATATAATTACGTTCACTCACTCACACACCGCCTTTAGGCGAATAAATATATAATAATTTGGACAGAAGGTGAAAGAAAGAGATAGGAAACATATAATTAAAATTGGACGAAGACACTGGTGATGTGGAAGATGGTAAAGCCGAGAAATCAGAGGGTAAAAATGTGCCGTGGCCGGGACTCGAACCCGGAACCTCCCGATGTCGCGCCGAGTGCTCTACCAGTTGAGCTACCAGGACACTTAGATTTACCATGATTTCGGCTGGGGCTTATAGCAAAGAATACCCCCTTGAAGGGGGTATTCTTTGCTATAAGCCCCAGCCGAAATCATGGTAAATCTAAGTGTCCTGGTAGCTCAACTGGTAGAGCACTCGGCGCGACATCGGGAGGTTCCGGGTTCGAGTCCCGGCCACGGCACATTTTTACCCTCTGATTTCTCGGCTTTACCATCTTCCACATCACCAGTGTCTTCGTCCAATTTTAATTATATGTTTCCTATCTCTTTCTTTCACCTTCTGTCCAAATTATTATATATATATATAATTATATATTTTAACTATTGACGATGTTTCGGATTTTTATTCATCCATCTTCTGGCTTCTTCGAAATTAAAGGAGTGACTCTTTGTAATTGCATGATTTACTAATGCACAAAGTTGAACTTTAGTCTCAATTGATGTTTTATGTTGCGAGATCCTATTTTTTAAATATTGGTATGTTTGGCCTATATAGCTACTGTCACAGTCTTTACATAGAATAGAATAAATTTTAAATTATAAAATTATTAAAACCAAAATTTTAGACTCATAACCAAATTTATCAAAAAGATTATTCAAAGAAATGTACTATATATATCCAGAAATAAAAAAGTTTCAATAAAAGAACAGACATTATTTATCTATGCAAAATGTATCATAATTTAATAAATGCCACTTAACTTTTCAACAAAGAAATGGATCCAAGCAACCAAATTAAAATTGTAAATAAATAAACACAGCACCAAACTTTAAAGGTAACAATCTTTAATGTCTATGTAGTTTTATATTTAATGACTGTAAATTAACCATTATGTAATCAAAAAAGAACTGTCAAACATTTAATATCGTGCATCATTTGTTTAGAGCCCAGTAGATGGATGAATAAAAATCCTTAACGTCGTCAAAAGTTTAAAAAAAATATAATATTTGACCATAACTCGTGACATTTGCACCAGAAATATAAAAAGAGGTCGAGAATAAATACCATTTGAAAACGACTTTTATTCGTTACCCGTTTGGTTTCAGCGCTACAGCGTCATTATCTATCAAACTAACAAAAGCATTGACGAGAAGCTTTGTAAATATATAATGTACCGAGGAAGTGGAGGGGGAAGTAGGGGATGGAGGGGAGGGGATGGAGGGGGGGATGGAGGGGAGGGGATGGAGGGGGGGGGAGGGGAGGGAGGAGGGGGGATGGTAAGGAGAAACGAAATCACGTCTTAAGGGTGGACGGGAAGAGGATAAGGTTGAATGTCATTTAGGCAAAGAGTGGACGGTCTGGGTGAAGAGATAAGAAGAGGGGGTCATGTATTAAAATAGAATCGAAAGGAGAACATTTAAATTCATAAATATCATTTAAGATAACAGCATCAGGTAAACACCGTCTTTTGACAATTTCAAATTTTTCCAAGAAATTGAGTCTTTGTAATGAGCATACATATCTGAGGAGAGAAGCTAACTCGCTGCCCAGTAATATAATAAGATGATTTGCAAAGCTAGATTTTGGATCAATGTACTTCGTTGATTATATTCACTTTCTCTGACGAAAGGGAAGTGGGGGGAGTAGAAGTTACTAGGCTCTTAATTGGTTCTACTCACTCAGCTAAGCATGACGCAGTTGGTTCTTTGTCGTTTCGATACAGCTTGGTGCGTGAGATGTCTCCTAAGTCAGTTCCTCACACATTTCTTTTGCACTTGGAAGGATGGCACATAAATAACAGGATATATAATATTCAAACAAAATACACATGTGAACAACTTCAAGTGACATATGCTAAAACTAATCATTGTACGAATGATTCGTAATTGAAAATGGCTGACTGGCATTGTGCCTAAAACAATCGCCGGCCGAGGCGCGCCGTGGAAGGCGTTGCCTTGGCAACGCTGAAGCAGCAGTGGGTGGAGAGTCATTATGCGTTCATTTTAATTACACCTAAGTAGGTATATGTGTACGGAAGAAATACGATCCCATCAACTTTAATCTTATTGGTTAATCAGGAATTCGCGAAAGAACTAGCGTCCAGTACCTAAGAGTGAACAAAACTATTCCATTGCATTTTTAGAATCCTGCTGTTTTATATTCCTACCTAATTGAATTTTAACTAACTTCCAAGTCTTTTAGCAACGCGAACTTAAAGCAGATCGCAGAGCCAATAAAGAACGCAGTTCGTTGAATGGTTAACAAATCCGTTTAATGGTCAACAACTTCAAGTTACGTCATTGGCTATTTCTGAGTTTATTTATTTTTATTTTTTTAAGGATTTTAAATGGTTTCTACCCGAAGTCTTCTTTTCTCAGCAATGCCTTCGTGTATTCCGTTCTCGAGGGAATTCTCAAAGAGCCCTCTCCGCGCTCTTGAAGCTCTATCGATCTGTATTACTTGCTCGTCGCGTAGTATTTCAAGCCGTTCCAAGTCTTCGTCGATTAAAAAAAAAGGTTTGCAAAAATTGCAAAAGGCTCTACAGCTCCCTCTCCTTTTTTTACCGACGGGAAAAATTTCTTCTTCCTCTCCCTTGAATAATTTACTTCTCCACGACCACGCAGCACCTCCTCCCTCCCTCCTCCGTGCACCACTCTCATGCGAATTTGCACACAAGGACACATAATGGTGCATGCATGAGAACATCCTCGCTCACGTTCTCTCCTCTATTTCCTCTTCTCTCCTAGGTAGGGGGAGGGGGGAGGGGAAGTGCACCATTTGTCAGTAGTTGGCGACCCATTACCATTCAGCACCGAATTGCAAATTGTTCCGCGAGTCGCAGCTTCGGTGTCCTTCGCGATGTCATTAATCGAACAGTTCTATAAAATTCTACTCTCGTCCATGCTAAACAAAATCACTTTCTACTCTATCTCACATTTTTATTAATAATTATAACAATATCTGGTAAAGGTGAACTTTCGTCTCGCACTGTTAACTTTTTTTTTTTAAAACGTAGGAAACTGACGAAATCGAATGCGATATGTAGGAGTAGAGGAAGAATGCTCGTTTGTAAAAATGTAAGAATCATACACGTGTGACTAGTAGTTTTTGAGATATCAACGTTTGAAAATGACCAATTTATCAATTTTTTCGTCAGTTTTCGACGCCATATTTGGAGGTTTTACGAACATCCGGATAATACTAATTTACGTTCTATAACATGCCTTTACCCCACCCCCAACCTAACCCACCCCAACCAATCCCCCTCGCTCATTTGTGATTATTCGTGTTTATATGGTAGAGAAACTACTGCACGATTGCTGCGCCACCTACAGTGGATAAGAGGAAATGGCATTTTTTCACAAGATGGCGGACATGAAAAAACGCACTTCTCAGGTTTGAAAGTTTTCCATTCCTAAAGTAGTTGATGCATTGTTGTGTTGAAAGTATAAAACAAATTTGCAAAGTTTGCATAATATGTGAGGAGAATTTGGTTCCGATATCTCTGTTTAAAGTGGGTGAAAATCGCGAAAACGAGTGCGAGACGGAGCTCACCTTTACCCAATATCTTATTAAATACTATCACAATATTTTAATAATAACTAAGATAGGATGGCCATCAAAATTCAATGAGAATTTTGGTGAATAAAGGTTTAAATAGATTGAAAGAATTCTTCCAATAAGACGTTCTAATGGAGGGGTTGAGATGAAAAAAAACACGAATAAAATGTGACTGTACTAATTCTCATATTGATCATTTTTAAACCTAATTCATTAAGGTCTCGGGTATTTAAGACTGTTTAACGAGGAAGTAAACATTTTTATGTTGAAATGGTTAAATAGAGATTTTTTAAACAACTCAATTTTTAAGAATAAAAGGGTTTAGGGAAATTGAATTCAATAGTTATGAGTTTCATTTTTGTACCAATCCCATAGTTTTGACATCAATTTCATATCTTGAGTGCAAGTAAATTGTAGAGGCAAAAGAAAACCCAGCAGTGAATCACATAGTTTTCTCATGACGGAAACAATAAACAAATGTGGGGTACACGTAACCCGTTCAGAAAGTTGTTCGCGGATTTCACATCCAAATTAAATCTCCTTGGGTCTTCTGGAAGTCCCTTTAACACGCGTCACTGACAGACAGAAGCTCGCAAATTAGTATCTGGATGTAATAAAGAAGTTGATTTTCATTAAATAAAAGCTGCAAATTTAAATTAAGCGTCCAAATACTCAGAAAAGCGTGATTTCAGATTCGTGAAACATTTTTGCGCGAGAGAAAAAAACAGAGATCCCTTAAAAAAACCACCACTCCGAAATGTATGTCGCCATGTTTTGTGACACCACCAGGTTTGCTTGCCACGTTTGTGTTTGTTTGCATAATTCATAACTAAGCTGCATGAATTGACACACAAGCGTCAAATAAAGATAACATGATAGCGGAGCTCCGAAACATTGAATGTTGTTGAGGTTGGAGTAGTGCATGCATATTCGTTAGTGATATATAGTATAAAATGACGTCAAAATCTTATAACACCTCCAACCGTTCGAAGTATATAACTTGAATTTAATTAAGGGTCCATAAAGGCGTAACTGAGCACTATATTTACCCTTCATAAACACTTACTTAGAAAATGCTTAGACAATTAATTTAACACTAGAAGGACCGGGGTTGTATGGCTACCTAGAAGGACCGTTACCCGTCATTTTGACGGGTAGTAATTATTTTAAATATTTCTTCGTTTATGTTAAAATTAATTGATAACTTCATTAAATATAACCTTTTTCTTTATTCATCAATACAAATGAGTAATTTTTTACAAATAATTTCGAGGAAGAAGCACTGCTCCCGTAAGCCTTGCGAAAGCTACTGACGCCACACTTATATATGCGCTGTAAGGCCACCGACGCACGATATAACCCTTCTCTGCCTTTTCTTTCCCTAACTAAAACATCAAAAACTAAACTAACTTTCTTTAACTAAAACATCAAAAAGGCCAGACGCAATAGAGTGTAGTGATTTCCTGGATAAAACACGCGTTACCGTTACAAATAAAATAGAAACGCCTAACCCGTCATTTTGACGGGTGTTGGTCCTTTAAAGTAGACAGGAGGTATAACTCCATTTCTATGTGAAAAAATTAAATTATATTTTAACTGGATACGTACCATGCAAAATAAATAAAAGTCAGAAAAAATTAAGACGACAGAAAAAAAATTATAGGCAATATGATTAAGTAAGTAGAGGTTGCCCGTCAAAATGACGGGTCTGGTCCTTCTAGTGTTAAACCATCAACTTTAGCTATCAACCTTGTTATTTGGAATTATTGAATACTTATATCCTAAAGTAAAATAGATAAACATTTAGAATAGTTCACTCGTGTGAGAGAACTATTTCTCGATGGATAAATGCAGCGAGTTACAGTTTTAAAATACTCGAGACTTCTACCGCAAGCCTTAACGTCGAAAATGGCAGAAAGCACCACTTTTTATTACAACAAAATGAACCAAGGAAACCTTTGAGCATGGAAAGCACTTTTTTTAAGGGGAAGTCATCTCGCCAAAATATATTCCGGGAAGCGTGGAGGTTACTTCTGGATGTTCGGAATACTTCCGCTGCGGGACTCCAGACGTGAGCGTTGCTCAGGATGTCTGACTCCGCGCAGACGCTCGCAGGGAATTCCATTAATTCGGAGACGCTCACAATGAGAAGTTAATGTTCATTGCCGTCTAATTCCCTGCCACTCGACCTGCAGAGGAATGCACTCGTCTGCCTGCGAATTAATTAACGTGACGGACGCCAGCAGTTGATTAAAGGATGAAAAAACTCAAGATTAACCTTCATGGACTCCCAACCTGAAAGAACTCCAGTCTCGCAGAATCGATCGTGAATTCGAGACTAAAGCCAAGGATACGGGACAGCCGCCTTGCAGCTGGATAAAGTTTCATACAAACCGGTATTAGCCGTACCTTTGCTTCTGCTTACGGTGTTGACGGCGTTCACCAAAGTGTGTTTAGGATGATATTTTTGCCCCACTCCAACATTGGTACGTCAGGCAATATTGGAGGAAATCGAACGAAGGCAAAAGGATATATGCATGGAGCTCGCTCCGTTTACTGCCTCAGTTCATAACAAATCCAAACTCTAACAGCAATGTGAAGCATGACTATTCTCTCATTCCATCCCTCAGCTGATTGCTTTACCTTCATCGGTCAGTCAGCTTCTTCAGACTCTAATAGCGAAATGATCTTGCCGAAAAAATACGCTATTGCAGATAAGTTAAAATGGGAAACACTTTATAACTCAGTACATACAAACTTAAAATAATTCACCCACAGCAAAGCACATATAATATTTTAACTTGCACCGTCTATTGACATGTACAACCGATTCCGGCAACTGTATGCCAACAGTAGGAACGTCCACATTAGAGTGTCTGACGTAGTACATCTCGCCTAGCGGTCGAAATCGGTTTTAAGTGATCGTAAAAGGATGAAGCTGCGAATTCCATCTTCGTTTCACTTCGAAGAGTAAAAGAGTAACATGATGTTCAGAGCAAGCCCAGAAAGGAGAGAGAGACAACATAGAGCATGAAAAGACTTATTCGTTGAGGCAGTGTAGTTCGCTTTGCACGAAAGAATTCATCGGTAGAGGAGAGGGGGGTTTTACTTAGATAGAGCGCATTTCAGCGCTAACGGGTTTGGGGAAAATATTACGATCATAGGGGTGAGGAATAGTTAGCCATTTGAAAAGTAATGCAGAATAAAGAGTGGAAGTTGACGTAATTTATTATTAAATACAGAATCTTGTGTTGAGAACAGTTGTCGATGTGAAGTGAAAAATGAATGCAATCTCTTTTCGCAGTGATGTGGACAAGGAATCTCTGAAATCATGTTTAGAATTTTTCGAAGACCGGAACACACAAAACTTAATCCACGCTTTAGAATTACCACTCGATATAAAATTGTTGCTAGCTAATCTTTTCAGCTAATAAGGGAAACAGAACTGTGTATATCTGTATCGGGAATTTCCTAATTTGTGCTGAAAGCCGAAGAAGCGAACGATGGAAATTTACGATTATTAAGACATTTTTACCAATTCATTATTTAGCGCAGAAAAATATTTAACAATGCTTGTTGGAAAGTTTAAACAGCTTCCCTTGAGTTCAATTACTTGTTCAAATTCTTGCGAAAACAATATTGTTCGTCCCTTTTGCCTTAAAATGCCCACAAATGAGTCCAGAAAAAGTCTGCCGCGATGTTTTCAGTGTCCAACGCCATTTAACTGATCGAACGAAGAGAGGGTACAAATAAAGGTTTCAGGCTTTACTTTGCAGGAATGAATCTCATAGAATGATTTACCACTTTGTAAATTCCACTTTTTCATTTACAACAAACATGGTGTCGTCATTATCAAGTTCATTACCTCGGTGTTGACTGATAAAATTACCTTGTAGTTAGTTATAACTGCGTTTTGGGCTTCTCCGGGAATATGCGAAAGATACTATGGATAGTATAATGCACTTATCGGAGGCAGGTTGCTTGGGAAAATATGTAACTAAGACGTTGCCATAAACTTAGAACACATGTGACAGTTAAAAACTAATGATGGAGATGGAGATATGATCTCAATATATTAAGGATACGGCCTCTCTATTGAGAATACAGTGAATTATCCGCTGCATTACCTCAAGGGGAGCACCCGCAGGTGCACATTAGTGTTAAAATTCCACAGAGAAGATAAACAACCACCTTGGTCTGAACTCGGACCCGGATCCTTAGATGCTACGATGAGCCATCCAACCAGTTTAGCTACCGAGGCGTCCATCTCCCCTCGTGGATTTGAGCGGTTTGTGGGCAATCTTAAGTCCTCAAAATGGTTGCCTATAGCATACCTCTCTCTTCTGTCACATTTCGATAGACCCACTGTTCAGTAAGGTGTAACCAATTCATCTGGATATTGCCTTCCTTTAACCAGGATATAATGCATCTATATTGATACAATATTGAGCTACATCGAAGCGCACCAATAAATATTGCCGCCAATGTTGTGGAAATCATTAAACTCGGAATTGGGAATTAGGAAACTGATCCATCCATAAATAGATCCATAGCCGCAGTATCAAGACGAACTTGAGAACATTTTTTTATAATAGCGGAGTAATCTTAACAGCAGATAAGGACTAACATGAGAATTTCCCGAGACTGCGATGGTGAAGTCTGGGCTCGATCTGTGCCTACTCTTTACTCAACATGGCGGTTTCCATCTTCAAGAACCTCAAGTTTTCTGTCTCACTTCCTAACGGTGGTCTCTTCCCTGCTTCATTGTCCCAAAATGTTTGGTATTTATATTTGAGAGGTGATAAAAGGCCATGTTTGCTGTCCATAAAAGGGCAACGGCAGGCAGCGAGCCTGAAATCCGTGACATCTCTCACTTAATGAACTCAATAAACTAGATTAAGTGGGGACACATGACTCGCGGATCACCGAGGCCACTCAAATTTGCTTTTATTGGAAGATCATTGTATTCAATAGAAATACGCCGAGAACACCACGGGTAACCGAAATTCAAGTACTAAAAAGGCGTAAAAAACACAATAATTCCAAACCCACATTATTTTATGATTTCCCTGAGGGCGTCTTGGTCACCGTTCAACAATGATTCATTTTCACGAATTCAATTCCCACTGACAAACACTAATTATAATATTACAATAATACGAGAAAAATCCTGTCACGTATTATCAGGAAATAAGCAAGCATACCTTACATAATAATCCAATTACCAATATCTTACATAAGCTCAGCAACAATATGGGCACTTCATATTGTTTCTATAAAAAATAATATTAGCGTAACTACAATTGAAACTTATCCGGTAATCAACAAGGGCATAATGAACCAAAAAAATTACACCAAACTGTTTAGTTTGGTGTCATGTTAGAATTGGTGTCATAAAATTGGAGCTGTTTTATGTTACTAAAAAAAATAATACCAATGAACCATAGAGTTATGAAAAGATTATTTTCATTATTCTATTATCATCTCATTAGATATAGCAAAACAATCGCTCCAATGGTTTCTAAAATACACATTCATACCATTACAATAAAAAATATATGCGAAAAACATCTGCAACTTATCAGGTATACTCAACGAATAAAAAATTGAATAAATTAAAGAATGAAAACCTGACGAGAAGAGTTTTTCATTTAAAAAAAACTAAATTTAATTTTTAAAAATCAACCAGTCATATTCCAATTATTTTTTCATAATATGAGAACAAAAACATAAACACCCTGCATTGCAAATAACTGCAACATTTTTTCCGTCGGCTGAAGTTACTACAGCAGTTCTGCAGCGTACCGGAGCTTGAAACGCAAGTAGATATGATACAGATAAATACATTTTCTAGACACCAAGAAAATAATTTTTCCTCCCTGGGTTTCAAACGCGCAATGGTTGACTGACTCTCCCTGTCGCCGTAAACTCCGACCTTGAAAACGGTTGTGTGATGAGAAGAACCCGGTTCGATATAAAATAAAACGGTGTGGTTTATATGGTATATATACTATATTTATATATTTATATATATTTATATAAATTTATATATATTTATATATATTTATATATATATATATATATATATACTATATTTATATATATACTATAAACACGACCATATATACTATATATATGGTCGTGTTTATAACAAAAAGGGAGGAATCAGGCGAGATGTTGTGGAATATGAACATAGTGCCCTGATGATGATTCAGTGCATCGAAACCCGGGTCGATTAAAACTTTATCTGTGGAAAACTGCAATATCTTAGTTCTTATTATGATGTGTTTATATTTTGCCTTCTTTCTCACTGGAGTGAGGTGAAGTGAAGAGCCCAGTTGTCATGTCTCCTTCCAGTCGCGACCTAGATTGTGTGCTTTTCAATTTGTACTTTGTCTAACGCGTTGTCTGAAACACTTATAAATGTTTACGTGCTATGCAAGCCCCTCCCCCTCCATTCATTCATCCCTACTTACTCATTTTAATGCCCCTTGTTGCTATTCTGTTCCACATCTCGCTTTACCTGAACTCCAGTATCTGACCTGTGTTTCTCCCTCCGTGTCCCTCGCTGGGATTTCACGTCCCTTTCAATTTCATTGTATCTTATCTATCCCCATATATAGTTTTCACCTCTTTTATTCTTTTGTGTACTTCCTCATTTCTAATCCAGTCCGTCCATTTGATCTGCAGCATCTGCCTCCAGCATCAATTTCCAAAGGCTCTCTCTCTCCTTATCCCAGATTTCCAATGGTCCATGTCTCTGAGTCATAAAGCGCAACATTCCACACGAGTGTTTTCAGGTACTGATTCCTTACTAGTAGTCTTATTTTCTTTGAACACAACATCTATAATTAAATCAAGGTAGTTGAGCTCTACGGTCTCTATAGCTTAACCAGATAAGAAATTTCTCCAATGGCCGTAAAATATATGCACCACTCGTCAAAACTCAAACACTTACTGTGTTGGTTTGCGGGAATGGGGACTCCGCAACAGGGACCAACCACAGCCTCTCCACCAGAATACCCTCCTGTGGTGGTTTACAGGAAAGTTACTTCCTCGCCAGGGACCATCACAGACACACACAACCCAAATGGAATCCTTTGTGAGGCTAATGGGACCCCGTTAAGGATTCCTGGGTTATAACCTGGGATCCTTCGCAGAGCTGAAGTGACTCTACTAAGGATGCCAAGTTATTAACACAACCGCACACGCAATCACACAAAACAATCACACACACAGTAGGGCCCCAAAAGTTTTGCCCCAAACAAACACAACAGCTGTTTTTTCATCATTTCACAATTTATAAACGTCAAAAAACGTAACATCTTTGTTAAATATTCCCGTATCGATTTGAAAATGGGATAAATTCATGGAAATCACAATCTCATAAAGCAAGAAATTAATGTCCAAATGACATAAGAGAGCGATAAAGGGATAAAAGGAGCGAAAGGGAGAGGTGACTCGACTCAGAAGAGGCGACCCAACCGGTCGGCCTCTGTCACCCGTTGTTGGTTGGCTCTTCGAAGATTCGCCCGTTTTTTAGCCCCGGAATCATGGAAAATGGTGGCTTTGTGTCTCTACTCTTGTGGAAAACACTGAATCCAACTCACTAACGCAAAAAGTTCTTATTAAAGACTAAATGCACCACTTACATTCTGCACAGCAAAAAAAAACAATTGAGAGAAAGAAAATTTAAGCTGGATTGAGATAGCTGGAGCCAAATTTAAGTTCTCCATTAAGTCCCAAAAATACCTAACATTTCACTTTAATGGATATTTCCGCTTTATTTAGAAGAACGAGAGGCTCTTGTTCACTCAAAAAAATAAACCGTGAGTTTCTTGCGCTCTCTCTAATGCTTACGGAGGCAGCTCTAGAGAAGCTCACATTCTTCTAGTCAGTAATTCCTGCGGCGATAAAGAGAGACTCGGCTTAAGATTGCAACTGTTCCCGTAGCTCTCGTGCAATTTCCTCGTAGCTGCAATGAAGGGTCTAAAGAGCAAGAAGTTAAAACTGAGAGTAATTTACGTTTTCAATTAGACGTCTCTATGACTCAGCTGTTGCACTTCAAAATAGTAATATACCCACGAAAGTACATGAAGTCACACTCTGTCGCACAATGGAAAAGTAAATTGACAGAGAATAATTAGCTGGTCGCATCTGATTGGCTGTCAATTATGGCGGAAAAACCACTTTTCGCGCCATTTCTCATAGCGTTACACGCCAATACTCTCTTCCAAGTGGTAGCTAGGTTGTAACCATCATCCCTGTTGAAATTTTTGGGGCATTTGACAATTTCGATCGCCTCCCGTGTCAGTCGTGGGAAGTATCGGCTCTCCCCGCTCAGAAGAGGCGATCGAAATTGCCAAATGCCCCAAAATTTTCAACAGGGATGATGGTTACAACCTAGCTACCACTTGGAAGAGAGTATTGGCGCGTAACGCTATGAGAAATGGCGCGAAAAGTGGTTTTTCCGCCATAATTGACAGCCAATCAGATGCGACCAGCTCCAGTATATAAGTCGGACCAAAATACAGCGCAGATATCTTCGACCTGAAGACGCCTCCAGGACGGGAGGAGAAAGGTTGTCAGAAAAACACTAAGACGCGGCAGGTATCCCGGAAGAAGAAGAATGCAACATTCATCTAATCACCGCGGAAAACTCCGAGAGAATATCTATTCTTAATTGCTCAAGTAATCTAAGCCTAGCGCGCAGCCTCCGAGTCTCTAGCGGCTCCCAGCCTAATTCGTTTAACATCTGTGTAACGCTGTCGTTACACAAAGTTTTTGACGAATCGCGCAGCTTTCCTTTGTATTTTATTAAATTCCCGGATTAAGTCTATCTGCACCGGTACTAGTAACACAAGCCTCGTTATGCTTACGGAAATATTCCCATTGCAAAAATATTTTAATCAACTAACCGAAGAGAGTTTCACTAAAATGGAAGACCATAGTAAGTTTCAGATTTCACTTATCACCATTTAATTATACCAGGTGTCGCATATCAATGTTTTGGCAGCTTTGCGAAATAAAGAGTGAATTTAAATGTGTAGGTGGTAAAAACTGGGGCAAAAAAGGAATCGAATATATATCCAATTACATCGAGTGGCTAATCAATCAAAAAGCTGTAACTAAATTTGAAATTGACGATTGAAATGACGTTCAAATTATTCACATCAGTATTTTCCTGAAATAATTTCACAAGATCATGAAAACATCACACTGCAATCCTCTTCGAAACAGTGAAATTACATTTTTATGCATGGAAACTCATGATCATGAATGTCAAAAACAAAATATGTACTAATACGTACGATAAAAATTGATGCTAAACAACTTTAAAAATGTATGCTAACCGATAACATTGAAATTTTAAGGTTAAAATATAAAAATTAAAAATACTGCCGTGGTTCAAACAGAATAAGATTTTGTGGATGTTTCATGCTGAGCTGTTTTTACCGTGAAACCAGTATGAGGTAATTTTTTTAAATCAGTATTTTCCCTCAACATGAGAGTCCTATCACGGTTGATAATAGTGGGTCAGTCTTATTTAGACTGCATGCTTCCTTTACATCTTGCCATATTTATTGTTAATGATTTTTATAGATCATTTCTGACATGATTACACATTGGAAAAAAGACAATTATCAATTGAACAAGGATATTTTCTAGTGGGTTGGACATTTATAAGTTCATACACTTCATGGTTGAGGCCTTTACCTTGTAGAAATCCATTCTTAAGAAAGAAATTGAAATACTTTGCTTTTTTCTACAAATTTACTTCAATTGTCGACTAGTTTCGATACACTGTATCATCTCCACAGACTAGTGGTACAAAAAACATAGGGACATAGTTATATACTGAATGGGTTCAGCCCCTCCCAACCCATTTAGTATATAACTATGTCCCTATGTTTTTTGTACCACTAGTCTGTGGAGATGATACAGTGTATCGAAACTAGTCGACAATTAAAGTAAATTTGTAGAAAAAAAGCAAAGTATTTCAATTTATTTCTTTATTTATAAGTTCGATTATAAAGTGCATTTAAGGATATTTTGGGTCTGAGGACACTATGGAAGGAAAGAAAAAATACTACGGGAGGTGTAGATCAAAAAAACAATTGGAATATAAGGTATTTTTCAGAACTACGAATGAAAACAAGGCTCATAGATATCTTTTCAGATCTGCTGATTATAGAAAGGCAAGTCCTGTCTGAAACCTTACAGACCAATTGGTTCCTTTCCCTCACTCTATTGATAACAAAAATATTGCTAGGAGATATGTGCGACAGAGAGCTTGTAGCAGTTGTTGCTCTGAGCTGGTATTTCTCTACTGGTGACAATCATAAGTCTTTCTTCGAACTATGTGGTGTTCTGTAGATGACTCCCATGAACACTAACAAGTTTTGTCACTGGTCTAGGAGACTAGAGATAAATTCGTATACCAGAGTAAAGGGATTTATTTCTACGTAATTATTAAAATAATATGACTTTCCCGTGAATATAAGTACAGTAGGACCCCGCTAATCCGACTTCGGGGATGGTCCGACGCCTCGCTTAGTCCGACCGTCCCGTCGCTTATCGGTGTTGTCTACACCAATGGATATTTTGTGGATACGATAATGGAGGAACATCGCAGCAAAATCGGAATTGTCTACAGCTAAGCAAAAGAACATTACAGACTTTTTTTCAACCAGCGCAAGAACATTAAATCTACAGTATAGTGCGTCATGACGTTCATAGTGTATCATAGTGAAACGATCATAGTGTTTATTGTGTTTTACGGTGTTTCATGACTCTACAATTTATGTTTGTCTTCGTTTACTGCAAGTATTTTTATCGCAGTATACTTTTATTTATGGTAAACAGTAATATTAAATCTGTAAAACCGTACATGTAGCAATATTTTCTGTTTAAGCTACAGTTTTATCACGTTTTTATGTAAATAAATGTGTTCCTCTGATAATCCGACCTTTTTTTGTTTTCCGACCATGCTCTCGGTTCCGTTGGTGACGGATTAGAGGGGTTCGGCTGTAATATAAAATTAATTCCTGCAGTGGAGGACATTTGGTGTCTCGCAAAGTGAATGTTACATGCCAGGGTACACACGAGAGGTTTCCACTGGTATATTAAGTATGGATATTTTGCATAGCAGTGGCACACTTTTAAAATTATATCTATAATTGTGCCTTTTTACATAGGAGCAGTTGTTATGGCAATAACCCATCATCAATTTCTGGAAGTAACAGCGATGGGATCGTAACAACGACAGCGCAGCCAATCAAAATCGATGCTTACCATCCGTGAAGAGAATACTAATTGCAGATTGTTACGGAGTGATTTGAATTCAATTGGCCGAACTTGACGCACGTGTTATCAAGTTGAAAGGACAAACATAACTTTTTTTCACTTTTTAAGACGATTCCAATGACTCGTAAGCCTTTAGCATGCTGATAAACTACTCCATGCTGGTCATTTGATTTCCATGGAGACAAACCACCATAATTCAAAGAATCCCCGATTCCCTCGGAATTTTAAAAAACGATATATTATATTATACTATCACTCATTGATGCTGATTGTTTTAGGTGTCGTGTAATCTCGTGTGGTATTCCCACTCTGACATCGATGGTCACAAGCAGGTGTCCTCGCACTTTCAATGGGCCAGTTACCTTTTGAAATCCTCTTTTAGATGCCCTTTGACATGACACCTGTTACAGCCTAAGTATCATTCGTGAAACTTATATCAACGCGAAAACATCATTCATAATGTTTGCTAGACTCGTTAAAAACGGATGCGTAATAACAGTGGGCATCAACTTATACTTTGAAATGCTATGATAGGCACCCCTAAAGACGTGACGACTCATTGATAGATTAAACTTTGACTGAACAACTAAAGTCTTAAATTCGACAGTCTCTAGCGATACATGGTGGAACAGCATTTTAGTACTTAAATAAACATGCAGTAATTGTTCTGTCCACTTAAATTTTAATGAAAATATTACTCTACACATGTTTCGACGTTTCTTAGGGCGTCATCATCAGGTCTACACATCAGGTCTAAGTGCAGACCTGATAATGACGCCCTAAGAAACGTCGAAACACGTGTAGTGTACTATTTACATTTAAAATTTAAGTGGACAGTACAATTACTGCAGTTTTATTTAAGAACTAAAGTCTTGTTATTTGCAAGTAGGACACAGTAAGAGGAACAATACTGGCTTCTCACTACGTGCGTAGGTTTGAAAAAAGCCATGTATAATGTAAGGCATGAACTGTCGAACATATTAGAAAATATTCACCAAACACGGTGACATTCGTGAAATGAAAAAATCATGTTTGGTGTGAATAACTTCGCACCCGTGCGCTTGACTGCGTTCATTTGTGCCAATGCAATGATTGGAAATATTAGAAAATCTTTCTCTTTCCCTCCACTGTCATTAGTAAGTACCATTCAAGGAAAGATGAGTTAGATATATAAGTACATCAAAGCAAGCGTTTCCTTATCACTCCATTTCCTTACAACCTGACAAAGTAGTTTTCGTTGTTACTTTCGCGCCGATCGTTGCAATGAAAGAAATAGATATTGATACAAGTCACAGTCGAGTGGAATATGCGAAGTCTACAATCTTGTGACCTTCATCCGACAAATGTTTCATTGCTTCCACCAGAATTATCCAAATCTAATCCGTAAGCTCTTCTTTTAATTTATTGAGGTTTTGTCAATTAAAATTCCTTTACATTTTTGCCAACGTTTTGGCAAATGTATTGCCATCCTCAGGGCTAATTGAAAACCATAAAACAAAATTAACAACATAAACAGGTAGAAACAGAAAAATGACAATTTTTATGACAACTTTGGTGATAACTAAACTATACATTTTTTTATATCGGGTATACACTAATTTGACAAATATCAACAAAGCTGTGAAATTTTAATTCCACTAACATGATGTCAACCATTCCAATTTACAGGGTAAATATAAACATAAAATAAACAAGGTAAATATAATTTATCCTGATGACGATGGCTGAGTCAATCATCGAAACGTTGATACATTTAAATAATCTTACCCGGTGTGAAACCCAAGAAACCTTCACTTATATTATTCGCCGGGAAAACCTTAAATCCTTTATAAATATAAACAGTTTTTTGGCAACAAGAGATTATTAGATTATAATTATTATGGTTATCTCAATAAATTAAAAGTAGAGATTATTTATACGTGGTCAATAAATAAATTAATTACTAATTCGTAAAGTTTGAGTAAAAGTAACATGGCTTAAGAGGATTTAATGGAAGTAAACTTTTACGATACCAATTGATAAATAACAGACGACCCAGGTTTCAACGCTTTAGCGTCATCATCAGGTGGTTTAGGCAGCTTTCAAATCCCTAACTTATACTAAGTCCATAGAAGGAAAGGGTAATCAGTGAGCAGGGTGGGGGGATGGAAGGTCAGGGTTAGGGAAAGGTAGGGAGAGGGATGAGAGGTGGAGGTGGGAAGGCTTAGCAGGAGACGGGCTGTGAGGCAGGGTACAAATATTCATTTACAACGGCCACATCAGGGTCATGCATCCTTTCTAAAATCTCAAGCTGCACATGTGAGTCAAGTTTAAGTCTTTTAATTGAAAATTATAAAATATTAACATTAAATCACCGTAGTTTTCATGAATTAAAGAATGTTTGACAAAGTGTCCCTTGAGGACATTGTTATTTTTGAAGGCCTGCAAATGCTCGTTAAACCTGAGCATTAAAATCACGGGCAATTGTTCCAACGTGTACACAACACTTCAACGCGTAAATGCCACTTTTCTTCTAAGAGTACAATGGGTATTTGCACTAAACTAACAGTGTTTTAACCCGGGAGTGGTCGCTAAGCTACCTTATCACGCGAGCGGTCGCGTGTGAGACTTTTTCTCACACTCAGATGTATCATTGATTATCTATCATAGAGCGTTTATTGGCAATATATTATACTATATTTAGATATAGAAACCATGGTCGGTTGAAATAAAACAGTGTGGAAATAGACATGTGATTTCATTATGTTTAATATCACAGATTTCCGCCGAATTACGCCGGAAACTGTATTTTTTATATTTAGATTTAATTAATTTCTCTTAATGTTCAATTGTAACAATGATTTCTACGTGTACACAAATACTGATACAATTACGCAATCATTGCAACGTTTACTGCCGATGATATCGTTCGGTATAAATGAAGAAAATTACCATTCTAAAAAATAAATATTTATTTATGAGTACATACATTCACATGACTCGTAAATTTGCATTGACATATCTGCTCTCCACGAAATGAACCAACTTTGTCCGCATGTTGCGAAAGTGTAACGCAACTGAGTGATTATACAAAAACACTAACGTCAGTGGTCGCGCGATGAGCAAAAGTCTCACACCTTGTAGCCGACGGTATCAGACATATCATTACACAGCTGCGGACACTTCATTTATACTTTTTGAGACGGTCGGTCAATAGGAAGAGATAAAAAGTCAGCTAGAAGGAAAGGGAACTTATTCTAACTCATGATTACAAAGTGAACACAAATTTAAATTTGGTGTGAGAGAAATTCTCATAGCGCGACCAATGGCAGGTTAGAAGTAAAAGAGGAAGTAAAGTAGGAAGTAAAGTAGGAAGCACGTAATTCATTTTTGGGGAGGTTTTGACAATTTTCTTGGCGATATGACCTAGATATCAAAAGGAACACCATTTTTTCGTTTCTTTGACGAATAGCCGCCGGAATATATTAAGTACCATTTTGTTGTCCTTATTCATTAAAAATGTATCGGTTAGGCATAGCGAGTATCCGTTGTCCTGGGCTATTTGCTTGATTATTCCAACTACTTTGTTATACTCTTAGTGATAAAGTGGGACGTTGAACAGGCGGTGGATAAGGGAGTGGAGTGCCATGAGCTTTGGTGGGTAAAAATGTCTGAAACCCACCGGAATGGCGTGATCAGTGTAGGTCAGTTGTCGTTAAATGGAAATATGGCGCTGGTTATTTGCAATGTAAATGCACAGATGGAGATAATTCAAGGTTCGATTATAATATTTTTCGCTTTTTAGAAACGCACTTTATGGAACTCGCCATGTTCTCGGCACGCGGAGGCATCGAATACAGAATGTAAATGGCGAGCGGGTGGGTTTTAGTCTCCAGAGAAAGAGGTCAGCCAGCATTGCAGAGTCCAAAGCGTGTCTTCATCATCATTAGAGGTCAATAATACTTACTTACTTACTCCCATGGCCATATCTTATATCTTAGGCGATATTTAGCCGCATCAACAAATCCCCTCCACCTAGATCGATCTTCTGCCTCTCTTTCTGTTGCTCCGATATTTTGCATATATCCGTCCTCACTTGGTCCCACCATCTTAGCCGTGGTCTTTCCCATGGGTCTTCTTTCTTCAGGAATCCCATTCAATACCTCCTTCAGCAGACATCCCTCCCCTTTCCTTAGAATATGTCCAGCCCACCTGATTCTTCTTGCCTTTAGTTCACTTGTTATGTCTGGATGTTTATATAGATTCCTAATTTCTCTGTTGTATTTTTTCTCCATTGTCCTTCTTCGTATGTGGGCCCGTAGATTTTTCGCAATATCTTATTCTCGAACACTATTAGTTTTTTCTCATCCTTCTTCGACAGCCTCCACGTTTCGGATCCGTAGAGTAGTACTGGGGGTATTATTGTTTTATAGAGTCTAATTTTGATTTTGTGCAACAGGGCTTTAGAAGATAAAATTCGGTTCGGTCAGAGGTCAATAATGCGAGGATTAATTTGCTTCAGCTCTTCACATCACTCCACTATCGGCTAACCGCTTCATATTTCAGGAGTCATCTTGACCTCCTTCATAATGTGTCTCGTCACCATCCTGGGTCTTCCTCGGTAATCATTCCCGAGCATTTATCTTTTCAATGTTGTTTACAAGAAGCTTTAGTATTTCAAATGCCTCCAGCAAAGTGCATATCTTCTTATTCTCAGTTTTCTTTTATTATCTCCGTCCATTTGATGCTCGTCATACTCGGACAACATCACATTTCAACCTTCTTTGTTCGGCAGCTGTCATTCTTCAGGCTTCACTCCCATGGGATAACACGCACCAAATACTCTCATGTCTAAACAAAGTGCTTCCCTACTCCCAAGCATCTGTTGCTGGCCTTTAGTGGGCCCTTCTCCGGGTGGAATGCCATCTTGCTGTTTGCTACTCTGCACTCTATTGCACCTTCAACATTCGCACATGTCAAAATCATGCTAATATACGTATATGATACCAGAATATGGATTGATTTGCGTGCGAAACCAATACTCTTGCTCTCTCTTATAATGATAACATTGATTTCTTTCAATTACAACACTATTATCCAAGGACCGTTACGTGGAATGCCAAACAAAATTTTTCTGAAAAAACAACGAAAAAGTGGAGATCGAGGACGTTTAATAATAAATACTCACTTATAAGGCTCAAGTAATAGGAAAGGAAAGAAGTTATGAAAAATAATCGCCAACAGTTTCATCGTCATCATCGGCCAACAATCCTAGGATTATGGTGCAAATTTCATGAGTATAGGTCAAATGATTTTTTATTTTTAAACTTTTGCCGACGTTTCGGATGTTTATTCATATCCATCTTCTGGGCTATAAACAATTATGTATGGTGATAAATGACTTACAGTTCTGTTTTGGTTACATAATGGTTAATTTACAGTCATTAAATATAAAAATACATAGACATAGACATTAAAGATTGTTACATTTAAAGTTTGGTGCTGTTTTTATTTATTTACAATTTTAATTTGGTTGCTTGGATATATTTCTTTGTTGAAACGTTATGTGTCATTTACTAAATTATTATAACTTTTGCTTAGATAAGTGATTTCTGTTCTTTTATTGCAAATTTTTTTATTATTGGATATATTTTTTATTTTTTACTTTTTTTTATTTGTTTTTTTTCTGGATATATTTTTTATTTTTTACTTTTTTTATTTCTGTATCATAATTGTTTATAGCCCAGAAGATGGATGAATGAACATCCGAAACGTCGGAGAAAGTTTAAAAATAAAAAATTATTTGACATATACTCATGAAATTTGCACCATTTAATAAAGAGGTCGAGAAAAAATACTATTATAATCCTAGGATTGGTTTGACATGCAGCCCTCCACTCAATTCTTCACAATCTGCCAACCTCTTCATATATTGACGTAACTCCTCTCATTTACATCCTTCACAACTTGCTCCATATATATCTCATGCGAGGCCTGCTGCCTTTTCCATTCTTCCCGTTCACTTTTCCCTCGACGACTGTCTTCATCAGGCCATCGTGTCTTAAGATGTGTAGCCTTCTAAGTTGTCCCGTCTCCTTTATAAGGTTTTCAGTAGACATCTCTTTTCTCCCACTCTCCTTAAGACTTCTTCTTCATTTGTCACTTGGTCGATCCATTTTATCTTCATCATTCTTCGGTAGCACAACATTTCAAATGCTTCCAGCCTGGACTTCTCTGCTGCTGTTATTGTCCATGTTTCACTGCCATATAGTAGAATGCTCCAGCTGTATGTTCTAATGAAATGTTTCCTCACTTCCACGCTTGTATTTGCAGCTGCAAGCAGAATTTTCTTCTGGTGAAACGTCCCTTTTGCTTGGACAATTCTACTGGCAATTTCTCTTTTTACTTCGTCCATAGCTGAATTGATTAGATATATTAAACAATTTGTCGACTTTTACCTTTGAAAATATATTCACAAGCAACCGGATATAACCGGATAAGGCTGCGCGCTAGGCTTAGATTACTTGAGCAATTAAGAATAGATATCTTTAAGAGCGACACGGAGAACATCATATTAGAACCCCACTATATTTCCAGGTCCGACAGAAACGATAAATTAAGAGAGATATTTTGCCGAACGGATAGGTATGGGAATTCGCTTTTCCCCCGAATAATAAGGGACTTCAATAAATGCTAGGCGTAATTTCAAGAGCGTTTCCTTTTTATATGTAAACGGCTGGTGTCCTAACACCCCCCGCCACACGCCTATTGAGGCGGCTTGCGGGGTAGTATGTAGATGAATACTGGGAGCATTCTCAGTGTCATTCTTGGGACATATAGTATAAGGGTGACATCGAGCCGGAAGCGGACGAGAGGCAGAGTGGTTGGTTGGCGAGTCCGGCAAAAAAGAAACAGGAGAGGGTTGCCACGGTGACCGATTGGAAGCATCCGTCTCTCCCCTCCTGGTAGAGGGGGAAGAAGAGTGGAAGAGGTTGAGTCGCTTTTTTCCGCCCTCTTCTTATTGGAGGGAAGTGGTTTTGTGGCGTGTGAGTGACGATCTGGAGTGTGCATGTGATCGGTGGAGAATGAATTGGATCAAGAGAGTGCGAGGCGTTGAAGGAAAGGGGTTTGTAAGAAAGAAAGAGGATCATTCCACGATTCCATCATAAGGGTCCGTATTACCAAGTAACAATATCCAATTGCACCCATTGAACCGGAATATGTCGAGAGTCGGTACATCATTAGATGATATAATTATCGATATTTGAACCATCCTTCCCCATATTTGTAGATTTAAAGTTGCTCCCTTTACGTCATCTTTACGTTTACAAAGTATTAGCACGCCTAGCATGTTTTCTACATGGGTCTTGAGTCCCTGTCCATCTGTGTAGTTGTAGAATGCATGTATATTGAGGTCACTCTCCATTTTAATGACATCGGTAGTGTAGTGTTGCATGCTTGTGACGCTTCGCCTCATGACAAGCATTAGCGATTCATGCTAATGCATAATTAGTCGTAGTTACACTAACTTTAGGGTATAGTGTAATGCATGTTGGTGATTACTCACCCCCTGCCACACACCCCTGAGGTGGCTTGCAGGGTATTTTGTAGATGTAGATGTAGATGTATTTAAATTGTTCTACCTCAGAAGTGGTAATAAACCTAAGGAAGAACCAAAAACCAATGTATACAACCTAAGATCTACAAATATGTACATTTTGCCCAAGCCAAATTTGACCCTGTTCAAACGCTCATTTATCTACGTAGGGCCAAAATTATTTCTTAGATTGTCAGATAATATAAGAGGTTCAAATAGTTTAACATCTTTTTTGAAAAGAGTAAAAAAATGGTTACTTAATGTAGAAAATCCAGATGTATTTTTTGTTAATAGTACGGTTAATACTCAATAGACTTTGTGTACACGATAGGTTGAATTTAAACAACAAATTGTTTAATTTTCATACATTTATTTATGTTTCATATCTGGTCTCAGTTTACTTATTTTTTCAATTATTCGCATTGCAATTTGTCTTGAGATATCCCAATACAGGCAATGTCTAACAGGGATTCCTAATTTATCCTTATTTATTCGAAATGTAAAGTATGCTTGTAATTTTGATTCTACGGATAAATTTTATTATATACCAAGAGATAATAGCAATTCCGGGAAGTCGAATGTTTTCGATAATATGGACGGTTATTTCGATAATACGGAATACTAACTACTGACAGGACATCTAATAAACCAGTTTGTTAGCAACATTGAAATTATCTTCGCATCTTTTTACTTTCTTTTTCACGCGGGCAATCATGCATGCATGCATGTATTAATGATGCAATGATTCCTCTATAAAACAGCGTCCAAGTGATAAATTAGATTATAATTGCCAATGAATTCTTCTCGGGTGTTCATCTGGGTGACTGGTTCCATTTTCTCCAAATGTTATAAGGTCTGACCTTGGCCCTTTCGGACCTCAAAACGTTGAAGAAAATGGTACCAGTCAACCAGATGAAGACCCGAGGAGGATTATTCCAAATAGTTCACCGGGAAAGCACAAGATCCTTCATTACTAACTAATTGAGTTTGTCTGGAATATGATTGTTGCTGTTACTGAATATGTTCGTACAGCGAGTGCCAACGAGTCCTGCGACTAGCTCACGTAGAGAGGGAGGAATGGTGTCAGGGATGGTTTGTTTGGAGTGGCCAGACTACTGGCAACCTATCCCTCAGCCCTCGAGTACGAATCCCGGCCGTGGAGGGGATTTTCAGAGGAATTCCAGGTCTCCAATTCGAGTGCTCTGTGTAAAGAGCTCTTCAATTACATCCCTCTGTCCGACAGACAGACTCCGTTCAACTCTGTTCCCCATTACGTCTTCTGGCGTAACTGGAATTGGCTAATTCTGACATTTTTTAACCTCACCTTTTTTTGTGACTCTTAGTGGAAAGGCGGGAGATCCGTTTCCCTCTCTTAATGATCGGCTCACGAACGGTTCGTGAATTGTCGAAGCTTCAATTACCTTATATCAAATAAAATATGCCGAGACTAGCGAATACCCAGATTGCTCAACATCTTACGGAAGATATCTTACACACTGTACATACCACGAAAATCTAAATGCAGTCAAAACTACAAGCGACATGTAAGCGATCACTCAATATTTAAAAAAAAAATTAAGTGCATCTAATTAGTGTTCGATTCACAGGCACAGGAAATATCTACCAATAACGTAGATTTTAAGGAAATATTTGTTAAAATTATGAAATTATGGTATAAATAACTGAATTCCATTCTCCATACACTGGCGGATAGGCACACGAAAACAAAGGTATCAGCAACATTGTTTGGGAAATATTGATACGAAATATATACACTGATAATTCAAGCTAATAATAACATAAGCATTCCAAACAAAGCATACCTTCAAATGCCCAATATATCTGAGTTGAAAATGCTGAAGTTCTTCACGTTTAGCAAATTACAACAATACGATTTAAAATCGTTTGTATCTTTCGCGCCCTTGTTTATTTTCAAACTAAAGCTTCAAGTGGAAACGATGGTGGCTCCATGTCACGTTCTTTATGACTGGTGAGATGGAACTAATGGCAGGCGGAGGCAGATGAAACGGATCAAGAGTCGAAAGATACGGATCAGAGCAGATGAATCGTCTAAAAGACCAGCACATGACCGGCAGTTCACCGCTTGAGATCCGAAGATGGTCACGCTGCCTGGGTGGCGGAGTTGAACAACGAAAAAGTGACATTTTATGACGTGTTCTCTCTAAAGTGAGATTACAAAATAACCCCCCTGGTTTCCCTCTGCCCTTTACCCATTTCCTATGCAACCCTTTCCTTACCCATCTATCTTCAGTGGTGCAATTGACATCAGTTTTTGGTACCTAAACAATCAAATGGCCAGCAAATCCTCAAATGCCTAATCCTTCTGCCTGTGAGCTTCCGCCATTCGAATGACGTGCCCACTTCAGGCCAGCGGCGAAAAATCTTAAAAATAAAAGTGCAATCTCATTCCTCTCTTCGGATTCAGTTCTCAGTGCTTTCAGACAATGTCAGCCTTCAGTCGGGTCTTCACCAATTTTGCAATTTCAATATTGTGTCAATTCCATGGATACCAACCGTTGTTTTTTTTCGTTATGAGCTGGGGATTTTTGTCTTAACTATTTTTAGTCATACTTATGGGAAGTACTATCATTTTGGACAATTAAGAGATAAGGTACCTATAAAACTTTTATAGTCAAGTAGAGTTTTAGCATAAAACATCCATTAGTACAGAGTTAAAAAAAAACAAAAAACTAAGAAAGCAGAAGTAATAGGCCACATACTATATGAGAAGAGAGCTGGAATCATTTGGCGGGTGAGGACAGAGGGAGGTAGGAATAAGGTCAAAATGAAATCTTCGCGGGTTTTCTAACACGTCAGTTTGGTCAGTTTAGGTCGACGTTTCGATGTCTGACTAAGCCAACATCCTCAGGGCGTTGAGTGCCAATGGCAGAGTCAGCTATCGAAACATCGGCCTTAGCTCAACCACTGTGACCTGGTAAAAAAAAACCGCGAAGACTTAACTCACATTATACGCCAGGAAACCACTGTCTCGTATAAGAGCACATTATTTATGTACGTTAAGGTACCACTAATTAAAAACGACACTTCTAATTTAAAGTAAGATAATGAATCATGAACAATAACATAAACATTTAAATTTTATTAATAAATACTGGAAAATTGAAACTGTTGGATAAATTATCCAAAAGATAAATTTTAGCTCAATTAATACAAACTGTGAGCTGAGAAAGTTTAATCATTGATGGATTATATTTTTATTACCTAAGGTCCGTTTTAATTGCCTTTAGTAAATTCAAAACCGGTGACGTAAATACAGCTATTACAGACAAGCAAGGGTTTCAATAAGGGCTATATCAGACTATCGGTTGGCTGATAGGAATGCGAAGCGGCGGGATAGCGTATGTTTTTCCCCTTTCCCAAATTACTATCTCCAGAAAGTGTTAAAGGGCCCAGTTGAACAGCGTTCCACGCTTAAAAAATTAATTATAGCACTCCACTTCCTCACTTTCTATAATTCTTTAATGAACCGTTTGTTTGGGTTGTCTAGCTCTATTAAGTGGCTTGAAAACATGGGTCCGCAACATACCAGCAATCAAAAACTAGTGTACATATTACTTTTTACAAATTATTCATTTCACTTTTTTGCAAGAGCAATAGGCAATCGAAATGTTATCCTTCTGCGCTGATAGATATAATTCCTGGACAGATTCATACTTACTTACTTTACGCGATCAGGCCGAGAGGACCGCGCGATGATACAACTAAGGCTTTCCATTCTCTTCTGTCCTCTGCTATGTTCCGCCAGTTCGGCCAGGTTTCTAGCTGTTGCAAGTCTTCCCTTACTCCATCTATCCATCTCTTGCGAGGTCTCCCCACTGGTCTCCTTCCTTCTATTGTCATATCCATAGCCATCTTAGGAAATCTCTCCCCACTCATCCTAACCACATGTCCAGCCCATTCCAATCTCCCACTCCTTAACACTCCTATAATATTCGGTTATTGATACAGATTGTATAATTATTCATTATGTCGTCTTCTCCATTCTCCTGTTTCTAAATCAAGGACTGGACCAAAAACCTTCCTTAGTACTCTTCTTTCAAATATCGCGAATCGTTCAGGTCTATGTTCCGTGTTCTCCATGATTGGCATCCATACAAAAGAACGGGACGGATCAGTGTTTTGTATAATCTTATTTTAAGTTCACGGGAAACGCTTCTTGAGCTTAGTATTTATTAATAAGTGCATAGAGGCTTCTATTTGCTGTTTGCAGTCTGGATTTTATTTCCGTTTCACTTGAGGAGTTTTCGGTCAAAATGGTACCTAGATATTTAACTTCTGGACAATTTCATACATTAAAATATTTGTAAAATATTCAATCATGAATAATCTACTCAAACAAAAGTTCATGCTCAAAAGCGTTCAGAACTTGTTATATTATCTTTTTAACGCCCGAATTCTTATTCCAGTTTCTGGTAGACCATTTTCTGGGACTTATCGCCCTCTAAAGCATTCACTCGACGCTTTGAGGGTGGTTTTTTTATCGCATTCAAGAATCAATTCCTCCGCATTTCTGATGGAGCTGGAAGGAATGAACATATATCGCAGCATGCGGAAGAAATTGGACACGATGCAGTGCACGTAGATTAGTACTCAAAGGCTCTCTTCCTTCCACGTGCATGTATGTACGTATGTGTGTGTGCGAGCACGGAGAGTGTGTTTGTGTGTGTGTGTTCCAGCGAGAGAGAGGATTTCATCACTTCCGGATGAGGAGCTCACTCTCTGGACCAAACGAAGAGAGCAAGAAAGAGATTCCCCCCCGTCTCCCGAGATTGCATCCGAAGCTTCTTGTCGCATCTCTTTCGGAGGACGGACCGTTATTCATTTTATGAGGACCTCCTCTCTGGTCATATCGCGAACATCCTCTCCTTCTTTATCAAGCTGAGAGATTTTTTACCCCCACTTCCCTCCTTGCTCCTCCATGAAAACAGTAATAAGGACGGTCAAGATGAAAGGTTGCATTTCACTTCATATTGGACTGGAAATAGGTTAAGGTATATGAATCATACTCAGAGTTATTGACCACACTAAATACTCACACGCTAATTACAAGAGTGCATTCCACATTTTCTTCATCTTTCTATGGATATCCCTTCCCCAATCGCCTATTTCCCTAACTGTTACTCTAAAATTCCAGCGAAGGATCACATTCGACGCCATTAGTTAGTAGGGACTTGCGTCTTCGATTCTCCAACTGCTAGGAGGATGACGATATTATAAGAAAATGCGGCATTTGCAGTTTAAAAATGGGACCAACCTTTCATCCCTAGGTTTTTATAGTGGGACTCTCGACCAATTAAAGATTTTTCCAGAGGATAGGGATGGTAAAATAGCTCCCTCTCTCGATGATTCGGAAGTGGCGTCAATTTGCTGGTAGAATTCGGGTCCACACCATGTTAAGTTTAAAAACATCATTCACCTGGGTATTAATTGCCTCTATTGCCACAGAGGGAGATAACTTCAGGGCAGCATAATTGGTTAAAGAACCTGCGATGAAATCCGTGGCTTTGGGTTCGAATCCCAGTCAACAAATGGTCGTTCCATCGTTGATTTTGTACATTGGATCATCTCATCAGTGGCTCTCTGAAGTTACTGCCGACGCCGTCCCCGCTATGTCAAGACTTTGGTTGAGTAATATTGTCCCTTCTAGTCTCATGCCTTGCATCTGTCTAACAATAACTCATTCTCAGCAACCATGATCGATGGTGGATACGAATCGGTGGCCTTCGATTTTCCACGTCGGCGCGCGACCAATAAGAAGAGGCTTCCGCGGCCGTCTCGTTGTCATCCTACTCTCGCCATTATCAAGTGATAGTTGCAAGGGTTTAGACAGCTCTAAATGCGGAGGCTGACTTCCATGGAGTGAAGTGTCAAGCGAAGCAATACGTTCAAGTGTGCCACTACTTGCAGGACATCGTTCTGCTTACAATCTACACCTGGCTTTTCCGCAAACAGAAAAACTAACGATAGTAAGGGAAGTTGACAAGGAACAGCCAGTGGCAATATCTAAAATAACCGCATTTTGATAATCAATGTTTTTGCACATTGAACCCCTCGAGTATCAAAGCCTTGCATGAAAATTTTAATGTATCTATAATGAGTATAAAATAATAATAATGTATATATACGTAACAGCTTTTCGCCAATTACTACCTATTTATTTTTTGAAAACCCACACAGCCAAGCTGTGGATGGGGAAAAACCACCCAGGCGGGACTCGAACCCGCGACCTTTTGGTTGGCAGGTGAGAACGTTACTCCGCCACCACAGAGGTCGACTGTATGTTTTATATGCTATAGGTTATAGAAATACTTTATTCTTTGTCATTATTTAAGGCAAAAGCTATCACATGTGACATGTATTTCTTTCTTTTAATAATATAGTAATGTCTAGCAGAAACAAGTATAGGTGTATGTGTGAATACAAATTTCAATACAAGACTTAATTAAAATACACGAATTAATCCGCTTGTATTTATTTTTTTGGAATTTGTAATCCTCACTCACAGGCACGTGTTAACGATTTCACAGAGTTTTTCAGAAATTTCGAGTAAATGTTGGAAAGGCTGCAGTCAAAAACAGTTGTCTGCATGTCGTCACAACAATTATCAAGTGATTGTTTGGACGCAGTTGGGTATCACTCTTTGTCTGTCACTCGCCTTTCTTTCGTCGTCGTAAAGTGAAAGTCCATAAGTGCCATTTTTTGTTTCCGCACACCGCCCTCCTCCTCCTCGCTGATTTTGGGAATCCCGATTTGAATCGTGGACACTGTGACAATGTCTAATGGGGGGCTAAATTGATGGAGGAATTTAATGATAAGTTAACGAAAGACCAAAGTCAGAAACAATTTTTACTAAAGGTTGTGTCTAACTACAGGCGTAAATTCTCAGACTCTAATAGAGCTACATTGTCAAAATAATTTTGATATGTTACAGAGAATCAAGCATGCCAGCTCACTTAAATATTTAAATTTTAAAATAGTGTTATATTGTCAGGGTTGTTCGTCAGAATAGATGGGTGTGTGTTAAGTACTGACAAAAATGTTTTTCTGCATTAAAAGAAAAAGAAATATACAATCATTGAATCTTCAATAATGTACATTGTTTAATTTAATTAGATTAATCAGTTAAAACTGTGTTAAGAAAATATCGCATAACAATACATTTCGTCGAGAGAATAGGACTAACGCCGAAAGAAGCGGCGGACTTGGGAGCTTCGAGCATTGGCGCGAGGCGGCGCCACGCACGCGCTCACGCATGGGGCCGTATCTCGGAAACCACCGGTCACAATTGGAAAACATTTAAGGTGCAGCATGTCAAATGTCCAATTAGTTGTTGGTTACCAGAGAAAATCAGTTGAAAAATACAACCGCCTTCTTATCGCCATTCATATCCGAAAAATAGCCAAAAACTCCAAAATTTCACAAGTGAGAGTTTGAGTGCGATGCGGCACGTCTTCCCGTTATCCAATTGCAATTATATTTTACAGGATATGTTTTGACACCAATTGGCATAGATTGGGGGGGGGTGTCCCGAAAGAAACTCGAAAAATAAGGACCACCCTACTGTGACACATATTTACAAGACTGGGGAATGTGCGTCGCCAGCGCAGAGAGAGAGTCATCTCGCGAGTGCACAGCGAAGTGGAACCGCAATGCTTCCTCATCGTACGACTCGTGAAAAAAAGGGATACCTACCCTCTTTCACTTTAAGGGGCGAGGGGGCGGGGACGAAGGGACCCTTACTCCCCCACTCACTCGGATCCCACCGCTCAGCCGCCCCTTAAATTCATCGCTCGGAAATTGCCTTCGTCCTGCAAATCTATTGAGACGAAAAGAAAAAGAGAAAGAAAAAACCCCAAGGGGGGTGGGATGAGGGTTGAGGGTGGGGGAGGGAGGGGGGTTAGGGAGGGAAGCAAGAAGGACTTTATCATCGTAGAGAGATAGAGAGAGAGCATTCGCCTTATAGTATTATTTTTTGTCACCCCTGCGAGTGACACCCGATATATTTATGGACGGGACTTCCTGGAAGAAGGAGTCTTGGCAGCGCTTTTTTTATTCTTCTACTACTTCTCCAGACTCTCGTCTTCTTCTTCGTGCCGGGAGATGTTCCCTCCTCCTCCTCCTCGCCCCTGCAGAGAAGCAAAAGGGCCACGAAGAAGTGGATGGCGATGACGGATCGCCATTATTCAATTACTTCGCTGAGTGGAGGAAACGGTGGAATTTTTCATGGCGTCGAAGAATTTATTAGCGCCTTAAAATCTTCCTGATAATCCCGGAGAAACGTGCCGCATGACAATATGAATGGCCCGGAACAGGAAAGAGAGAAAAAAAACCTTCATCCTCTCCTCGGAAGAAGAATGAGAACAGGAAATCAACTCCTGCATCTTCACTTTCCTTGGTAAGGCGATGGCCGCGAAAAGCAGACAAACACTCGATTGAGGGCATTCGCAGGCAATCCTCTGTTAAGAGTGGACGCCTTGCTTACCAAGAAAAAGACCATCAACCAAAGACCCGAGAGTTTCAATCAAGAGATTGCTTCAATTTCACTGTATTTATGGAATAGGGGGTCAGAAATAGGAAGGAGCGAATATATTTCGACTCAATTCCATACTTTTAATCTTTGAATTACTTAAAAAATGCTTGCTGAATCTTTTGTAAGATAACATTGTTGATTGCATCAATAGTACCCGACTACAGTTTTATGTTTAAAAACCTCCAGCTTTTACAATTTATGATTCATACTTAAGTCTTATTAATGATCACGTCATTTATATTTAAATCGGTACGCTTTTTGTCTGCCATTAATGTTGTTATCCACCAAATAACTTAATAATTTATTACAAACGTATCCCATATTTTTTCCTTCGAATAAAAATCGCTCGATCTTATTCAGACAAAAATGGATTCTTGCTACATTACGCCTATTTTCACCTTTTCACCTTCATAAACCGCCGTCGGGAAAGATAATGCTGCACATTATGTGAAATATTTTCAGCATAAACCCTGTTATTAGCGGTACGAATATTAAGTCATTATATGTCGTCTTTTATTAAAAGTAATTCATTAAAATTCAACCACCTTCAGATGTATGTCCCTGAGGGCCTCATAGATCACCTCAGTGATCAAAGAGGATAGAAATGCATTGTGAATTGAGTGGCACAGGCCAATACGGCATTCTAGCAGAAGAAGTGACTTGAGACTGCCAATGAGACTTTTATCTAGGTTTGTCGATAGGTAGTGTAGCTCTTAGTAGTAGTAGTAGTACTCCCTAATACTTGTATCCTTATCTGTTAACTAGTACTAACAGCACGCCGTGCATGTTTTCTACATAAGTGTTGAGTCTCTGTCCATTTGTATAGTTGCAAAATACATATATATATATATATATCTAATAAGGAGTCACAGGCGTGACAAGTAAAAAACATAGTGGCACAAACAAAAGAAACTCCCACGAATGGTTTAATTTTCGACAGTATTCAACTGTCTTCTTCCGAACTGGAGAGAGTACTAGGTACTAGTACTCTCTCCAGTTATATATATATATATATATATATATATATATATATATATATATATATATATATATATATATATATAAATAAACTTTGCCACAGGTGGGGCGGAAATAAATATAGAAACACAAAAAGAAGAACACTCACCCACTATACGTTCTGATATTTCGACAGCCGAAAAGCTGTCTTTCTCACAGAAGGAAGGATACAGAATGATGGATAGGCATGGGACAAGGGGTAGAGTGAGGTAGGAGGAGAGGGAGGAGAAAGGGGTAAGAAAGGGGAGAAGAGGGGGAGCGGGAGGGGGTCAGAAGAGGAGAGCGGGGTGAGGGGGGGGAGAAGAGGGGAAGAGGCGGGAGAGGGTCGGAGAAGGAAGGGATGTGGGAGGGAGGAAAGGGGAGAGGCGGGTGGGGATAAAAGGAGGAGAAAGGGGAGAGGAGAAGGGGCGGTAGGGGTCAGTGAGCCCGATTTAATCCGGGGGGATTATAGGCAGAATAAAGCCAAATACAAGCCAATTCTAATGTACGTAATTGAAGGGGAGAGGCAGAGGGAGGGAGGGAAGACAATATGCCTGCTCGGAAACATTTGTCAAAACTGACATTGTGGGAGGAAGCATGGACCGGGACGGGGAAGGAGGCATTGGGCGAGGACGGCTTACAACTGGCTCGGTGGCCGGTCAATCTAACACTTAAGGCGTTAGTGGTGAGACCAATGTAATAGGAATCGCAAAGGTTGCAAAGGAGGATGTACACAATGTTGTGGGAAGTGCATGACCGAGAGGGGACGGAAGGAAGTGGGTGGGAGAGGAATTTAGCGGGGAGGGGGTCGGTAATAAGAATAGGGCACGTTTTGCATCTCGCGCGATGGCAGGGGTTGGGTGGGGTTTTAGAGCTAATATAGGGTTTAGTCAGCGGTTTGGTGGTTTTTAGGATGCTGGAGAGGTTAGGGGGACGCCTGAAGGTGAGAGAGGGACATTTGGGGAATGTGTTTTTGGTGGTGAGATTATCAGAGAGGAGTGGGAAAAGGTTTTTAATGATTTTTTTGAGGGCATGGATGCCTGGGAAGTAGGTGGTACAGAGGGAGAGGTTGTAATTCTCCTTATTTCCCTCCCGCCCCCCCTCTTCTCCCCTTTCTTACCCCTTTCTCCTCCCTCTCCTCCTACCTCACTCTACCCCTTGTCCCATGCCTATCCATCATTCTGTATCCTTCCTTCTGTGAGAAAGGCAGCTTTTCGGCTGTCGAAATATCAGAACGTATAGTGTGTGAGTGTTCTTCTTTTTGTGTTTCTATATTTATTTCCGCCCCACCTGTGGCAAAGTTTATTTTTATTTAAATTATCGCGTGTGTGATTTTCCACGAACTCGTATATATATATATATATATATATATATATATATATATATATATATATATATATATATATATACAATATGCCAAGAGGGTGGCCGATAAAAATATACACACGGAAAAACGAACACTTACAAATAAAAACTTCCGATATTTCGGTGAAGATATTCGCTCCACCTTTCTCTAGGAGAAGAGTAGGAATGAGGAAAAGGATAGAGGTTGAGGTATGGGAGGGGAAAGAGGGGGAAGACGAAGGTGTTACAAGGGGAAGGAGGGGAATGAGAGGGGAGAGGAAGGAGGGGAAAGACGAAGAGCTAGGAGAGGGCGGGCGGGGAGAGGGCGAGCGGAGGGGAGAGAGGAAAAAAGGGGAGCAAAAGGAAGAGGAGTGGAGGAAGCAGGGAGAGATGAGATGAGGGGGAGGGAGAAACTAGGTATTGCATCCAGTGCTTTAAGGTGGACGGCATTTTTGCACTCAATATTACACTTCCTTGTTTATGATCGTATCCCTCCAAATGAGGAACTAAAAATTGGCACATTAAAAAATGATGTTTTCATGTTCATCACTCATTTGCAGTCATCGGCCTACGTTTCATTTATTAATATTGAACCTAGCGAAGAGTAAACCCGTCTGCCTGCACGTCCAATCTCGCTAATTCAAGGAAGCGCTATTCCACCTCCCACTTAAGTGCTTTGAATGCCACCATAGACGAGGCAACAGTTTCACACCAGTAAAAGTAAAAAGGTATGGAGCAATGAGCAATACTCCTAGCTGAAATTCTCCTTGTGAATAACCAAGTAAATTACAAGGCTTTCGCAGCTAACTGACTGTACAAGCAATATTTGAGATGAGTACAGGGAAACGAGTACAATGCAAGCGTACGACGTGCCTTACTGTATTATTAATGAAGAGCTTTATCAATCAATCCCCGGTATCAATCCGTAATTTCCGCCCCAGATAAAGGCCCCGTTATTTCAGGGAACAAATATTAAGGACCTTTCAGTGTCCCATCAAGCACCATCTGTCATCTCTCGTGAATAGTCGGCAAGCCTTTTCATCTCAACGCCAAGTACGCAATATTCCTACTTAATCATTATTTACATGCAAGTAAATACTGCCTTAAAGAGCCAGTTAAGTCCATAATCACAAACAATGAATCACAATGTCGATAAAAAGTATGAAATGGGTTTTCAAAGCCCTAATCGCCAGAAATAATCAAAGATGCCAAGATGATGTCGCTGATAATAATACCACTAGCTTTTTCTGACTTCTGTAGCATTTCTGAACTTCATAAACTGATCCAAATATTCTTAAATCACCGAAAAATTATCCAAACTCAAAATATGGTAACTTTTGAACTGCACCAATGTCTCCATGAATTCAAAACTGATAGGTTATTTTTTTAAATATCCAGCATACCCAAGCCCTATTTGATAAAGCTATACCAAAACACAAGTCATGAAATGGCATATTTAATATAAGAGAATAGCTGCGCAACTCACACTAATCACAATGCTACTTTGATTTCATCGAAAATATATTGAAAAATAAGTTTCCCGGAAAATAACTATTTTTTTCATGACAAGCAAATTCCATGTGACTTTAAAAATAAAATTACTAAGCTAGAGATAAAAAATTCAATTTTACGAACATTTCAGGGCAATGAGCCTTCAAGTGTAGTAAATAATTTGATATGTCCACAATTTTCCATAAACTAGCGTTGGTGCACACATCCAAGTTCATTACCATGGAAAAGTTCCACATAACATTGCCAGAATCCACGATATTCAAGCGCAGGTTAAATTAATGTTTATATGAATTTTATGCAGGAGGATATCATTAGCATAACAGTAGCGAATTCATCGACCTGAATAAAACATTTGATTACGGTTCCATAGAATTCTGACTATCGTGAAGTGCAACAAGACTCATTAATAAACACGGGATGAGCCGATGGAGACTTAGTGAGGAAGAAGAAAAATCATGAAAATAAGTTCAGGATTCGGAAGAATTGAGATCAAGTAAGATTAAGGATGACTCTCAGGATATCATTTCAACCGTGCACCAATGAGTCTCTCTCTTAGAACTGATGGAAGTCACAGAGTGAGAATGAGCCAATTACAATGCCGAACTGAAACTAGAAATCCATTAGAAACATTCATTGTGTTGTTAACTTTATATTTTTTGTTATTTCCCAAAGTAAATGTTAACTCTAATGCCTGCTCTTTTTGCTTATGCTTTTATTAATTGAGGTTGTCGGAGCATCTCTTGCGTGGTTGACCCTTTCCCCTCTTTCCTAATGTTATTCGGTCCCTTGCTATCTTGACGATTCTTGAGTCGTCCATTCATGACATGTGTTCATTCCATTCTTCTTTCCTTTTACGTGTCCATTCTGTTATTGGAGATATATTACATAGGCCTTTGATATTTTCGTTAGAAATCCTATCTAACCTTGTCTTGTTCACTATTTTTCTCAGTTCAGTAATTTTTGCAGTCTGCATTCTCTGTTTTGTTTTACTTGTTTGTGTTGTGGTTTCCATGGAATGTGTCATTAAAGGTCTGATAACTGCTTTGTACATTCTTGTTTTTGCTTCTTTTTGTAGCTATTTATTTTGTTCAGGCAGCCCCCGATCCTTTCAGCTTTTTTTATTTATTCATTTAATTCATCATATAAATTGCCATAGCTATACTTATAACTGCTATTTGACTTTCATCGCCTGTTCTATGATGTCCTTGTTTAGTTGTAGTTTACATCGTATTGCTTCCTTTGATTTTACCATTGTTTGTGTTTTTCCTGGTGCTATTTCCACATTATATTTATTTCATATCTCAATGAATCTCATCAAAGTCTTTTGTAAATCATTTTCTTTTTCTGCTATTAGCACTGCACCGTCTGTATAGCATATGATATTTCCTTCGAGTCTATATCCTTTTAGGTTTTTTTAAATTTTTATTATTTCGTCGATAACTAGGTGAAAAAGTAGTGAGCTTAAGGAGTTCCCTTGTCTAATTCTTTTTCCCACTTTGACTGATTCGGAGAATTCTCCGTTACCTACTTTAAATAATTATTTTGTTTCCCATGTATATATCTTTGATTACTGCTACTAAGGTCGGAGAAACTTTCCTTTCTTGCAGAATTCTAATAAGATCTTTAAGACGAACTCCGTCGAAGGCCTTTTTTAAGTCCACAAAACACATGAAAGCAGGTTTGTTGTACTTTATTGATTTCTCTACAATTTTTCGGACTACAAATATAGCGCCATTGCAAGATCTACCGCTTCTTAAACCTTTTTGTTTATCTTCCAAAGTTATTTCCGATTTTAATTTTTTCATTATTACGTTCGTAGTTAATTTTTTATGATGTGCTAAGTAAATTCACTCCTCTGTAGTTTTTTGGGACCTTTTAACCGCCTTTTTTGAAAAAAGATATTAAGATGCATTCTTTCCATTCTGTTGGTATTGACTTTGATTTAATAATATTTTTTAATAATTTCGTGAATTCTTCTACTAGCTGCTGCCCACCGTATTTAATAATAGTAATTTGTTATTTCATCTTTTCCTGGTGATTTTCTGTTTTTCAATTTCTTTATTGCTTTTCTAAGTTCATCTTCCGAGATTGTTTTACGTCATTTTTGTCTTCTTCTTCTGTTTCTACCTTTGGTTTGTCTCTTGGCCTTTGGTTTTGTCTCTTTCGAATAGTTTTTTTTTAAGTATTCCACCCATTTGTTATTATCTATCAGTCGTGTTTCTATATATTCTTTCACCTCTGATCTTCGGTTTCTTATTGATCTCCATATCTGTTTTTGAAGGCCATGAAGATCCCTTTCCATGGTTTTTGTGAACTTTTTCCAGTACTCTTGCACCACAATTCACTAAAATTTAAATAGGAAGTGAAAATTAGTCAAATAGATGCAATCGCTATTCATGGTAAAATTAGTTAGTCCTTTGAAAAAAAGAAAAACAATTCCAAGAGCTATTTATCTCAAAGTTTCATTTTTAGTTCTTTATTAGGTCTGGATTCGGTTGAGAGATAACTTACTGAAATCTTGGTATTCGTCCAACTTTTTAAAAATAATACAGTTATTTATATAATCTTCGACATAATTAACAATTCAACGGAATGTAGAGGTAAATCGACAGGGAGTAGATAGGGTAGAGAATGACAGAGGACTGCAAAAATGTAACCTTAGTAGTTAAATGCTAATGATGGAAAATAAAAACAAAAAACGCAAAGGTCATCTATTCTTTTTTTTTACCAAGCTTATTTTAACTTGTCCTCTTTGTTTGTTGTTTGTCTGGATGGAATCTTGTATTCGAAATCTAAACCACTTACTAATGTCAAATTGAGCCAAAAATTGGCAAATTTACTAAATCTCGATGACAATAGATTAATCAGTTATTAAACGCACTAATTATGAAGTTAATCTACTAAAATTAAAATTTTTAAGTGATATATTTATTTATCCTGACGTGACGCAACCCGCATTGCATTGTCTCATCTACATCTACAAAATACCCTGCAAGCCACCTCAGGGGTGTGTGGCAGGGGGTGAGTATTCTCCTCGCAGTCTGCGCTGTTGCATTTCATTGCAACCATAATTTTAGCATTTATAGTACGAGAAGAAATGCTACTTATTTAAATTTCAAAGAACCGTCGCACAATTAATATAAACTCTAAAAAGTATAAAACAATTATATATTGGACACATACGTATTTTGATGAGAATACATGAATTATGACGACATTCACCGAATTGAACCATTATCGAAGTATTATTCAGCAAAGTACAGCTACGCAACTATGGAAAGAAGAATGTTCCCCATAATGTTCTCATGGGTATCTATTTTCCACAAGATGCAAGGCAGTAGAGTAGACTACGTGGTGATATTCTTAAGATCAGCACTATTAGCGAGTGGAGAAGCATTCGTTGCGCTAAGCCGAGTAAGATCTTTGGACGTAATACAGATAGAAGATCTGGACTGTGTGAATCTAACGGGAAAGATGCCTTGCAACAATGAATGCGTTAGCTGAAATGGAAATATTGAGATCACATATTGCCACAGAATTGAAAGACTGATCGATAGAGCGAAATTATTCCAAAACAGACACAGTGCTCTCGGATCGCAGCCTGAAATGTAATGTCCGCTGATAGACCATTAAAACAATGTTTTTGCATCTCAGAAAGTAAAATTGAACAAGTATATATTTGAACTGTATTACAAGTGGTTACAAAGTCGATTGCAACACTCGTTTACGACTAAAAGATGTTTTTATTTTTTAGTACCCTTGAATATGATCGTGGTTTTTTAAAGGTATTTTTTATATATTATATTTTAACATACATCCTACCCAAATTTTACTCATCTTTATACGCGGTTCAAAGCTTGATTAACAAATTAATGACTCCTGTAGACCGGGCTGATAGAAAAAAAATATCTGCAGCTGCTTCGTACGGTTTCATCAACTTTGCAGTTCTTGCTCCGGTCAAGGTATACGTTGTACTTCGCAAAATAAGAAAGCGATTAATTTTAAGAACGCTTCAACACTCGCAAAGTGATCATCAAAACATAATAAGACGTTGTATTAGGGCTTCTCGGGTTTCCAGCCGGGTGAGATGGTCCATATTCTCGCACGTTTCGAGGTCCGACACGGCCATCGTCATCGTCATAGGATGCCCGCAATATATAGTAGCTCAGGTGTCGTTATTTTGGCACCAATTTTCCCTATTGGTCTGCACTTCTCTTAGTATAGGCAGCCATGTGTTGCTCAGGGAGAATCCTGCGTCACGATTAAAATTATTGGGCTCAAGACCCCTGGCGTTTACCGCATTCCCTGTGGGTGCGGCAAAGCCTACATTGGGGAAAAAGCCGAACAATTGAAACTCGACTTAAGAGGCACTGACGCCACATGAGATTGGGACAACTGGAGAAATCGGCCGTGGCTGAGCATGGCATTACATGCAACCATGACATCAACTTTGATGGAGACAAGTTGGTGTGCCGCTTCTCCAATATTTGAGACCGTCTGACGAAGGAAGCTATTGAGATCCGGATGGAGAGAAATAATTTCAATCGTGACGCAGGATTCTCCCTCAGCAACACATGGCTGCCTATTTCTAAGAGATGTGAGGACCAATAGGGAAAATTGGCGCCAAAATGACGACATTTGAGCTACTATATATTGCGGGCATCCGGTGGCATATACCATCAGCATCCCTGATGACGAGGGCCGTGTCGGACCTCGAAACGTTGGAAAATATGGACCATCTCACCCGGCTGGAAACCCGAGAAGCCCTAATATAACAGATTCACCGGGAAAGCACCAGATCATTCATAATAAGACGTCTCGATAAAAGGGAGCTAACGTTAAATATATGCGGTGGGCACAAAAATGCATCACGTGAGATAAAGTGAAACCTCTTAAGAGGACACCTAGCCAATTAATAAATATCATCCCCTCGTGAGCGCGTCGAAACTTTCGTGTAATTCAACCGCAATGGGGTTGGGTGGAGAAAAAAGCCGAATACACGGACGGATGGTGGTGGGGGGACAAAGATCGGCAAAGAGTCCTCTTTTGTTTTCCGAAAAAGCGCTTCTCAGCACGCGGATATCACGGCGCGCGGCGTCGGTCTATTCTCTGGCCCGCGCGTCGGGTACGGACGAGAGCCGGAAAGCGGCGCCGCACCCTCTCCTCCCCGCACACCACACCGTCATCAGAGACTTTGAAACACACGGGAGCGGAAATCCGAATGAATTCCGAACGCGTTTTTTTAAAAAAAGAAGGTCGACGGAGCGAAAAATTCGGGAGAGAGAGTGGAGGCAATGATCACTTTATTTTTCCCTTTCATTTCCCGCGAATGCGACTCCATTATAACGGGGATATGAATACATTACATTAGGAATTAAAATCCAATCCGACGGTCCCGCTCTCTGAAAATATCTCCCAGGAAGTGCTGCAACGCATAGTAGACCTATAATATCTGTTCCCATACTTTTTTTTAGACGTTTACTACTTCAGAATAAGGAGTTAATAAAACAGGCATGCTGCTCCAGTGGTTTTACACTTCCAAAAGTAAAGAAAAAACAAAGAAATACAGGGAGTAGATATTTTTGATACTCTCGTCGGATCTTTATTATGTGAATGTGAAATTACATACGTTTCTCTCGTTATTGGGAGATTCTTTTGTTTTGTTTGTCAGGAATAAATTTGAAATGAAAGAAAGAATGCTACGCTATACATGACATTTATTCATCGCAATCATTAGTACAAATGGCTAACCTATGAACAATTGGTCGATGGTAACTCTAATATTTTCTACTTTACAATATTAATTATATATTTCTCGTGTTATTATCGTCTAACCCACGTTCTCAGCTCTCCGTATACACCTCGATCACTAAAATTGACCAACTCGTTCCGGAGATACAACTGAACTGAACGCGCGCCGTGCGCACACAAGCCCAAATTTAGACCCCCACGCGCAGCGCTGTGACGTCACCTCGCAACTTCCCCTCCGCTCGCTGTAAACCATTTCCGGTAGTTGACGAAACGGGCTATCCAGTCATAGTTTTAGATATTCTGTAATACTTATAGTTTTTGCACACGAGGCCCTCGAAAGAGTACACAAATATTGGTCGCGCAGCAAAACTTTACATGACACCGAGAACGAACAATAATATTTTAATTCACAATCAAATCAAAACAAAGAGGCTTAAGGTGTTTCATATAATTAATACATAATGAACGTAATTGGTTTTACATATTTAATGTCACGTGTATGCTATGTTTTAAGTGGAAAAATTTAAAAGGCTCAACAACAGCCTGGTTCCTTTATGCATAATTGGTGCTATTAATTCGCAGCTTCCCATGCGATGCCGCGTCACTCTGTTTGTAATCAATTACGGCCGTATTCATAGTTACGTTAGACTACGCCTACCGCAGGTTTAAGGAAGTTAGACCGGCGATGTCGTTGAACTGATATTTATATCGTCGTTTTAGCGCTGATCGACCTTAGCCCCGGCAGCTTTAGTCCGGAGGAAGTTAAACCTTTGGAATAATGGTTTAACGATGAGTCTAAGCCCCGTGCGTCGCCACTTTTTCTTCAGTTTTTGAGGTGTTATGATTTTCGAAGGTTTTAAGTGATTAATCGCGATTTCTCCAAGTTAGAGCTAATTTAAGGGGTAATATGTTTTGTTAGTCTATCGTTAGGAATATTGTTGGCTTAGTGATTTAGGTTTATACTGACGTAAATAGTTGTATAAGAAGCAATGGGAAGTAATGAAGTAGTTTCGTTCTCAGGATACCTAGTTAATTATTTTTTTGTTTACTTTAATTTTATTGGTAATCGGGTTAGTTAATCAACTTTATAATTTAGTAAGTACATTTTTTATTAGGTATTATCGCTCGCACTCATTAAATTTGTTTTCACATCGCTTAGGTGTGTTCATTTGTTTACATTTCGTATGGTGAGTTTTGTTCAGTCACGATAATATCAATAATATTTAATGCCTTTCATACTTTGTAACATCCTTTTGTTTACATTTTACATAGTTGGTTTTTAATGTTCATTTCAATTAGCTGTGCGTTTTGATGAATAACTTGTTTTAGTGAATTAATTATTTGTGTAGCTAAATTAAATTACGTGAATTGCACGAAAAAAAAACCCGGGTGATTATGTTATATATTTAATAAGGATAATAAACTTTAAGAAAAATAGAAAAATTAATTGCAACACGTCTGAGTCATAAGCAATTACAAAAATTATATCGAAGATATCCAAAGTGCAGGGAGCAGGATTCCGGGCCGAGATCAGTGAGCAAGAAAGTCCCAAACCAAGTAATGAGTGGTAAAGGCATGGGTTAAGGGTTCGCAGATAACGCACAACTCCTCCAAAGACCCCAGACACCAGTTCAGAAACTCCAGGAAATACCCTGCTACTTGACGAATAGCGTTGTTGCCAAGCATTCCATCCTCGCGCGGTAGGCAAGTCTCGGACTCCGTTAGTCCCCGAGGCTATCTCCCTCGACACAAGCTATGAATAACAACTTTTAGTACCGTTCTAAACCGCACTTAGACCGGACTAAGATAAACCGCACAACCCAAGGTTTAACTCGAAATCTATGAATACGGCCGTTAGGGTCTTACCTTTACGACGTATATAGTAATAGGTTATGTTTTCTTGAGTGTTGGTCAAATAATGAAACATTTCTCATTGTAGTTTTTTTACTAAGAGGAAATTTCCAGTTTCGTCGCATAATGATGCATGGCACTTCGCTCTTTTACTGAAATTGTTCTTTATTTATGAGTAAAACTAAAAAATCATTCCAGTTTCGCAATGTGGAGCGTGGGGAAGATCGCCATAAACTTCGAGCATATTTTCCCTTAAGTGAGTTTGAGCAATATTATCTTACATAACCAATAGGCATCATGTCCGAATTTTTATTTGACATAAGTATCTTGTACCTACGTGCAAAATTTCATGATAAGCGGCTCATTAATTCATTTATCCGGGTCTATAGAGAACACTGATTTAGGAACTTTTAACCCAAACAATCTCTTTTGAGCTCTAGGAGTATTTAATAGGTGTTAGGTTTCTAGCAGTGTGCTTCATTCTAGCTTAGGTTTCTAGCAGTGTGCAACATTCTGCGTAATAAGTGATATCCTACGGACACCAACTGGCCATAATTAAAAGAATCAATAAGACGTGCTATGTGCAGATAATATTTAAAAGCCTTTAAGCGCACATGGTGAAGTTGGAGTACAAAATACCCCATATGAAATCTCGTTGAAATTTTCAAATATATTTATCATTTAATTTAATGTAAGCCAGAAAAGGCTGGGGAGAATTATGCCGTATCCAAAGGCATTGCTCAGGTTACCATTGAAATGTGACGTTGATGAAATTAGAGACACATTTAAAATGTAGATATACTACTCTCAATCATTTTCGGGTTAAACAAAAATGATAAATTTGGAATTGAAAACCTAATTTTTATGCAAAAACAAAACGTAAAACACAATTGAATGCAATAATTAAATACTTCGTCCTTTCAACCACCCAATAGTAAACATTTCAATCATATATCATGAGTGTAAGTAATTTCAAAAGGAAAAAAAACATCAACTGCACTGATTCCAATGCTTTTCTTAAAGGAGTAAAATCTAGGGGCCCGTTCAGGGACTTTTAGGGCCTTGAGGAAATTTAAATATAGCATATGTTCTTCCTACTGCAAACTTTCCCTCATGCAAAATTTCAAATGAATCTGTTCAGCTGTTTTTGCGTGATTTAATAACAGTCTCACACACAGAAACCGTCAAATTTTTATACTTGAGTATGTTGAATGTATTTAGAAATAGAATGGAATGTTGAGCTTTGAATGTTCCACCGTAAAATGACTTAAATATAATTTTATTCATATTCTGTCTACTTGTAGAAAGACTTTACCTCTATCTGATATGAACAACAAAATAAGTAATACCTTTCCACGCTATTTTATTCTATAATTGAACATGAAATTATATGGTGTTCAATGGGATTATGAGATAAACACGGGGAAAAATAGTATTTTTCCATAAAATTTATAAATGCCATTTTCGCGGAAAACTATTTATATGAAGGAAATAATCCAGAGAAATTGAATAAAAATGTAATATAGACATCTCTTGAAGAATTAATGCCGTAATTGAAGTTAAAATGCGGTAATTCGTAGGAAATGGCGCTGCAGTCGGCTCCTATGGCTGGAAAAAAGTGCTCATTTAAAATATATTCGTGGAATAATAATCTGCATATTTTCTACTTTACTTTTGGGTTTCTATAGGTAACGCATTTCATCAGCGAAAGCAGGTTTTTTTGGACAAAATATTTAAAAAATGTGGAATTTAGTATTTGTTTTGACTCACACAGTCGCGGCGGAACCTTCTTAAAGTAGAATGATGTAATTGAGAGAAGCAAAAGTCTTAACCTGGGTTATAGTAAACATTTTTAGAGTAAATTATCGCAATACTCGGGCCCTAATGGCAAAGGTGAAATCATTAGCACAGACCCAAAAGAGAGAGCTAAGGAAGTCACAGTGAATATCAGTATGATCGAGGAAAGAAGGCTAGAAGGTGACTGGCAAGACGGAAGTCTAAGGGAAATCAAAGACTCACTAAATATCTTTATCGTTGCATAACACAATTAATTATTAAACTTGATTCAACAATATACTTTTATGAAAACTTGTGGAAAGTTACGTGAAGGGGTTATTCCTTGATGATGTAATACAGCTCTGACATTGTCTAACTTTCACAAAAAAGACGCAGCGTTAGGTGATTAGGAGATATTATTAGGGAAGGCTATTGGAAATGTAAGAATGAGTAAGTAATAGCCATGTTTTATAGATGAAATTTTTGTCAAGAAAGAATAGAATGAGGCTTAAAAAGGTGCGTGAGTGATATATTCGAAATAGTTCCGTGACGGAATGAAGAAAATATTTGATTTCAACGTCATTTGCGTCATGTGATCAATCAGTGATAAAAACTAGTCAATTCTAAGAACCTGAAAATTACGTGAGTCAAAACATGCGTAGAATAATTAAAGTTAATTTCATTTTCACTTTCAGCATTGCGGCCGTATCTTATTACCGTGACATGTGATAAATTATCCCGTGTCAGTAAAATGTCACGTCATTCATATCCTTATTTAGGTATTAATTACCTGTTAAAACCAATCAATTTTAAAATTATGTAAATCGTTCACAGATGACAGCCGATGAAATTAAAAGGACCTATGAATTGTTGGGGCATCGAATTAATTTCAATTTTCAATGTTTTATTTCCTTTGCTTACTTGGCTAACAAATTTCCAAATGTGTAATTACAGTTAAAATCATTTACGATTTTACCGGAAAATTTTTATTCTTTTCTAAAAATAACTTGAGGAACTTGTAAAATGTGCAGTTACCAACATTGACGCACATTACACGCTCATGCTGTTACATCCGATCATTTCTTTTTTTGAAATTCCTATTTCTGGCAAATAAATTGTAGACTCTTAGATTTTTAAAAGGGTTCATTGCTTTGACTTGTTTTGTCGAACCTTAGCAGTAGAGTGGGAGGGAGGAATGAAGTCCTGCGAGGCATATGCAACGTGAGGAAGTTTGAGCTAAATCGTTTTCTAGTCATGATAGAAAACATATTCGACTTTCATTTTAATATTTAAGCATATATGGCCCTTAAATATATGGCTGGAGGAAGAAAAAAGAAATACCTGGGAAGTATAGTTACACAGAGTGGCTACTGTACTGAAGAAATTAAAAGCAGAATTGGGCAAGGAAAAGTAACATTTTGCAAGATTAAGGAACTGGTGACAGCAAGGAACATCAAGATGGATATTAGGAAAAGATTTGCAAAATGCTTTATGTATGGAGCATTGTGTTGTATGGATGCGAAACGTGGACGTTGAAGAAGAGAGAAGAAAGGTACTTGGAAAGATTTGAAATGTGGTTATGGCAACGAATGGAGAAGATTGGATGGAAAGATAAGACCACGAATGAAGAAGTGCTAAGGAGGATTGGAGAAGAAAGAAGTATACTGGGAGAAATTAAAAAGAGAAAGGCAAAATGGATTGGACATATTTTAAGGAATAACATCCTACAGTAATTAATAATAGAAGGGAAGAGAGGAAGAGGAAGGAGGAGGCACGGAATGCTTCGAGGGATATAAAAGAAGGAAGGAGTTATGCGGAGATGAAGAGAGAGAGGTCCAGGACAGAATGCTGTGGAGACAACGCTACCGTTGAAACCTGTCTGCGGACAGATGCACCAATGATGATGATGATATTTGAAGATTGAAATGCGTAGAATGTATAAAGATGTAGAATCTTTGCTTCTTTAACTGAATTTCTCAGTAGTACTTAACCAAACATAAATGTTTCAGGCTTTAGCTAGGCTAATTAGCTTCTCGCCATTCGCTGAATACGTCTTTACCACCGAAGGTTTTTTTGCGATCTTATGAATATTATTACGGTGCGTTCACAATTTATTTTTTAAATTAAATTGACAAAATATAAGAAACATATACTTTCATTTCTGGCGTGGTCGACGCGAGGGGACAAGGTCATATGTTTTTAAACCATGCGCCTCTGGAGGGAACAGCTGAACCAAATCCCGTGGAAAACGACATTTAATCAATTTGTCAAATACCTCGAAAAGTATTGCAAAAAAAGACTGGTGTTTCAGTATCATTAGATAAATATCGTAATGTATTTACGATGAGATGAAATTCGTTGAAATTTATACGTAGTGGTATCTCTCTCCAACTACCTAACATAAGTAAAATACGGCAACGAGTACAGGATTCGTGTGGCTCCGCTTAATCGAAGGCGGGTGAAGGTGGAGTGTGGCAGGAGGCGTGAATCCGAGACACTGGTGCGAAGGAGAAGACATTTACGGCTCTATCTTCCTGTACAACCACCTCGCACCCCTTCCTCCTCACTTATCAGTCTACAAGCAGACTATGTTAAACTGGTGTGTAGACCTCCAATGTCACAATGCAGCACACTCATATCCATGAATATACATATGGATCTAAATCTTCTGCACTACTGTGCGGGCAGGAGTGTTGCCTAGCTTTTCGCAAAAGATAGGTTGCGCTGCAATCGGTATGGTTTCGCTTTTGTGTGTCAAAAATGGCCGGTGTTAATAGGGAGGCCAATTCAGGCACCTTTATTTCCAGTATCTCCATTTAAATCATGGCATTTCCTTATTAGTACCACCTTCTCTAGAGTGGCGGCGCTACAACCTGCTTGGTCCTGATTTTTCGGTGCGTGCGGAAAGTTTGGCAACACCCACTGGTATCCATATGTATATTCATGCTCATATCACGCATTCCTCATCGACCTAAACCCTATACACGTTATTCCCGGATTTAAAGATAACATTTGACAAGGTTTCTGACAAAAAACGAATATTCAGATTAAAATCACGTTGGGTAAACGAAAAAGCAGTGAATTGAATACGTGATTTTCTAACCGACTGCAAATGAAAATAAGCTATTGCGATTGCTTTAGTTTCAACATGGTTAGAGTGACATAAGGTGTTCCTCAAGGAAGCGTGATCGGCCCCCTGTAGTTTGTCATTTAAATACACGACATTAATTCTAGAATAAGAAAGAAAATAATATGGTTTGCAGACGATACTGTCATGGACCGATAAAATGCCGCACATGCTGACTTAGAAGATCCCTTAGAAGGGGTTAATACACAGGAGTAATATGAATTCAAATACCTTGGAATCACCTTCAGACCTAACACGAGGGAAAATCAGACGAAACATTTGTGGCGTTGTGTTGTAGAAACTAGGATTTAACAAGCGAACAGTAGGAACTTTCTCCAATGAGAAGTGATAGAGAGAGATGCTGCTTTTCTCTGGTTAGGTCACATCTAGAATAAGCCATGCAATGAATATTTGAGACCCTGCACAGAAAGGTTAAATTCGCGAAGTAAATAAATATAAATAAAAGCCGCACGTAAAACTGCTTCGAGCGAGTAGGAAGCGTTGAACAGCTGATGAAAGTAGGTTGGCCGGAGTTAGAGACTCAAGAGGCTAGGCTTAGATTGCTCGAAATATTCAGATCAGACGAGTTGCAGTACGAAATGAAGAATATTAATTGGGTTGTGAAAAATGGTTGCTTTTGGGATTTCCCGCGTCTGAATTTAAAATGGCCAACGTTTCTTCTCCTTCTGCCGGAGACCTCGTCAGGGCAAATGATTCTCGCCTTCGTTGCGCGTCAATATATGTTTTAATTATGAGAGGGGAGTGGGGGTTGGTGCAGAACATTCTGGGCGCGATGTTTCTCTTTCTAGAAAGTACAGTAAGCCATGCGTCACCTATCCTCTGATCTTGGTCTCTATTGAAGTTCTTGAATTCTCTATAAGCTCTATTTTAGAAGAATTGAAGGGAAATCCAAAAAGCAACCATGTTACAAATGACTACCAACCACGAAGGTTTTATCAATTGTGTTCTATTACTCATCAAATAAGTACCATTTCATTTTTGTAGTAATGGAAACTGTCGACAAATTCAAAGAAGTTTGCTAGGGCCATGCTGAGTATCTACATATTGTGAAAATAAGTGCAAATCCATTGTGGTAATGATATATTTTATATCAGTATTAAGAGAGTAGTAATGTAGTCATTTTCTAAATGTTCTTCAATTTTTCAAACATGATTGCATATTGAATTGTGTTGCCTCAGGACAGATGTGGTGGAACTTACCCATTGTGAAAGAAAAACATTATTTGCAGTTTTCCACTTTATTAAAATAAGTGAAAAACTGCAAATAATTCTTTTTTTCACTATAAATGTATATTGGTCACTTTGCAATTTCTTAAATATTTGCGTAATATTATGATTAATGGAGGTGTGTAAATAATTGTAAAATAATGAAGAAATATGTAAAATTACCACAAAAAAGAAAACCAGAGATGAATCAAACTCGGGAGTAAAGTGATGGGTGACATGAGTTGAGTAGAAATGAGCAAGATTCCCTGCAATTGGTTCTTTGCTCTGCTCAAACAGCAAAAAAATCACTGAAGCGCGCAAGTGAATTGCCGCAAGTGTTTTTGCGTTGTAATCCAAACGCTCCAGGTGAAAATGTGATTGAGGCCCTGTGACAGTGAACCAACATGCTTTTTCGTAAGGGGACCTCACCAACTTTAATTTCGTTAAAGATAGGTTAAAATGAGTCAAAACCTGTCAGAGGAAAAACGGAAAGGTTTCGGCTATCGTTGAAGTTCTGAGCTACGCTCATAGGCTCCGCAATTCGGTGTGATTGACTCTGCGAACGATACTCGAAATAAATTCACCTCTGAAGTGAACTGAGTCCTCTCATCACGCTGGTTTCACTGCAAATTGTATACTAAGAAATGAAAAAACAGTAGATAAATTGGCAAAATAAATAAATTTCACGGATACAGATCAATGTCACAAATACCGAATTCGATTGTGGCTCAAAAATTCAAAATTTCGTGCTTATGAAGGCATGCTATCGAAGAGATGCACATTAAGAGAGATCACACTTAGATCCCGTGCGGTTTCAAACTTCGTAAATTCTTCAGGAAGTCAAGCGGTTAAGAGGTAACGTAACGGATCCTGGCAATCGGTCAATTGTACCATTTCTTTTGCCAACCGGCAGTGAAAAATGGATATAATGAAGCTATGATTCGAAAAATGCTTGAGAAAAAACGCTCCATCAGAGCTCAAAAAATGTTATACGGGTCTTTTTGCAAAAAAGAAAAGAAACGTTGGTGTAAACTTTTGTATCACGGGAATTTAACCCAAAGTGTTGCTAACCTCTTTCCCAAGGAAATATTCAATATTGCATACTACAACCGAGTCAACCTAAGGACATTATTAAATAAAACAAAAGACAAAATAGACATTAAAGAGAAAAGTGGAATTTACAGACTGAGGTGCAGTGAATGCAAGGCAGTGTATGTGGGGCAGACAGGGAGATCATTCAGAGTGAGAACGGAGGAACATAAGAGACATTGGCGGAATGGACAGATCGAAAGATCACATTTCGCTGAACACCTGTGGGAATGTGACCACAAAAGTGACTTTGTGCCCGAGATTCTTCATCTGGAAAGAAAAGGACGCAGGATGGACTCACTGGAGCAGATGGAAATAAGAAAACTCCTAAAAGAAGAGCACCTCCTAAACGAGAACATTTTTGAAAATTATTCACCCCTCTTAGATGTCACACTTTCCTTACCTAGACCCTTAAAGCAACCCCTCCCATCTTAGTCATACCTTCAAAACACGTCCTTAATTGCTACCTCTCCATATTCCCAACCCTTCCCACCTCCCTACCCCCCCCCACCTGCAGTGAGGCACACTGCTTACCCAAAGTCCATCCATGCAGCTCCTTCTTCTTCCCTCCCCCCCTAACCCTTCCCTTAACCACCCCCCGCCATCCTCCAAAACATACTCCACCTTTCCTCCTACCAAAACCCTCTCCCACTGTCTTTCCTTCCCCTCCCCTCCTGTCAATACCTTCCTTCCCTTCCCTTCCCCCCCCCCATACCTCCCCAGTTCATGTATATATACTCTGTGCTTGATATGAAATTTACCTGAAGATGTCGCCTATGCGTCGAAACCGGTCGTAGTGAATAAAATTGATTGTAAAATTTACAAAGTTTGTTTTGATTCTATCAAAATGGAATTTTACAAAGTAACGCCTGAGAGTATCGAGTGTTTTCATCGCGCCTCGAGTCCCACACATAATTGTGTTCGAATAAACCTTTTTTCGGTCGTTTTTCAAAAAAAGATACAGATCCTTTCATTGTATGGCAATTCAAGTGATTATTTTATCAGACCGGCTTCATAACCTTTTTCATGGAACTACGGAAATGTGTATGCTTTGATTTCCATTTGATAAATTCGTTGGGACATTGTCTTTATTTTGTGACTATTAACTTCCTAGGAAACATCCATGCGAGAATTGGGAAACATTTATAGAATTTCTAGCATATTTTTATAGTCATTGGATAAACGTAAAAAAAAATATGCATCGAGTTAATCCTCAAAATAATCAACTGAGACCATTAGTAATTCTTCAGCGAGATTAAAGGGGAAACAGCACATTAAGGTGAAAAAACTTGATGCTAAAACAAAAGAAATCTAGTAGCCAACGGTGAATAAAATAAAAACACACGATATAATTGAATTTCTGAATGTTATTTTGTGAATGCTATTCAAAACCAATGTATTATATATAGCATGGTAACATGGAACTACATCGTTAAAAATGCAATTATTTTCTCAAATTATAAAATGGAAATTTTCTCATTTTTATCGACGCAACTTCAGCTCAGCCACGGGATCATTGTAAATTATGTTCTCCTTGTGATGGTCTATTATATGTGCAATTAAATAATTCGAAATAAAGAACACCATTTTTGGATACCCGTTATTTCGAAATAATAGTCATCACATTACATTGGATTACGCAGAAGCCTTCATTAGATTCGAATCCTATAATTCTGGTGATTTTCATCGCAAAATTATACCCGGGTTGATACCAAACCGAGATAGTACTTGCGCCAAGCTGAATAAGCTGAACTTTAATGAGCATCATTCAAAGAGTGAGATTCCCTTTAAATTCAGCCGCAAACAATACAAATGTCTGAGTGTGGAGACTCCGACATAAAGAAACACTCAAGCTATGATTTTTTTTTATTATTTTAAATCCTAACTCCGGCTTACAAGTTATTCTGGCTTCTGAGCCACGAGAAGTTTGTTTAATTTTAATGGGAGTTTAACGAGGAAACTTTAGCTGGAATGTGTGAATGGGAACTTGAAATCCGGTTAATTTAAAACGGCGACCAATATGGCTTTATCTTCGCACGGAAGAGTAAATGGGTCGTTGGGAGTGGTCCATGGGTTTTTTTTTTCTTTTTATTATACACGGCCGCAAAGGATGGCAGCAATGCATTTGGTCCCGAGGGAGCCATTCCGACTCCAGGCTGTTATGTTCTTTTTCCTACGATCCGCTTTAATGGCTACTAGAAATGAGGATGAAGCAGTTCCTGCACGTAATTTATATTCAGCGGAGTTTGTAATCAAATGTAAGCAAGAATTTGCCACTGCCGTCATCACCCCATATTAATTACTGCATTATACTAAGTGGGTAAAGATGCAGGACTACTTGCACCCGGGGTTAAGATTGAAAGCAAGTCCTTCCTCGTCGCTGTCTCTACTTTTAATAATATCCTGAACTCGAAAACAACCAGAACACACGCATTCAGAAAATTGGACAAAGTTCAGGTAAAAATACATTAGAAAACTTAAACATATCATTACTCGCCATCATCAGCTGGCCATTTAAAAATATTCATTAAATGTCACACGCAGACTCCTGTGAGTGGAAAAAACACTATTTGAACTTACAAGAAGCTTCCGCTTCCCTGACGTGCCCGAGTATACTCGGGCAAGGTTATACTGATATGCAGGTGGCCTAATTATCTTAAGTTAAGGGGCAACATTCAAAAATTATTAAATAATTCATTAGTTATTAGGAATAAAAAATTGAGTAAAAAATATTCGGATTTGCCTCCGTTTAATGCTTCTGAATCTGAAATAAAAAATATGACTTTTTTTTGACCATTTTTGTAAAAAAAACCGTCAGGGAAGTGGCTGCATATGGCACTTAAGGCACACACAAAGCACAACGGAACAAATCATAAAACTTTTCAGATTATTTTGATCAATTTGTATTAAAATACCAGCAATTGGGTATCTACTTACTGCACAACGCACATTTCTGCCACATTTATTTCTCAAATACCCATTATTCATCACAAAACTGTGATTAATGATCGGTATTTGTGATGATGATTTTCCTTTTTTTGATTTCGCTAATTTCATTTCAGTAATTCTGTTCTATCTATGGCTATATGGTGTTTTCCTATTGTAAATTTTGCGTCAACATCAATCCTAAAATTAATTAGGTTATTCTTAAATGCTCATGCTTTTTAAGATATTTAGTGGTGTTTTTCTCCGATAAGTCCAAAATTGTGATGTTTTATTGGAACAATAAGGTGTATTTTACCTTTAATTTCAACAAATTAACGTTTGAAATGGTTCGTGTATACCTATAAGATTGGCTAGATGGGTAAAGGTACTACAAAAATTTCAATTTTGCCACAGTAATGATGGTTTATTACTATAATTGTCAATATCTTTAGGAAAACACTTCTGAAACCACTCGATCTGCTGTGGAAAAAATAAAAGTTGGTCTATGTTATAGATTCTAAAACTCGTTGCTTGTGTGTACCAAGCACAACCATGACACAGGAAAAGGAAGCACTAAAGCTCATTTATCTCTTGTTATCGGTTGTATCAAAATCAATAACAATATCATGTATCTTTCTCTTTGGAATTATCTTTTGTGCTTTGACATACCTAGATATCTCATGTCCGGAGTTATGGGGGACAAATCAAAGGTAAATGGAAGAGAAGAGACATTTTTTTAACTCTAGGAACTAGACAGCGGATGCATTTATAGCAATACAAATGGGTATGAAATTCTTGGTTGAAGATTTTCGCGGGTCATTCATTATAGCCGTATGTCTGTTGTTCGGGTGTACCCCGTGTACTTATTCAGGTGTGTTACCATTCTACGGCAGAACGGATATATGACAAGAGAGCCATCTCTAAAACATTTTCTAAAATCATGACACGAAGGATAAGGACGGCTCATAAGAAGAAACTGAGACTCCGGACGAAGACAGCCTTGCATCCAAGAAAGCCTTTCTTCCTTACATCCGGGGCATAACGGATAGAATAGGAAACATCCTCCGCAGGCATGATATCAAAACTGTGTTCAAGGCACTTTTAAAAATTAGAAATTGCCTGAGGAGCGTGAAGGACACGACACCACTTCAAGTGGAAGGAATTTATGAGATACCACGTCAAACCTGCGGGTAGAAAGATATCGGCGAGACAGGACGCTCCATGAAAACCCGTTTAGAAGAACACCAGTGGTGTCTATTCGACTGGGACAAACCTTCAAGTCAGCGGAACATGAAACCTCGTGAGACGCGATGGACTTCAAACCAGGGGCGGATCCAGAGAGCAATATTTGGGGGGGGGAATTTGGAAAAATGTTTTATTTATTTATCAAAAACTCCAAAAACAGCAACTAAGGCCTTAACATTGGGTTCAATAAATAGAATAAATTAAGAAACAAAAATAGTAGTAGAAACAAAACAGAATAATTCAAAATATAAAGAAGGCAAGAATGAGGCGAAGATGACATGAATGTTACGCATTACGCATTTCAGTTGGGGGAGAAAAAGACGTTGCGTGAGGAGAAAAGGTCAAGGGTTGTGGGGTGACCATTATTTAGGGCATTGAAAGATGAAGGTAGAGGCGGTAGAATAGCGATCGTTGGGAAATGGAGGAGAGACGGAATTTGGGTGTGTGTGCAAACAGACTCACATTGCGAGTGATGCGGGCAAGGGATGCGGAAAGTGAAAAATAATAGGAAAGAAGAAGATCGCAGAGCGGAAGGACCCATTCATGATGGAGTGCAGGAATTTTGAAGGTATGGATGGGTCTGGGCATGCACGCACGTTATTGCGCCCGCGTGCTCATGTGAATCTTATGCCATGCATCTTATATTTACTGATTACTAAGCCTGTATAGTTTTCCTATTCCAACTGGCGATTTATTTAACATCATTAACTATGGGTTTGTGTCCTCCACTCCCCTCCAATTCCATCCGCGATCTGGTGATTCCTGTGTATGGTACAGGGAACGCCAGAATGAAAAGGAATGATCATTCAATGTGTCATTAAACATTCATTCAATCAAATCTCTCTGCGTACGCCTTTCGTCATTCTCCCATACCCGTCACCAAATTATGCTCAACCCAATACTACGGTCGCTACTCTAAGATAACCTTTTTTGCCTGCATCCCACTTTCATAGAATTGCAACGGACGATAGGATTGTTTCTGGCTATGTTACTTTTGCATCAGACCTCTGAAACTTTTGAAAAGTTAAATTAACACACCATGTTCCCGACCGTTGATTTAAAAGCGGCCAAAGTACATAAAGATAAAATTACAAAGATGTTACACCAGTTTATGGAAAAGTTTATTCCGTTTTACGATGTAGTTAAAAAGTATAGAAATAGTCTTTGAAAATCATTTTGAACTTCTAAAATCTAAACAGTGTTATACCTCCCTATTTCGCTAGGGAAGCTAAGAGCTTTTTACCTGAACAAGGAATGTTTAGCACTTAACATGAAAAAGAAGGTAAAACACTTTCTGATTAGGCACTGATCAAAAAAGTGCTTTTGAAAATATAATTCAGTTGTTATCAGAGAAATACCGATTGTAGGTTTCAAAAGTGTGTGGGCGGTGAAATACATTATCAAGTGAAAGACACTCGCTTTGTAAACTTACAGGAAACATACACATTTTAATTATAGATGTCGAAACTAAAAGGCAGTTCTCACAATGTTTGACGAATTTTGATCTCCGGAATTCGTAAATACTAGTCGGTGCCTCAGCCATGCACACTACGTGCGCTCGCATTAATCTGTACAACTTGGAATTGCAATTTCCAACAGACAAGCTGGGCAGAAGATGTAATTTGGTGAAAGGAATAACTAGTGTTATTTCAATCCTAAAGTTAATGAAGGGACTTCTTAAAGGAGAAAATATCTTGCAAACGGCTTCCAGAGGCGTGTTGCATTCGATTTTGGGGGCAAGAAGTGTCATGCATGATATTTGCAGTGAATACTGATAACTTCAATGGCCGTGTTTGAATGTACCTACTGGCATAGATACATGGGACTCCGGTAGACTAGTGCAGCCTAGACACTGTTGTCATGGATATTACTCTTCTTATGAAACTTTTCAGATTATCTTACAATCAGATGTTGTGCGTGTGATTTCATCGCATGCAAAGAAAGCGGAGCTGTGCTAAAGAATTTTTTAACCAAGGTTACCGCGATCAACGACTGTTTAGAGCTCCAAGATATGAATCAAGGATTTTATGGAATGACAGTCCAGCCAATATATAATCATGTGCAAGTGATAGGTACATGCGTCTTGGATAATGCCGTTGAATCGCCAATTTCTCATGTTATTTCTCCCTCCAAAAAAAAACTCCTATTCGAAAGAAATCTTGTGCTTTTAAGGCCGTGTTTATATATATAGTTATACTTTTTTTTCTATAAAATGATACTTTACAGCTAGCTAAACCAGTTAATGCTATATTGTTGCACAGCAATTTGGGGAATGGGTACAATAGTGCCGCATTCATAGAAGCACATTATTGTGAAAGAATTATTCAGTTCCTCAAAAGGACTTTAGTCAAACCTCTTTGGCACCTCGTTTAACAAGGGATCTGAAAATATGGAGGTAAATTGACACGGTATGATGATAAATATTAATGTGTTCGTAGGTATTTTAAGTGTAAAAAAATAATCTTATCATTGACGAGGTTTCGAGTGGTTCAGCATCCAAATCGTGAGAACAAATTTTGTGTTTCGTCGACATGGAGACATCGCTACGACAGTATTTTTGCGATTTGGTACTTTATAATGCTTTGTTATGAGTTCAGCATCAGCCCACAGAAATGCTATAGTCTAAGGGTCTTCTAGAAGAGCCTTCTTCCTTCTTCTTAAGAAGAGTGGTGTTTTTGCTCACAGATATAAAACCACCGTCCCCCAAGCCTAGGATGCCGCAAAACTTAAAAAGGAAACATAAGAACACATCTGAATTAATTTTTCCCTTAAGATAAAAGTTACCATTACACAACTTCAAGGATGGATAGCTAAGATATATAACTACCAGATATTTAAAAAAATAGTAAGATTGAAGGGGTAAATGTTTACAGAAAAACGCGTTTGAAGTTTTCAAAATAAAAATTGAATCTCTAAATTGCGAATGTTTTAACTAATGGCATCATAATATTATGCACCGTTGATTTCTCTTTCAAAAGAGCATTTGGGCTGTGGCATAAGTATCATACTTCTGGAGACATCGAGGACAACTCAAACATTAACATACGAGCTTAATTTTTCATACTCCCGTTGCTGAGGCAATGGATGCATACTTTGCCCAACAATGTGATAAAACGAAATAGGTCGAAAGAAACGAAGAGGTCAAGGTAACGATATGTTTTTGTTGTTTTGACATGTAATAACCCAAAAGGGAAACCGAGAAAGAATTTCCTAGGCTCCATCGGAAAGAACCGATGTATTTGTCGTGAATACGAAACGTAGTCAAACGTACGAAGTTCATAAAAATACATCAAGCAGATTAAATGAAGTCCATTTTTAATTAAAGTAATTTTATAGCAATAAAAATTCGTATATGAGAGAAAAAACAACCAGTTTGCGGATGGACGAAATTTTTTTCAACATTTCAACCAATAAATCATTTTATTGACTCTGTTTGATATTTCGACAACATGCGTATTCCAAGAGAAGTTACACGATAAATTCAACTGTGTCAGGCGATATGTGGTGGAACTGCATTCTCAATAATGAAAGTAACCGATATCGTACTTTCCACTTTCATTTTAATTTGCAACACGTGTTTCGGCTCTTTTGTACTAAGCCATCCCAATTATACTTTAGGAAGGCTTAGCACAAAAAAGCCGAAACACGTGTTGTTAATTTAATTAAAAGTGGACAGTACGATATATCGATTATACGATAAAATCAAACCGAGGATCAGAACTGGAATTTTGTGTGGGGATAATTTGGTGGTCGAAAATTTTAAGGAGAATGTTAAAATAAGCATTACTGGGTATCTTTTTACTACAGGAAAAATGAATTGCATCTTGCTTAGTGGGATATAGTAAGCGGTACCTAGTTTTGTTCTTAATGAAAGCGAGTGATACAAATTCTAGGAACACTAGATAGCCTGTGAATTATTTTCATGAGAGCCTCTACGGTGATGAAAGAGAATGTAAGAGACGCTTCGGAGTGTTACACCATTTGGAGTTTCCATTTCATTATACAATGGTTTATAACACAATGAATTATTTCACGATTACAGGTTTACTGATTCACGCGTTTTAGGACCTTAACGGGATATTAGAAGTAAAAATATCAAATGGGGATATTATATATTCTTATGATGCAGTTATGCGCTGAGTAATAAGTAAAAATAAATATTATTATTTAAAATAAGTACCTACTTACTCTTACCATACTTCATACACACACTGTAATACTGTCAAATAAGTCACTGGCATGCGCGTGAATATATTAGGATGTGACAGCTGTGAGGAGAAGTATCAAATCCAGAAATCACCATTCCGAGGCGCTTGATCGTACTGTAATTTGGAAGAGTTAAACTGGTAACCCAGATAAACAAAAATCCACTCGCAAGGAGACATCGCGTGACTGATGTTCGGGATCCAAACGAGGCAATTATTTTCTGAAACTATAGAAAGAATGCGGGAAAGTGTCATGGCTTTCTTCCACATAGGCCCGGGTTCGAGAGAAAAACGCTATTAAAGAATATTTCTCCGCATAAATCCTCCGCAAGTGTACGCCACTCTCGTTTTTCTCTCGAACCCGGGTCTATGAGGAAGAAAGCCGTGACACTTTTCCCGCATTTTCTCTATAGTTTCAGAAAATAATTGCCTCGTTTGGATCCCGAACATAAGTCATGCGATGTCTTCTTGTCAGTCGACGAAGCGAAAATCATGTATCTGTCCGCGTAATAAAATATGAAGAAACGTTTATGTTGACACTCAAGACGAGGTGCCGAAGGAGACATCAACGGGACAAAACAATGTGACTCATTCAAGGAACACAATTGCACCGAGGTACTCAGGGGTGGCGTGGGTGCTCAGGGGCGGCGTGGGTGCTCAGGGGCGGCGTGGGTGCTCATGGGCTGCGTGGGTACGCAGGGGCCCGGGCCGCTGCAAGTCCAGAGGGGCCCGGTTTGTGTGATCCCCCTCCCCCCTTCTGAAAACATTTGTGCGTTAAAAACGCGTTTCAGGTCGTTAAGGGCAAAAGGTTTGCAAATAATATATAAACGACATAAAAACTTTCGATGCGAAAAACATCTAATTTAAGTTAAAATCGGGGCCCGGGCGGGATTCCCAGCCTTCCCGCCCTGGCCACGCCGCCCCTGTACGTGGAGGTAAGGAGCAAATGAGACCGCGTTAGCGCCCAAACGCTCACAGTCAGTCAGCGACCAACAAACTAAATAAATGCCGAGTGTTAATCCGCGCCAGCTACTAGGGAAGTTAGGCCTCACTTTATAAGGGGTCGGGGGAGGCTGTTTTAAGTGACTGACACACGCCAGAGATGCCTTATCATATTTAGTCAATGGGGGAAGCAGTTTGCAAGAGGTGTAGCCAAGACAAATGTGGCATAGACGAAGCCTCAACTGTGACTCATCTTCTCTCCGCCGGATTCTGGTCTTCCTCTGCCCAACTCCAAATGCCCGAAACAACTTGTTACCGAAAGACACAGTTTATGCTCCTTGGTGAGAGATACATGTTTTTTCTAGCATATCAATGCTATTAAGGTGGTTTGAGCGAAATAGTTCCCTAGTCATAATGGAGCCCATATTCAAATATTATTTTTTTATTTCAGCGTCTGTAAGAAGTATGAAATAAATATTTTAATATTAATGGCGCAAATATATAGTTAAATATGAACTAAATTCTCTGCAATTGAATAAACGAAGCTACATAAGTCTCTAGCTTGACTCATTTTTTTCCCGCCGTACGGCTGAAAACCCTTCAAAACGGCAGGTTTTTTTTGCGATTCTGTCAAAATTACTGCGGTGATTAATAGATTATTTTTTATTAATAGTTGAGAAAACGTGCAATCTACACACCGTTAGCTATTTGACGAAATCTAGTTGTTATAAATTCCTATTTCCATCAATATTCTCCGTCTGGAGTGCACAGACATAATCTGTCCCATGTAAAACAGCATATATTTACAGGCAAATCGCTCGAAAATTAGTTCGGCAAGGGGTTGATATTTTGATATCATTAGAAAGATGAGAATTTTTTAACAACGACAACAATATAATATATGTGAACAAACTACTACACCTGACGATGCCATTAAATTGGTGAAACGCGTAGTGTGTTTTCTAAAAAATGAAAAGTGTAGAAAAGTACAAAACTTTATTGCAATGAATATTAAAAGTTTCTACAAAGTAGAACCTGAGAAGCTGTGAATTTTATTGGTATTGGTAATGGTATACAGCCGTTGGATAATTGGCTTACGCATAGAATTGATGATTGTGGGAATCGAAATCGAATCCCAGTCTAGTTGAATGATTTTTTTAATACTGAATTTCTAAACCTTCATGCAATCTTTTACTCCCACATTTTATCAGTTTCCACATTAAACTTTGCTCTAATTCATTATTTGACTGTACATGTAAGCCTTAATGAAATAATATGGGAATATTAAATAATACAGAGACCTAAAGTAAAAAATACGTCAGATAGGAACGGGAGATATCTTTGCAACGCGCACTACAGGTTCATGCCGGTGACTCGTGACGGGGATTCCCGTCATTAATTAAAAATATTTTATTAATTACAATTTTAACATTAGAAATTTTTAAACACTGAATAACGACTTGTAGGGTTAAATCAATCGGAACATATGCAAATAAAATTTCAGCCACCGGATAGGTAGGTAAGTCAAAAAATGGTGCCGCGTTGAACGGGTTAAGTTGGCACAGGGGAGGTAAGGCTTTATGGAAAATGAGACACAAGTTCGAAAACTAAAAAAGTGAAAGATTTATTAAAAGTGGAACACTTCTTATGGGTGACACTTATTTCGCACCCGACTCCAGGACGGAATTTCCGTGTTTATTGCATTATTCTTGCATTCATTAAAAAGCATGAAATATTTAAGCTAGAAGTTTAATACTTGGTTCAAAGGAGGAATAGGAGAGTTGTCTATTAGCTTCAGAAATTTAGTCGGATCATCTCTTTCTTCTCCCCGTCCCTTCATTCACTACCCTCTCTTGTTCAGAAGAAGGTGGTTGCGCCGCCGAAAATTTAAAAAAAACTGACGTGTGATTTTCTTTTTCTTTCCGCCTATTTTTTTTAGATTGTCCCGCCGCTCTGACATATTGATGCTTCGCAATGATCCTGTGTCTGGCTGTCTACGATACGTGCGGCATCTTTCGGTTCCTGTACCGTGGTGAGTCGCAACCGCCTCCTTAGTATTCCATCCTCCCACACCTTTCACCAATGTCATCAATGCTCACCTCCTCCTTTTTCCTATGTTCCTCCCGACTCCTTCCATTCACTAAACCATTTCTCCCATCATGATTGCCATCGATCCCGTTTCTTCAAAGCTGAGCCAAATTATAAATGTATCCTTTAAGCAAGCCCTTTATACCTGTCACTCTGAGTTCCTCACTTCTTCCATCTTCTTGGGCATTTTTCCCAACGGCCTAGGCGTTCAATTCTCACTTAAGAGCCTTCCTCCCCAACTATCCCCATTCTGCCATTCTTTATCCTTTCAACAATCCTTCCTCCTACGTAATTTCGTAAGAGATAAATATCAAGAGCAGAGGACTTCGGAGAGGCGAGGCGGCGTTTGGTGAAGGGAGTAGGCGATAGAGGGAAGCAGCAATCTCGACAAAGGAGGAACGGAGAGCGGGGGACTTCGGAGGACATCAGCGGAAAGGACGTCAGGAAAAAAAAGCAACGTCTTCATCCTCCAATGCCCTACTAAGCAATTTTTATCATAATATATATGTTAATTTCTACTACATAATTACTACACACATATACACTTACTCTTTCCACCTATTTGCTTTTTTTCATTTTCTATGAGATTCTCAACCTTTCCACTACACATCAAAATTCCTTTGACGGTATGCTCTAAAAGTGACTTTTCAAAGTCTAATTGGCAGCCTAAACTGTTCTTTGATGTAGATTGTTTATTATCTCATCTAAATCTACGAAGTACCGTGGAAGCCACCACTAGGGTGTGTGGCACGGGGTGATTCCACACCGGGCATGCAGCACTCGTCCCAGCACAAGTCAGAACCTCGCACGCTCCCCCGGCCTCAAGGCGCAGGCCAAAATCAGTCAGGAGCAATGAATATGAAAACATGCAGAACAATGCTATAGACAGATCTAGTGGTTAATATTACTAATACTGTTAATTTATGAGTGCTACGAGATGCTACTTCATGCAGAGAACAAAATAAAATAATGCCGGACAAATCGACCGGGGTGAAGTGTTAGTAATGATGTTGTGTTATCAAGCACAAGTGAAAATTCTCCTCTACCTATTGAGGGTGGGAGTTTCATATGATTGATCTATCGCAACTATTATGATCCCTTATTGTGCGTGGGAAAAATTACATTTTAAATCTATCGGTTCTGCAGTCAATTTCCTTTATCTAATTCCTGTGATCGCTTCTACCGTAGTACGTTGGCTCTAGCAATATATGTTGAACGTCCGGCAAAATCTGTCTGCTCCGAACTTGCGCAAAAGATTTAACCTGTATTTCTCCCTTCGAGCAGTTAGAGATTCCCACTCCAATTCCTTCAGCAATCAATTATCATAGCACTCAGCTGTGGGATATCACCATAAGAGACGTTTTTCCCAACAGTACGGGAAAATTGAGAAGACATAATTTTGGCAACGGGGAGTACACACAACAAGTTATATTAATAAACAAAAATAATTATATTACTATCAATAAAAGTGTAAATATGAAAATTATATTTCAACATTAATGTTTATTACATGAAATAAAGATTGAGGCAGGAAGCACTTTGGCTCAAAGCCACCAGCTAAAGAGGCTCTTCCGAGAGCGTAGCTGGACCACAGATGCGGGTCTCGTGTGCGAAGACGCGAGAATGAGAGTATGTGAACGGGACATCGAACTAGTTCGGGATCGTGCGCGCATTATGGAAGATCGGGAACGTGATGTTCCTGGCTCATTGGACGTGGAAGCCGTGCCGGCATTCGCACCTCCTTTGCCCGTTCTAGGGGCCTGATTCTGATGCTTTCCCGATGTTCAACTTTTCCACCGAAGCGTCATTAGTTTTCACCAAAACGTCATGACTTTCCGACACTACGTCATCATGTTCCACCTTCCACCAGAGAATCGTTCACTACATCGTTCATCGCTCAATGACTGGAGGAAAGTCAAGCTTCCCTTCCACCCGTCATCCACTTGGTGGAACAGCGCTAGTGTCGTCGTGGAAACTTTCCGACGGAAGTAAGCGTGCGTGTAACATTGTTTTGTTCGCGTTTTCGAGGTAAGTTGGACATCGGCATAAGTTTGTGACGTTCGGCTCTCCAGAGGGGGTCATTGAGCGGTTCATTGAACGGATCAAGAGTCGTTCAATGAACGAATGGTGGAACTTTCCACCAGTCATTGACTGGTGGAAGATTAGAATCGGGCCCCTAGTTCTAAAGCCCATACTTACACTTGAGAGAGACTGGCAGGCCGCACTCTTCCTCGGGACAACCCGCGTATCGACTATTAACACGATGACTAACGTGATTCAATTGCAATTTTAAGAAACAACTCACTTCATGAGAATCCTCAACAGTAACATGACCTTTAAACTGACCGTAATAGGATTTACTTTATTGAAGTTTTAACATTATTGCATTGAAAATTCAAATAATATCCACGTCACGGTCTAATCAATAATGTGTCTTAAACGATTGGTTATATTTCTCACAGGTAATCCCTGTCTTCTAATAATTATTGTAAAAAACCATGCAGTAAAATGGCATTTATATTGTAATTTTATAAAATCGCTCACCAAATTTTCTCGTCGACGGCAGAGAAATCCTTAATCTTCCATCGGACTGGGCACCGATATGCGTCTTCATCATCACCGACGAATTCGTGTGCGGTGGTTCGCCATTCCAAGACGCAGCGATCCAAGCCGGTGTCCATCTACTCCCGGTAACGTTTCGACGTTTTTTCGTCCGTCTTCTCCAAACCTTCACAATCACTCGGTGTCAGGGTCCACGGGGAATCATTTTGGCCTCTTCACTCACGAAGAAGAGAGAAGGAAGAAAATTGATCTTCTTTGCAAGGAGCACGACTCGTGCGTATTCCTCTTTCATTCCTGATAGTCACAAATAGATGCCAAACCAGTCACAAAACATCGCCTTGTCCAAGGAGGTTAGAAAAGAAATGGAGGCGACACCATACCACTTGATTCTTGAAGCCAATTCCGCCATTCCAGTCGGCACAGTTCAGACCTTCCTCTGGCTTACGTGTCCGGCGGTCGCGTTTTTTATTTCATTTTAACCTCCTTGGCCTTGTCTGTGTTTTTTAACTTAGATTTGACGAAAATCGAACGCGACCGCCGGACACGTTATCCAGAGGAAGGTCTAAACTGTGACGACTGCAATGGCGGAATTGGCTTCAAGAATCAAGTGGTATTGTGGCCTCCATTTCTTTTCTAACCTCCTTGGCCAGACACTCCGACTGACTGTCCTCTTTGCTGACCTCCACCACTCATCAACACACTTCCTTTCCTCCTCCCCCCACTTCAAATCCTTCGCGGAAATCTAATGGCCTCGTTGGACCTCGTTAACCCTCGTCCCTCTCGTGTGAGAGGAACAATACTGTGCTACAATCGAATTGATAATACTTCGTCCTCGGGATATCCGTTGATAATGTGTATATTGATGTCTACAGCAAACATGTTTGTAATTTTATGGAATAAAATGCACAAAACCGGTTGAACGGATTAGGAAGCCTCAGCATTTCCCTCGACTACCTTCAATCAGCTACGACGATAACATTGACTTGCACCTAAAAAATGATATAGGGATCGACTTGGAGAGGTTCTACGTTCTACTACGTTATTCGGTAGGGTAGATACTTCATTTCAAATATTTCCTAAAATATTTATGAAAATTTAAATTCCGCATAATTGATTAGGATTAATACACGAATTACTACCCCTCATAATTTCTCAAGGTTCAGAACAAAACTTCAAAGTTTTTAAACTCCAATTTCGTTAAGTTTCTTTTGGATTTCTGCGATTAAACTAAACTTTTAGATAGATTATTGACATCAAAAGGGCGAAAGTTTTATGTAAAGAAATTAGCTACTGTCAACGGATCATCAGAGAAGCCATTGAAATAGAGAAAAAAGACCTAACAACCTAAACAGAGAAGATGGCTACAAACTTCCTTATACGTGGAAAAGACTTTTGAAAAACCAAAGTATTAATAAATCATGCTATACTCATAATAACAGCTTAAGTTTGTTTATTTATTTTTCATTGTTGATTTAGAATGCCTGACGAAGCCGGCAGAATAGCACGGCGAAACTGATGCCTAAAAGGTTTAGTTTAATCGCAGAAACCCAAAAAGAAACTTACCAAAATTAAAATCCACTGCGAAAATCTACGAAAAAAGTTTTTTAAACTCCATGTTTTAAGTGAATTTTTAAAACTAGGGAACGTGAGCTCTACGGCCTCTTAAAGTTATAAGGTATAAAAAATCTCCAATGGCCGTAATAAATTGGCACCACTCGTCAAAAATACGCCACAATTGCTGTGTTGGTTTGCGGGAAAAAAATTGGGGGGAAAAATCCACGCCAGTGACCAACCATCCCCCCAATTTTTTTCCCGCAAACCAACACAGCAATTGTGGCGTATTTTTGACGAGTGGTGCCAATTTATTACGGCCATTGGAGATTTTTTATACCTTATAAGTGAATTTTTGTGTGGCGCTAAAGCAATAAGAGCTCGACTAGTCTTTGTTAGTATCAATTATAAAAAGTGGAAGGAGTGACTGAGAAAAATGTGGGGCGACATCTTGACGACGAGAATATTTACGCGTCACTGTGTTAGGTGTCGACCACTGCTAAGACACGGATCATCCGAGGGGAAAATATGCAAGAGCAGTGCAGCGTGACATAGCGAGAGGGCAGCACTGCCGGAGGACACGTGGCCATAATGTAAGAAGGGGGGAGTCCGGCCAATTCCCTCCTGCGTCCACTGGCGACAGCGCCACTTTACGACGCTCGCCGCTGCACTCTTGGGGACCGATCTTCCATCACGAGAGCGCTGTACGCGACGCGCGGTTCAATTTATTCGGGCTAAAAGCGGAGCTGGAAGTTGTATAAGTATTGCGGAGACCGCATCACTCCTGTAGACCCCGACTCAAGAGAGTACTCTGCCCTCCCCTCTATAGCGCCCCCCCCCCCTCACCTTGAGCAGCAGCAAAAGAGCGCCTTCTCAAACAATGAAGGAGGATTTAAAGCCGATTGCTCACGCAGATAACCCCGGCGCTGAAGAAAGACCTTTCCACGGCCATGAACCACCGCGGTTAAAATCCTGCCGGCTGCCTCGGGTCGTTCCATTTTCAATTCGAGGGGAACTGCGCAAAACCTCGAAAAGGAAGGAATATCCCTCTGAAGGAAGATCAAGAGGGACATCAATATGCATTACATTCAACGAATGTGAGGCTTCTTCTCCTTCTTAGAGAAAGAGATCTATTCTTTCGATTGACACCAAAATATGGGCCGCTTATTAAAACTAGTTTTTGAGGTGTTTGGCGAATAGAGGTGGAGGCATTGTACATGGATGTTCGCTCCAGAGAAATATTATTAAGAAAAAACAAGCTAATCTGGCGAATTAGAAATGTTAACAACAAGAAGTCCGTATGTATTTTTCAGTTATATTGAAAATAAATCTATCTCATACGGCAATACTTTGCATAGAATCGCAAAATTAAAACATCTTTCGTCCGTGAAGGCGTTTTCAGTTTACGGCGAGGCACAAAATAAGACAAATTTAAGCTTCAAATATTTACATCTAGTTAAATACTGAGAGCAAAGTCAGAGAAAAAAATTGTTTGAATCATTAATACGTATTACGAAATGTATTCCATGCTTCTGTTAACTGCTCATACGTTAACGTAATATTCAAGTACTATGGCAAGAGAAAAATCACGCTATAACTACCAGTTAACGTTCATTACCATTCGTGGCAATGCTTAACTCTTTCTTTGAGCCAAGTTATGCCATGAACCACTGTATCTGAAGCTTCATCAGGAAGAGAGAGTGGGAAATGTTCACGCTAGGGATTGGAAATTTAAATCCAGAATCGATTAATCTTCGATTAATCGACTTTCGATTTTGGTTTTAAAAATCGATTTTCTAAAAATTCGATTTTTTGCCCAAAATAATCGAAAAATTGATATTTATAAATATTAAAATAATTGTCTGCTGAAATACGGATGTGCTGTTGTAACAAAATGCAAAATATGGGTTAATGGAAGCACTAGGGATAAGAACCGAATACAGTTAAATTTATTAATACAATATATTATTTTAAAGATATTAATAAGATATACAGGAAATTAATAATCCATACCAGATACTTATAAACACATAGGTAATATAACAAGCAAATAACATATAGTTTAGTAGCAATAAGAATTGTATATTGAAAAGTGGGCATACCACGAAATGAAAAACAGAATTTTATTTATTTCTTGTTTGCAAAGCCGTGGAAACAGTGTTCCTCAGGGATGGACCTTAAGAAAACTAACTTATTTAAATGTTCTCCGGATAATCGATTTCGCACCTGAGTTGCAATTAACCCGGCGTGAGAAAATAGTTGCTCACACGGCACGGTAGAGGCAACTATAGATGAAATCCTGCTGTCTAGTTTGTATAATACGTGGGAATATTCTCCCTTCTAATCTCCTTCCAAGCTTGTAGTGGATTGGGGTTGGACTTGCGGTCGACTGGAGGGCGGTTTACGAACTGGCGCAGCTCGATTGACAAAATTCAAACGCTGTAGCAAGCTAAAAATCGATGATCGATCGGCTAGAATCTATATTAATCGGTTTTTCAAAACAAAAAGTCGACTTCGATTAAATCGAAAATCGGAGTGTCATAATGGATTTTCGATTAAATCGAAATCGATTTTCCAATCCCTAGTTCAGGCTCAGTGGATGATGGCAGAGCTAGTCTTCGAAAAGTCAGCCAAGCAATAATCCATCAGGAAAACCCGAAGACCAACATCACATCTAATGGCGAATGTCCAAAACAAAAGCTGCGCCAACCTTCAAGAGTTTCACCCAGTAAAAGTACACATTTCAACATAGATTTAAGATGAGAATTTATCGAACCATACCGCAGGACAGCACCGGGGAAATCCGAAGGCATAATAGTGCGCAATCAGTCATACTGAATGGATCACTAGCGCCGTTAACATGTGCCGAAGTCATTGGAATTGGCGGCGGAATTCCCGCGTTACCGTAAGGACACAGTACCTAGATGAGTTCAAAATGTAAAAAAATTGGGTGTGCTTAGGACCACACGCTGGAAGTGAAAACTTCTTTGACCGATTTATGTTCCCAAATAAATCTGAATAAAACAGAATAAGGTACAATAATTATTTTAATTGAATATTCCATTTATGTAAATTTTATTTTTTTGTTGACAAAATAGGCATTTATCTGAAAGATAGGCATTGTACTTGCGTCTGAATAATATAACACTCATTTATATCTCTTAAGTTAATAATATTTCTATTATAATTATTCTAATTAACAATTCTCATCATCATTGGTTACATCTTCAATCACCATTTCATCATTTTCTCGCATGTTATTTTCATTATTCTCATAAATCATTTGACTTATTTCATTACTATTTCTACAGAATTCTAGGAAAGAAACTATTGGCTTATGATGACTAAAGTAACTAATAACCTTTGAATTTCAAGATTCGGTAAAGAATACAAACATGGAAATATGGTACGCGATTTAAACAGTGCACTTTTTCCCGTTTACCGCTTGTCCTACCATTTGTTGGCAGTTATGCGCACTGAAAGGACAGCGGTGCTGCCGTCTGACGACGGTATTGGAGTCGTCGTCGCCGAAGCAAAAAGTGCGGTACGGTACGTGACGCGAGTTTGCTCTTTTTCCTCTAAAGTGCCAAAAGAGCCCAACGGGCCAAAAGAAGTTATCACTTCAAAAAATTCAAAATGAAGCCCTGCAGTGTTACGTGGATCATTTTTGGCGTCACTTCCGTGCATCAAGACGCCATCTACTTACCCTCTTCTTTAGTCTTTGGGTTTAAAGCTGAGATAGCTTCAGAGTTGCAGAGTGAGAAAAGTAGGTCATCTATCGAGGAGATGGGGAATGAGAACACAACTTTCCGCTTCCAATAAAAGTGAAAACATTTGACAATGTGACACCGTTTGAAAGAAATAGGTGTAAAAAATGGTTACTGCCTGATTTTACACAATTATTTTGTTTTGATCTTATTTTCAGTTTCATTATAAGTGTCATCGACAAAAAAATTCAATCAGAACATGAAAAACCGAGCGTCGCGTCGTTTTGGTGAACTCAAGCGCTAAGAGTTTCTCAAGACTGTTTTTTTTGTTATTTCCTTGTCATTTACTGCAATTAAATATCAGCCGTTAGGATCAGTCTGAAACTAAGACGCTATTGGTTGTTCTGAAAATGGGTCAAATTAATCATTGTATTCTCCACGGAATGTAGACTGAAAGGAGGTGTTATAATTTGGACACACCTTAAACATTCCACGAATACAGTGTCATTCCACAAATGAATCTGGCCGAGGATTGTAAACTTCAAATGTCCAATTGACGGCCTGTGTAATGCGCCCTATCGAATTACCATCAATATAACTACAATGATCTCATTTGCAATGATAAAATATTTGTTCTGAAAAGGATTCCAATCCGGATATTATAATTACCGGACCAGTTACACCTATACACCCGACAAAGCCTTTTGGGATACACATCTGTCGCTAACATCCAGTTGGCTAAAAACACGCCTCTATGGAAATACGTGTTTAACTAAGACGCCTTGGAGGTGTGACTGGCGATTACACCTGACCGGATATCGGAAGATACCGGTCCAGTGATGTTTCCATTGCAAATGTTTTCACTTCTACGCATATCTCTAGTGAATTTATGTAGGTAGTGTAGTTCTTAGTAGTAGAAGTACTCCCTAATACATACTTGAATCCTTATCTGTTTTAAGTACTAATAGCACGCCGTGCATGTTTTCTACATGTCTTGAGTCTCTGTCCATTTGTGTAGTTGCAAAATACATAGATATATTAACGGTCCCTCTCCATTGTGATATAAATCTGTAGTGTAGTAGTGCATGCTTGTGAGGCATCGCCTCGTGACAAGCATTAGCGATTTATGCTAATGCATAATTAGTCGTAGTTACACTAACTTTAGGGTGTAGTGTAATGCATGTTGGTGAATACTCACCCCCTGCCACACACCCCTGAGGTGGCTTGCAGGGTATTTTGTAGATGTAGATTTCTTTGCATCTGTGCGTGTGGCTGTGCAACAAATCATTTGTGTGTTATCTGCAGTGAATATTTGTCCTTGAATATATCGTTATTTATTGACTAATTTTCAAAGAGAAATCACTGAGTTTGACTCCATTAACCATCGTCTTTTTCACGTAAAGAATAAATATTAGCAACCGATAGCAAAGCAAGGAAAAGATTTTAAATCTTATGCTAATGGTGAAGCACGCGGTGATAACGATTGGGGCCAAAGGTGATGAAGGATGCAAGCTGAGATAGACGCACCTCATATAGCAAGCGGTTTCATTTGTCACCAGAGTTGAAAGTGGCACCTGGAAGTGAAGTGAAGTACGTTGGAAACGAGCGTTGTAGGAGCAACTTGATGAATTCGAGAATAATATTAATAATAATAATAATAATATAGCATACAAATTACGGTTGGGATTTGTTCATTCCGATCTTTTTCATTTTTATTGATGGCGTGGTAGTTAATGGATCTCGTGGAAATATCATTTTGTGGCAACTATAACCATGGGACTTAAAGATCGATAAATTCGGTCCTTCTCTGCTTCATTCTGATGTGGCTGGAATGAAAGTTGTTGGGCGATGTGTGAATATTTAGGTTCTCATGTTGAAGGGGTGAAATAACAATGTTTCTGAATGATCTCTGATAGAGCACTGCAGAATATTTACTATTGGCTTCAGTTGATTGACTGATCATATGCATGCGCCTCTTTTGATTTATAATTAATATTTCCATTTTTTCAAAGGAATCTTTCAGAAAGATTGTTATCTCTATCTTTTGTTTGCATTCGAAACTTCCGGAAAAAATAAAAGCTGATGATTTAACCCTCTGGTGATATATTCAAAGCGTAAAGATAGCTACAAAACATTTTGACTCAGTGGAAAAAATGTAAGAGAATACTTCTGCAAGAGCAGGAGATTCTGAACATCTTAACTTCAATCGATTACCAACACAGCTTCCAGCCGTGGACAGGTCTTTTAAAATCTTTAAGGTAGAGTGAGCGAAAAATCACTTCACCTAGAATTTGGCCTCATTTTAAAGAAACAACTCTCATCTTTCCAATGATATCAAAATGTCAACCTCTTGCCGAACTACTTTTCGAGCAATTTTCCTGTAAATATAAGCTGTTTTACATGGGATAGATTACGGCTGTGCGCTCCAGAGGGAGAATATTAATCAAATTAGGAACTTCTAGCACCTAGATTTCGTCAAAAAACTAACAGTGTGTAGATTGCATGTTTTCTCAATAATCTTTATCTTTATATATATAAAAGTCAATGTATGTATGTATGTATGTATGTATGTATGTATGTTCCACATCTACTCCTAAACCAGAGGGCCGATTTTGATGAAATTTGGAACACATGTTTGTTACTGGTAGACAACAAACACTGTAGGGTTCAATTAACCGAAACCCTATTTTTTCAGGGTTAAGGGTGTGATCCTTACTAATATGTATAAAAATGTAATGGTCTCTTTCTGTCTGTTGCTCCATCACGCAAAAACTACTGGACCGATTGAGCTTAAATTTGGCGCGTAGATAGAATAAATATCTGGTTGTATTATATGCTATATTAAAAAGCCCTCAGGGCCCCCACAAGCCCCCGAGGGGGCCCCCGAGGGCCCCTGGTGGTCCATGCTAAGCATTAGGTTCGGTGCAGTGGTTTCATTTTTTGCTTTTTAAAATTACTTTCACTCAAGATAGAGGGCTGGGATTATTTTTATCGGATGGCTGAATAATTGAAATTTCTAATTCTTTCAATCGATTTTCTTCTACCCTCCGAAGTTGTCTGAAATTCATGTTTTCAGCTGAAAAATCTCACATTTTTATCTGAAATCAACAATAACATATTTCCTTGACAACCATATATTTGATTTTCAAAGGATATACCCGCCTCTAGCATTGAAATATCACGTTTTCCTGCAGGCCCATGATAGTACGTAGAAAGCAAATCCGTATAAGAAAATCCCAGAGTCCCAAGGGCCCCATGATAGATTGCTTCAGGGGTTAATCGATAAATTCAATGCATATTTACAAATATGCTCTTCAACTTCTATTCTGAAAGTAGCTCTCAAAGGGGCACCGCATGTATATGAGAGAACAATTACGTAGTTAACGATACACATAAAGGAATTAATAGAATACACACTTAATTAAATGTGCAAGAATATTTACGTGGAGCGAAAATCAATGGTAATAATGTCTCTGTTGCTACAACAAACACGGCGTTGTTTATTATCGTTTAATTCTCATATGTACTACACGTAGTGAAACCGTTTGCTTCTCATTGCGATTGCGAACTGTTTTTTAGACCAATTCATACATCATTAACGTCACGAGTCATTTATATGTTTAAAAGTGTTAAAGTGCAGTTAACTTAGGTACATTCACTCAATCATCGAGTTGCCATTTTTAGACTCTCACTTGCCGCTGTGTTTCCGTTCCTTGGACTTAAAAATATATCAATCAACATGCCTAATATAAAAAAGAGTAACCTTTCGAAAAAATCTTCCAAAGCAAAATGAATGTCTTAATTGCGAGAAAATGAGCCCTTGAAAGAAAAACGACAAAGGTTAGACTTGGATGGTCAAAGACGTGCCCACCAGCGATCTCATGAGATTCTCCCCGTGTTGTTTCTCGGGTTACGCTAAGATCCGCACAAAATTCATCCTTACCCAACATACGGACGGGTAACCAGCTCCAAATCTGGTTCAAATACAGACCCATCTGTTTCGAACCTTCAATCTGTATTAAGATGGTGGAAATTATAATGACGTCACTACATGCTTCTTAACCGAAAGAAGAACGAAAATTCTGCGCAATTAACGACTTCCGTGCATGAAAATCAACAAGTGCACTAAGAATCAGTATAGATTTTTTATTTAGCAACCGTAACCAATGATTATGGCTATGCCGAAGGCACAGTCCCATTGATGGAGGATTCATAGGTCAAATAAACATGGCTTCTGCTGCCATTACTCCTCTTGACGTGTCAACCGCTGGATTGTACTCTTCTGTCCAATCCGGATTAAGATACTAAACGCACCTATCAGCGTTGAATAGTGCAACTGAATTAAGTCATGGAATGCAAATATATGTATGTACACAAGGGAAGCGATCAAGCTGTTAATCACTCAGAAAACGGCTCAAGAGAAACGAAGGGACGAGGTGAATTTAAGTAGTAATCAGTCTGTATGGCCGATTTTGGGGTTTCCCGTCCATGAAAGTGGACCAATAGTCACTCATCTCTCCGTGCACCTGGAAAACGGTCATCGTGTCTACTACAAGGAACACAACATACAAGATAGGTTTCGAACTCCTCCAATGACCACGCATACAGTTTTTCTTCAGGCTTTGCGGTTTTCTTATACAATAAGTTTAAAGTTTTTTACACCCGTTGAATTTCAACGGGTATCTTCCGCTCGTATATTTATAAAATATAATCTATTACTCACCACAGTAATTTTGAAAAAATCGCAAAAAAAATCTGCTGTTTTGAAGAGTTTTCAGGCGTACGGCGGGAAAAAAATGAGTCAAGTTAGAGCCTTATGTAGCTTTATTTATATAATTACTGGAAATTTTAATCATATATAACTATATCCTTGCACCATTAATACTACAATATTTATTTCATACTTCTTAGAGATGCTGAAATTAAAAAATGAAATTTGAATATGGTCTCCATTATGACTAGGGAATTATCTCGGTCAAATCACCTTTAAATGCATGCAGGCGTGAATACTTTGAAGGTGGCAGTAGGAGTTTGGTCCAGAGCGATAATTTATCTTATCAGTGGCCGAGTGTCGGAACTTTGTGGCAGCATCTTGCATTGGGGAAGGAGGACACGTAGAGAACACTTCAAAGCACTTCTCTTACACTTAACTCTTTCTCTATCTCTCTAAATGCACCCAAGTACATTGTACCCAACTAAAAATTAGATTCTCGGATATGAAAAACCTTGCTGTAATCATTTCAGGATACGTAATAGGAGAGTAAATTTATGCCAAAAAGGTAATCGCCATATTAACATGGAAATATTATCGGAGGATATAGCAATTGTCCATTCCTGTTGCTCGAAGGAAACAAAAAACAACATTTCAAAGGAAACCACCTTCCTCTGTCCAAACATTTCTTGTTACGAGTAGCCATAGTTTGATTCCTTACACGTAGTTTCTTATGCTAACAGCCATAAGCAATTAGGGCTTCAATTAAACGGAAATGATCTTGTAGTTGAAACGGTACATTGGAATTCATGGCTCAAGTTGTTCCTCGGCGAACATTTCTTTGTCATGGCAAACATAATCATACACTGGCGTGGTCTTTACTGATTGTGAGTGCGTCCGGAAATATAGATGCATGAAATAGTCTGTGCATTTATTAATTCTCATGATCACCTGGTAGCTTATTATTGTTACGCCACAGAGAAGAAATATTAGGCGCTGCAGGCTTAAAGCTGGAGGGGAAATCGATACGAATTGGGAATGTTTATTTCGATGGTTTCATTGTAGGGAGAGGACTCAATTTATTCGCTCCTGGGGGGTAAGTATTTAATCTCATCAGTGCAAATGAGATCCCTCCGCTAATTGGAGATTTTGATTGCATGCGTTGTTGTGATTGCTTTCATCCGACATCATGAATTTTGTTCACTACTTAACGTAATTGAGAAGCTGAATAGGTCAGGATTGCAATAACGTATTGAGTTCCAACTTGGTGGGCATTTGCAATCACAACAGTGACTAGGACCTAGACTCGACTGATGAAAACATTACAACATTCGACTTCCATTCTCATCCGCTCAATTAGATCTTAGTTTCGTAAACTAGTTTTAAACTTGACAAATAATCTTCATTAACTGGCAATGTTTTTTCTATAGGATTATCGTTTTTTTAGGCATGTCACAGACTTTCCAGCATGAAGTATGTCAGGTCGACCAACCTATGAGTCTTACAAAATTAATAAACAAACCTCATGCAATGTAGATGTATGCTAATCTATAGAAAATATTTTTCAATGTACGGATAATTTTATGGCAAACGTATTCTAAGCTGTTCAATATTATGATTATATTTTGGTATTTATGTCCTTTCTCTGACGAATAATAACGAAATAACGCATCCTTCGTAATATAGCGCACATATCAATGCAGTGGGCAGTGCTTATTGTTTTCCAGTTTACGAGAATCATCACTTAGAACGTTTGATATCATAAGATTAGGCTTAAGAAAAGGCTTACCTAGTGTTTATGGGTGGGCGATAGTACTTTTTGAATAAATCAGAACGCATAGCCAGAAATTTAGTGACGAAATTAAGAAGCATATGTCTGAATTTCATTGCACACTGTCTTCTGTTTTTTCCTTCCTCAATGATTAAAGGAGTCTGCACTCCCGCGCGATCTCCATAAGCCAAACGGTGCGAAGATGCTTTTCTGTTTGGGATCGAGCATCTGTAATTTTTACACCAATATCAACATTGTTATGGAGATGAACAAAGTTCAAGCAGGACTCGAACCCACGACCCTAGTTGATAGAGGCCGATATGGACGACCTACCGCGGCTGCCATGAATGGCGACATTGCTGCATCTGCATCCATCACGGTTAATATTCCACGCTGCCAAACGTAAATCATGCATAGGATTATTAACCTTTATGCATATAACTTAGGTGCTATATGAAATCAAATGACATAGTCATATCGCAGGGCGCACTACATGTCCCTTCCAGATATGTATTTCATCATCACAGTACTCGTTCGTCCCTAATAACAGTTGTCAGTCCTTTATTCAAAAGCTCTGTCCTTGACATTTATTTATTTTTTGAATACTTAGTTTGGTCCTTTATTTCTTTAAAATAAATATTTTCAACTGGAATATTACAGTGCATTTTTTCATAACGTTGAGATATGTCCTAATGATGAGACTAATATTATCAGCATATGTACATCAATAAAATCAGTATAGGTACTAACACGCAGGCATACAGCATTCTTAAGAAAACTTAACTTAGTTATGTCTTTATTCTAATTGATTTAAGGTCAAATTTTTATTTGAAAATATTTATTGAGTGAAAAATGTTGATAAATATTTTCTATTTAAAAAAATCTACATTTGGAAAACTAAATATAATGCATAGAATGTTTTCTTCTTGTGACCACATTTTAACTGTCCTTTTCTGTTATTTATTCCAATGAACTCATTTAAAATTTGTCCCTTACAGAATTCCCCAGGCAATAAGGTCACCGTATTTATAAAACATAATTATGCGTTAAATATACATCTCTGTGTAAAACATAGTGATAAATTACATTTGATTGTGGTTGCACCGTTGAGTTTTACTAGATTTGTGATTTTTACAATAGATAGGGTTTATTTGGCTTAATTATTGTTCGTATCAAGCTCATTCCTCAACTCCAATGCGCATCTATTCAAAGAGTACACACATACACTACAACTGGATCATGCTGTTCTTCTACTGTCCCAAAAGCAGTTACTTCCTCAGTACCGATTCAAGTTTAATCTCGGAGCCAACCTCACGCCACCCACATAATGGCGGTTTTCGCGTGATTTAAGAAGTCAGTCGGCCGGAAAACCGATAATTATGCGAGCCCATCAATACTCCAACTACGGCCCTATTGGCCGCTTGTGAAATGTATGGTTCGATCGTAGTTCGCGGGAGACATTCTGCGCCCTAATTCCAAACGGACGATCGTTTTAATTCAAAATTCCCCCGTATTTTGGGGCGCCACTTATCCCCGTCGTGATCGCATAGTTTATTTACATCTTCGTATGGGGCAGTGGTGGCGACACTTCTCGTGCGTGATATATATTTATAAATCGGTCTGGTCAACCGCACGGAATGAGGATCGGTCGAAATGAATAACGCTCGTCTTTTGTCCTTTTCGCGATCGCCCCTTGTTTTTTTATTCGCTTTCCCTCTTTTCCCCTTTGCTTCGCTGGGTCGGTTTATAAATGATGGCGTCTCGACCCGGATGGGCCGAGCCCTCTTGCGGCGTTGGCAGACAAAAGAAATACGGCGGGCGTCACAAATTTCGGCGCGGCACATACGTTTCCTGGAGTCTGCACGTTGAGGAGGGACAAAAAGAAATAAGTCGAGAGAAGGCTTTTACTTCCTCTTCGTGTACCAGACGAAAGTAATATTATGTCGAACAAGCAGTTTTCCTACCTTTTTCTTTTCTGCACATATATATATTCTACTTTTTTCATTTCTGGCTTATCCACAGATCGGTCGGAATCGATAAAGGCTTTGGTCTGGAGGCTTATTGTGAGGGGGGAAGCAGATGAGATATACGCTGGTATGTACAGCGAGGAATCATTTCTTCCCTTTCCCTGAGCCGATAGCGCCGCAAGCGGTCTTGACGTCGTCCGCGAAATATATTTACGAGCAAGAGTTGAATAACGAGCAAGCGAAGGCCGAAGGCTATGGCCTCCAATGCAATTTAGATTGTCGATTGTTCTCCTGGCCGTTTGGAAGCACCCGAGAGCCCTGAGGCATTTTAGGCAAGCTTCACAGCGTGTAATGAATTTGGCTTGATCTAAAAGAAAAATATTTCAACTTTCTAATGATACCAACATATCAGTCACACATTGCACAGATACTATTTGCCAAAATGAAGAATCGGCGGCTGTTCGCAGGATTTGGTGATGGCTACGCGATCCATAGGGAAGCATTTTTTATGAGGAAGCTCTAGCACACACATACTCTCAAAAATGTAACTGTTGTGCAATTCAATTGTTTTCTCGGTTAAGCTTTTTTAATTTTTTCACTGGCCATAAATCTTTTATTAAAACTGAAAATAAACTTCCTGCAATGAAGGCGTTTGTGACGTACGGCGTGAGACATATGGGTCAAGATGGGTCAAGATAAGTATGAATATTCAGCCATTTACTGAGAAGTTCAATCATGAAAACAATGCCTTTTGCGTCATTATTATAATTATTACTATATCTACTCTACGATTCTTAAATCTGTGTACTTAAAAAAAATAAAATTCGATCATGGGGTAATCATTCTAGGAAAAAATCTCTCTTGAACTATCTATATGTCTTCACCTCGACGCAATGCCGACGCGACATGCCATCCTTCTGAGTACGAATAGCACTTCCGTAGCACTGTACGAATGTGCCAGTGCTACGGAATAGCCTAGGATAGGAATAGGAATTTTGGAAGTTTCAGCAAAATGCATTAATAAATTACTCACCAATAAGATAACTATGCATAAATTCAACGCTTGAGTGCAACAATTTTTAGTCGAAAGACATGTTCATTCGGGAAGCAATGAACGAGGGAACGAGAATATGGGAAGGTCCCCACGGCTCTTAGGCCCGCTTTTATATTGCCTGGAAAACGTTAACCACACGATGGCATAGCCTTTCCGTAAACTTGATGCTAACTAAGAGTTCGGGTTTTGTAAATGAAATGAAGGTAAGTCCAAGTGGGGTCTGATTTCTAGATTGAAATCCCACTTGACCTGGAGTGAAGGCATATGGACTGGCAACCGTTCTGAAGACTGTGGCAGACTTCGCCTCCAAGACTTCCGTGTTCAACAGCACTAATACCCAGAGGGAAATAAGAGATCTCTCTTCCTCCAATTTAATCGCCGGGAAAACCTGAGATCCTTCATATCTCATATATTATGACTTCTGACTGAACGTGTTCTATGCACGAAGCTTGTCCTCGGAGAGCAAATAAACATTCCTTCCCGATTATGAGGTAAAAGAAAACACTGCTATTCCAAAAAAATATATATCGACGAGGTCGTCGAAAAGAAAAAAATTCGTGGAATCGCAGTGTTTTATTTTCTCTCATGATGAAGGGATTCCACCAAGTAAAGCCATAAACTGTAGATTTCGTTTCTGCCTGAGATGGTGAGGAGAGGTGTCGATTTATTGCAGACTTTTCAAAGTATGATCGCATGAATTATAACGCGAGAGTGAGCCTCCTCAGCACATTCATACCGTCGGAGCATTTTTTCCCCGAAACATTCAATCTTGTCGCTTGCAGAATTATCAGCTTAATTCAGCTTTTCTCAATTCCCCTTCGAGAGAAAAAAATGCAAGTTTAACGACAGTCAAAGGAAGACCAGAAATTATATTTCGATGATGCTTTCCTGGATTCAAAAACTCTTTTCCAACGGTTTCCATTCTTAAGCTCAGCAAAATTCTCACCTCCCATCATCCCATTCAAAATGCGAATAATTTTCTTTCCTCGTTCCATCTAATCTAATAATCTTCAACGTAGTCAGGATTTATACAGTAGAAGGATTCCATATATTAAATCAAAAACAATTTTCATTTTTAGACTGGGTTTTAATTCTACACCCCGTTTTAAAATCAGAGAGTCATCTTCAAATACTAGATATGTACCTGATGATGACACTGTGAGTTGAAAAACATAGACGAGTTCAAATCTAGTGTAAAAGTGCATATTGTGTTTGATTTTGATTTAATCTAATAGTCTTGCTTCAATCAAAGTTGTTAACTATTCCTGGTTCAGTACTACTTCACCTCCCCGCATATTACTCCGTCTCCAACTCATGGCCTTCCTCAGCTTCCCAAATGGGGCGTTTAGTCGTTAGCTTGTCTTTCTGTCCATACTGCGCTTAATGTCCTTCTCCTAACCTTAAAGGCTTTCAGTATGACTTACATCCACGCACCTACAACTTAAAAATCACTCCACTCGTTATTAACCTTTTACTTGCACCGAGAGCAACTGCTTTCAGGAATCCCTCCCGTCTGTCCGGCACGCCGCGGAAACCTATGAGTCAACTTTTATGTACATATTCATTCTATTTTACAGCCAACATTGTCATCCTTTATGAAAAATCTATATGCACTGCGTAATACCCCACCCAACTGTCTCTAATGCTTTCAACATTAGCGTATTACTGGATTTAATAAAATGTAATTCTGGAAGGGCAATGACCTACCGAGATGAAAACACCAGTTATGGCACAATCACCAGAGGTAAGAATCGTTCATCCTCGTATTTTTCGCTAGTGGTGTTTCTCCTGCCTTTTGGCAGGAGAGGGTAAAAATTGCGACATTGGATTATCCGTAGAAGCACGTTAAACTACAGCCCTATCACTGCTATGATTTGAAGAGATCTGATTACATTTCCATGAAGTCATTTTACGAATTCGTAACCATAGTATTAATTATCTCTTTCACTGAAATTATAACCGCGAGCAACCGACGGAAGAATATAAATAAGGAAATATAATTAAATAGAGGATTTGCCATTATTACATTTTAAGATCTCTATCTTTTACGCGTTTAATTCGATTTGCCGTTAGTATAGACGCCGGCTGCACTTTCCTCTGGAAAGCGAGGTTCAGGATAACCTGCCGACATTCAGTTACCCAGAACTGTCAATCAAAAACATGGCAAAAAGCCAGTTATTGACAGTCTTCACTCATTTAAAATAGGTTCAAGGGCCTGGATATATTTTTCGACTCAGGAATAGCAATAAAAAAGAGATTATATATCGGAACACGCGACTACTACTTTTTTCCTAAATTCCGCATCGTCAAATATGATTGATAATACATTGTCGAGGAGGTTGAATGTTTACACGGCCCTGAGTCGCGTATGCACTCCGTGTTGGGTCGCAAATAAACTCCCATCTATACATATATATCGGCGCACAAAAGAGATAAATTGCCTCAAATACGTCAAAAAATGATGTCGTTCCCGCGGTTTAAGGTATTCACGTCGCATACGTCAACCACGGGGATGGATTGAGAGTCGGACATTGGAGAATGGTTTGCAAGTGAAAAATTAGTAGTAATGGTTATTTAACATGACTTCTGCTTCCCTTAATTTTATTACAAAACATATATAATGTCATCGTCGTTAGATGTTAACCTATTCTCAAACGCAGGTGATTTCTTGATGACTGCATGAAAGTATTTTCGAATGCAATAGCAAACATCTCAATTACCCCAACTAGGTAACGTTTTTCTGTGAGGAAGACTGTTATACTTCTTTTTCCCTCGGTACGCGATGCTATTGGGCAGTTGTACTAACTCGTGCATTACTTACTAGAGAGCGGTAGAAACATGTTTTAGTTTCCGTCAAGTCTTATTTTTTATAGCAGTAGTTAAATTTATTTTTTTCGATTTCAAAGTAAAGTTTTTAAGAATTATATTTGTTTATTTACAAATTCAAATAATTTCGTAGCTGAGTGCAATGTCATCTGCAAATGCAGTTTAGTCCCCATGAAGCATAGAATTGTATAAGTCATTGACATCAATTAGAAACATTATTGGTCCTAGAATAGACCCTTGTGGCACACCAGCAGAAAAATTTAACGTCACTGTTCTTATTTTTCTCTTTTACACATTAATATCTTTTAATTAAAAATATATATATGAACAAATCGAAGGTAGGTATGCCACAAACTCTGTCTTATATACTTTACTTGCCAAACAGGATAGCGTGATCAATTGTATAAAAGGTCTTCTTTACGTTAATAACAATGGAATAAGTACGTTTATGGCTATTTATAGCATTGTATTAATTATCAAATCATCAATTCGTATTATTACTTGTTCAGGAACCAAAGTGTGTCTATTACATAACTTTTCAATCACTCGGAATCATCAAAAATACATATTTTCTATACTCCAGCTTTTCATTATAATTTGGTTAGTAAAAATACATGCTGCAGCTTGTAAGTTTACACATAAACCCTAAGGATTATAATGTATTCTAACTGCTAATTGTAACTTCATGTACCCTGGATCACAAACACATCCTGTACCATAAACCACCGATCCGAGGCGCATGAAGTGAATTACCATGGCATATTCCAGGTCTTGGTACCATGCCACGAGGCAAGATGGGAAAAACGTGAGCATGTTGGTCCTGAAGCTATAAAAAAAAAACAATTGAAGCTGTATGTGCTGAAGAAGAAAAGAAAATTTCAAAAAGCGAATTCTGTCAAGTTTGTAAAATCAAGTTTACAACATGAGCTCGGCATGTGACAGCTTTTATGAATTCCAGGAAAGGGGACTTCAAATATGAATTCAATTATGACTCGAGAAAAGTATTTTGGGAAAAAGAAGAGCTGTGTTTAAAGTACATGAACAAAGTTGTACAGTTAAACTTTGAACTGATTAAGAATGAAACTCGAAGTCTTTCACATAATTTTGCAGCGGCTGATAATAATAACAATATTGATAATCGGCCTATTTAGGTATTGGAATAAAAATAAAGGCTGGAGAAGAAAGAATGGATTGAACAGTTCATTTGTCTCCCCCCAGAGAAATACAGCCAAATGGCAGCAGTAAAGAAAAGTGACACACGAGGGAGAAATTCTGGAATATTTAAAAATTGTAATAGATAACACTTGAGAAAGAAAAGAGAAGAAAAACAAAAAGTAAAGAAAAGGAAGAATTTGAATTGGGAAAACATAGTTTAAGTAACGGTATTTACGTTCTTGCTCAGTTTCAGAAGAAATGAGGATCTATGTATAGATGATTATCTCTTAACATTTGGGTGGATTTTGTTTTCCCAGAACAGTTTTCCAAGCGTATTGGAATGAGCATCAGATATTTCGTTGAATCACAAGAGTGATTTTATTTCGATGAGTCTGATATTTCACTCAAACTCCCTAAGAAATTAATTGATGTGTGGTGGCTCACCTCGAGTTGCTGGGCAGGTGTGGAGGTCGATTTTACAAATTGCGATGAAAATTGAAAAAGTATTTTCCAGACAAAGAGAGCCTCTTTTTTCTTAATATTGCTGAAAGTTACTTGCAATTCCATTCAACGATTGTTTAAAAACATCCACTGTAAGCTTGGACTTAGTTTCTGCTGTAATTTTATCAACATAATCTAATTTCCATTCGACTTTATTATAAAAGATACAGTTTCCGGCGAAATTATATTTCCGGCGACTTTATTATATTTCCAAGCTTGTTTCATACTGTAAGAATATGAAACATTTTAGGGAAGGTTTAATCAAATATATAGCACAACTATTCATTAGTTCCTTATGGATTTCCTATTTCGGCGTACTTGCGATCCAAGGTGCATGGGTATGTGCTTCCGTATGATTCTAGGTACAAAAGGGTGTAATCCAAAGTACACTACTATCTTGTGCCTTGAATCACTGTACAAGTAAGTGGTAAATATATTTTTGTCAAAGCAATCTTGCCTACCTTACTGTTCATAGTTAGTGAAGACTAAAGTAAAATACATTTAAACTAGTCGACCCGTGCGAAGCATTCGCACTGTATCCTCCTCAAATCCCACTTAATTGAAGTGCACACCGTATAGTTAATACAGTGTAGTTAGTGCGTCAGAATCCATACGGTACTTACTTTTAAGTTGAACTTGTGTAGATTTCTTTAAAGTGAATAATCTGATTTGATCGCCGGGTTTGTTTATCGTAGAGAGCAGGGACGAAGTAAGTTGGTCGTCATGGACTAAGTAAAAACAAATGACTGCGAGCGGTTTGGGGAAGTAAATATAAATTCAAGTTTTGATTAATTTAGTTCATTTTATAAATACCTAGATCAGCAAATCGAATACCTTAAATCAATATTTTCATTCGAAATTAAATGCGGGTTGAGTTAATAGATGCATGAAATTGAAATCGGTTTCATTTCGATATATCTCGATATTCTCGATAGAGGATCGATAGGTCGAGGGCGGGATTTAAAAAAACCGTTTTTTTTGTCAATTGTAATTTTTCGAAAAACAACTGAAATGTGAGTAATTTTTATATTTTTCCGGTGTAGTGGTTAAGAAAATCTTTAAAATGATGCCTCATTTATGAAAATCGATGAAGTATTAAGGAAGTTATGGCGTACCGACAAAAAAAAGCCCTTGAGAAATAATATATATGATAATGATATTTAAAGGTAGAATCCCTATAACTTAAATGAGCATATAATTAGTTGGGTTTTAGTTATATATTATGAAAAGTGATCCAAAGTACATACAACAGTCTCCCCCACGTATGTCAAATCATGATTTAATATGAACACAAGCAATATTTCATCGATAAGAGGCGTATCACTCCGCCTTTCCGAAACTTGAGTATTTTAAGGGAACTATATTAACTCCGTTGGATTAATTGTGGATGGGTTGACATTATGCCACGTTCCAATCCATGTTAAGGTAAACTAGCCTTACCTCACTCTCCTCAAATTCAGGAAGTGACGTCACCATCTCAGCTTTTGGACCGAATTCAAGAACGCGAGGGGGTGGGGGGCAAGTTCCGTAAAGGTTAAAAGGGGCAAAAAGGTTTACTAATCGGACCATGAATATATATACACATACATGGATCCTAAACTTGTCCCCAGTGGGTGTTGCCAAACATTCCGCATGCACCGAAAAATCAAGACCAAGCAGATTGTAGCGCCGCCAATCTATAGAAGGTGGTTCTAATAAGGAAAGGCCGTGATTCAAAAGTGATACCGGAAATAAAGGTGCGGGAATTGGCCTCCCAATTAACACCGTCCATTTTTGACACTAACAAGTGAACCATGCCGATTGCAGCGCGACCTATCTTTTGCGGAAAGGTACCGAAGGTTTAGATCCATATGACCTATATATATTCATGAACCGGACATACGATTGATTTGATGGCTTTTGATGTATCCAAGGTCGTGACCATCGAGAATGATCGTGTGACTGAATTTCAATGAATATTTTAATCAATCTGCCATTTTTTATTTTTAAAATGTTATGTTCTTACGTAGCCTAATCAACTTCTCTTTGGCTGATTACATTCCTGATCTTCGCGTTTGCACCAATAGTGCATTTTAAGGTGACGGATAATATCGCTCGTTTGTTTTTTCACGCCTACCACTCGTACCTACGAGCGTTAGCTGTTCGCTCCACCACAAAAAAAAGTTGGAATATGATATACACTGAGATGGTATTGATACCTTAGTTTGGACACGACTTTTATCATTATGGTTATACTGCTAAGGATGAGAACTCATTGTTAATTGATTGATACCTGTTTTATAATGCTATTTCTAACCTCCATATGTACGAAAAGCTTCCATTCTGTAATTATAAGAACTATTCGTTCCCTATTTCTTACCATAGGTGCTTTATATTCTCTCCCGATTACAAGACGCCCTTTAACATTTTATGCTGTCCTTTCACAAATTACTGAACTAGATCGTGAATTAATGGAACTCCGTCCCCTACTTCTATATTTTTCTGGTCTAATTTACTTGTGTTTTTCTCTCCTGTCCCATTATAACTTGTTTACGGCCTTTCCATTTCTTCTCAAAGTCTCCGATCTAACTTCAGCCGCTATTCTAGTGCACCAGGTTTCGGAGCCAATAAATGCTTCGCTATGCTTCGCTATGCTAGTGCACCAGGTTTCGGAGCCAATAAATGCTTCGCTTCAAATGATCTTTTTATTTTATAATTCCCATCGTCCTTGTGCTAGCTTCCATCTTAACGTCTAAGTCTCGCCCTGGTTTCTTCTCTTTAAGATGATTTCCACCACCTGTGCTTCCGGGGATCGGTTTGGCGCGGTGACGTCCATAGCAACGTGCTGGCATCCCCATCGCGAAGGGACAAGAGAGTACCCCGCTCAAAGTGGCGGAGATATTTTAGTGGAGTCCACAGGCCTATATATGTGGGTGCTTCGTGAAGAGTGTTTCCAGTGCAGTATTCCGTCCTACGGATGAGACGTCAAACTGTGGCCCTTTTGGCACCTTCTTTCTTCTACAAATACGCTTCTGCCGACGTCCAACATCTCTCCCCGTTTCCCCTGACAATCCTTCCACTGTAAACCGAACAACCATATCCCAATGACATCAGTCGTCTGTCGCATTGCCGGAGAGACAACCAACCACCTAAGATCCTTTCAGTACCAGAGGGAGACTCAATGGTATGGAACAAGAAGTTGATGAAGGAGGGTAAACTCTTCGCCATTTTTGCCAGTATAACTTTTCCAGTAAGCTCTTGGTAAATTGACTCATACCCTAAACTTTACCGAGGAAGGCTTCACTTTGTAGAAGTCAATAATATCAGTACTCATGTTTAAAGACAACTTAGTACTTTTCTACAATATTCTTAATTTACGATGCGATAGCGTTAAGCGGTGAAACGCGTCGTAAAATAAAAGTATTCTAGAAAAGTACTAAGTTGTCTTAAATCATGATTACTAATACTCGTATTCTACTTGCTCGTAATTCGAGTAAGATGATTAGCCACAGCAATAAACTTCCAAGTTTTTAACTTGTATAATAAATGTGGAATGAATTCAGAAAACGAAGGGAATGCAGCGATATTTTCACTGAAAGCATCACTACAGTATATAACTCACAGCTTCAGGCTCTACTTAGTAGAAAATTTTAATATTCGTTATAATAAAGTTGGATACTTTTCTACACTTTTTATATTTTAAACGCACTACGCGTGTCATCAATTTTATGGTATCATACATGTCAGGTACACCAGACGATGCCATAAAATTGGTGATACGCGTAGTGCGTTAAAAAAATAAAAAGTGTAGAAAAGTACTTAACTTTATTATAATGAATATCACTACACAAGGTTGAGAACCACATTAAACGAGTAAATTTTGACACTTTGAAGCAAAACTAAAAGCAAGAATGAGGTGAGGCTCAATTTATTGATATACGTTCTTTTTATAAATCAGGGAAGATAATCCATACGTGGGGAGCGTGGTGGCCTAGTGGGTAGAATTTTAGGCTACCGATCGAAGGGTTCAAATCCGGGTGAAGCCTTTGGACGCCCCCGAACAAAAAAAAACCTCGGAGTGCGAGGTGGCCCAGGGAAAGGAACTGGCCCCCCTACCCTGAATGTGTGAAATTCACACGCCTGTGGCTTAGTCCGGGGTGAGCCGTGACCACCGACTCGGTGGTCACGGTTGAGCTCTACCCTCAACTATCCAAACCAACCTTCGGGTTGAACACAAGGAGGTTAGAAAAGAAATGGAGGCGACATACCACTTGATTCTTGAATCCAATTCCGCCATTGCAGTCGGCACAGTTTAGACCTTCCTCTGGCTTACGTGTCCGGCGGTCGCGTTCGTTTTTATTCAAATCTAAGTTAAAAACCACAGACAAGGCGATGTTTTGTGACTGGTTTGGCAACACCTACTCGGCACAAAATCCTTCCCAAGCACCCCTATTCTTGCTTCACTTTCGCCCATGAGCGTTCACGGTCATACCTCCTCCATTCCATTTTAACCTCCTTGTGTTGAACCACTGAGTCAGTGAACCCATACATTTATGGAAGCTAGGAAGTAACGCTCAATAATAAAACAATATATGAAGGAACTATGGTCACAGTAATGTATTTCATCGTTTCTCAATACCAAGCGCCGATAATGCACCAATAACGCACTTAAGTCTCTCCAGTGTCTGAAATTGTTCTTCAAGAGGAGGCGACGAGTTCGTGCCTCGAGTGCCCCGTTCCTCCAACTTACAACGTGACTCTGGGGTGAAGTGAGACAATCCCGCCATAACTACGTCACGCCCTCCACCGGTTAAGGGGGGAAGGGGAGGGAAATCAGGGGAGAGGAGCCGTGGGACGTCTTCCCACGAGACCCGTCCCCTGATTGGTCAGCAAAAGTTATCACGAGCCATTCCCAAAACAATTGAAGAGGGCCAAACATTCATTACGGAATCGCACTTACGAGCCTCGTGCGCCACCGTCAAGAGCAGTGGGTGCAAGATATAATTAATGCATTTATTGACCACGTATAAACAATCTCTTCTTTTAATCTATTGAGGTTTGGTCACTTAAAATTCCTTTATTTCACTGCCAACTTTCCGGCAAATTTATTGCCATCCTCGGGGCTGTGAAATTTTAATTACACTAACATGATATCAACCATTCCAATTTACAGGGTAAATATGAACAGTTTATATTTATGTACTCTGTAAATTGGAATGGTTGATATCATGTTAGTGTAATTAAAATTTCACAGCCCTGAGGATGGCAATACATTTGCCGGAAAGTTGGCTGTGAAATAAAGGAATTTTAATTGACCAAACCTCAAGAAAGTAAAAGCAAGATCTCAAATTGTTCACTCAAACTTAATTTAAAATTCGTTTTTGAAGGAACGTGGCTTAGGAGTACAGAAGGCCACCTACGCGTCTAATCGGTATTTGGGATATTTTTGTGTCCAATCCCAATCAAATGATTTTATCAATATTTTTTCAAAAAATGGCATTAGAGAATCCGATAATTCTTTTGACTTTCTAGAAACATACTGCCCGATTCAACACCCAAGTATTTTAATGGAGCGTATGGCATCCGTTTATATGAACTATTGAGTCCTCCATGACATTGGTTAGCGATAGTCAATTATTCAACTTTTATTAGCGTATTTAACTTTAGAAACCTTTACATGCCACAAAGGTAAAATAAACTTCACGGCCCAAGTTTCATTACTCAATCATCATTACTAGGTGCCTGAAGGCAAATTAATTATATCTCTCAGACACATTAATGCGATTATTATCTCTCATGTAGTAAACAGTAAGTGGAATGGGAGAGTAGTGGTCCAGCAGATAGGAGGTGGGAATGAGAAAGATCGCGGAAAATGTTTACTTGAAACTCACCACAGCTGAGGTCAATTGTTGGAGAGCAGACACTCATTGGGGAAGATAAACTCGAAGGTCACGACTTCTTTTTTTAAATTTCGAAGAAACAATATAAGTAGTTCATATAAATACAACTAAGACCATTAGAGCAACTTCTACAAATATCTATAACCAATGACTACAGGAGTGATGTGAACTCAATGCTTTATAAGAGCTTGAAATGTAGATATAATTTAAGTAAAATTATTGATCTCTCCACGGATTAATCTACCGGACATAGGTAGGTTATAATGGAATTTTGAGAAAATCCTCCAGATAAATTATACGTCCAGAGCCCTATCTACCTTAAATATTCCTATCTTCATCTCAGCATACGTCATTCCGTCCATAAAACCTATTCTCTTTCTTCTCCTTCCCCGATTCCCCAACATCCTCCCTTCTTCCACGGCCTGAAGCAAGCAATCGCCCTCATTACTACTTCCAGCCACCTTCCAGAAGTTTCCTCTCCTCCCCAACCATGTCAAGAACTTCCTCATTTGTCTTCCTTTCCGTCCAACGCACCTTCTCCATCCTCCTCCACACCCGCATCTCGAAATCCTTCACCCTATTTTCGTCTTCCTTTCTCAAGGTCCACGTTTCTGCCCCATACAACGCCACACTCCACATCAAGCTCCTCAACAGCCTCTTCTTTACATCCTTACTCAAGGTCCCCGTCATCAGCTCCCTTCGATTACTAAGCGCGTCCTATGCTAACGCTATTCTCCTCCTATCGTATTTGCTACTATTTCCATTTTCCTCTAGTGTACTACCCAAGTGTTTAAATTGTTCTACTTGCTCCAGTTTGTGCCCTCCTACTTTTATCGCCAGCCTCGCTTTCTTTGTCCAATAGAATCTCATTACTTTAGTTTTCTTATGATTAATAGCTCCATTCAGTATTTCTCGCACTGCTTTTTCGATGTATCTACTAAAGCTTGCAATTCCTTCGATGATCGGCTAACCAATACCTAGTCGTCCGCAAATTAACTGAATTTATCAGATGGCCTCCAACTTTCATTACCACACTCTTCCCTGACTGTCTTGTCATTTCCTCAGCATTAATGTCGTATATGAAAGGCGAGAACGGGCACCCTAGCCTTACCCCGCTTCCTATAACTGTCCGCCCTGATTCACCCTCAGCTACCCTCACCTGTGTCCTCTGGGTCATGTGTAAGTTTTGGATGAGTCTCCTATCACGCCAATCTATTCCTATTTTTCAGAGTATCTGCATTAGTTTTTCCCTAGTCACTCTGCCAAACACCTTTTCGAAATCACAAAGAACGCAATCCTGATTATGCTCTATCTTTCTATCTATAAGTGTCCAAATTACCGAATTCGAATACCTTGTAGCCCTCCCATTCCTGAACAAAAATTGGTCATCATTTAAAATAGTACTTTGCTCTACTTTTCAACCTTATGTTTATTATTCTAAGCAAAACTTTTGCCACGTGTAAAATGAAACTAATTGTTCTATACTCATCATACGCATTATGACGCTTTCTTATTTTTCAGGATATGTATTTATACTGTTTTTACGCATTCTTATGGCCATTCTCCTTTCTCGTAGATACTACCAATAAGGTCAAAAAAGTCTTCCCTTACTGCCTAAAGTAACTCCGAAGGTAAGTTATCTTCTCCCATCGCTTTTCTTGCTTTCACCTCTTGTAATGCCCTCTCTATTTCGCTGCAAATGAACTCCGGTCTAATGTTATCCTTGTGTATATTGTTCTTTCATCCTATATATCTAGGTTCATTGGTCTATTATTAATTACATATATAGAACATCCACGTCTTCTCTCCACCTATACTGGATATCTTTCTGTTCGATTAATATCTTCCCTGTTTTGTCATTAACCTTTGATATCGTTTGCCCTCTCCTACCACCCGATAATATTTTCACTTTAGAGTATAAAGCACCCACTTCCCCCTCATCCTGCAGCTTTTCCATTTTGTCGCATTTCCCCTTCCATCAGCTTCCCTTTGCCCTATTGGTCACTCGTCGGAGTTTAATAGTACTTCCTCTTGCCTCGATCGGTGTTAATATTTTTCCACATCCTTCCCTCCTTCATTTTCTTAATCATTTCTTCCGTAACCCACTGCTTCTTTGCTCCCCTCGTTTCCACTGTTTCTATTGTTTTCTCTTCCGCTCTTACTATGCCTGTTTTTAAAATCTCCCATCTTCTCTCGATTGTTCCCATCCGCTTTGCTTCACCTATGTTCTTTTCCACCAGCTCTTGGCATTCCCTCCTATTCAACCCTTTCAATGCTTCCAAGTTTCACCTCTTCATCCTCCTACCATTACAAAACCTTTTAAATCAAGCTTAAGCGTTCATCATTACCAAGTTATGACCCGAGTCTGCATCCACACCGGATAGCTTGGCGAGTTTTTTTTACAATGTTTCTAAATCTATGCATTACCAAAATGTAATCAATTTAATAACTACCAGTATCAACCGGAATTTTCCATGTATGTCTAAGCCTGGAGTGATGTTAAAATTACGTGTCAATATAAAGAAAATTAAACCATTATAACACAAAATAATCAAGCAAAATAATAGCAAAAGTCAAACGCATTCCTCCCTTTACACACACACACATACATATTCCTGGCGTAGATCTTCCCTAAGGGAAAGCGAATCGAAAAATGAATCCACATCTGCGCAATTCGGGTCTTACAGCAATACAGCCATTCATCAAGGAAGGTAAACAAAGCAGGAAAATTTATGTCACTTTTTGGGGTGAATTCGAATCGTTTTACGATGATGGCACATGAATATGTCAAAGAGATTCGAGGAAGATATTCATTGCAGATAGTATAAGACTGCTCACATATTCATCAGAATTTGAGGTAAACTGGCCAAATATTCCTCAAATATGTCAATACAAGGAATATCTCAATCATATAATGAATGCCTTATCTACAAACCCCTCTTCTTGTCACCGATAAAAACGTGTGGCAGGAGATATGAAGACACTATAGCCAAGAGGAATGGAGGGGATGGAGAAGGGAAAGGACGAAACGAAATTTAAACTCAGTTTTAATGAATTTATTTCATTCTCCGTCTACGTTGTTCTGTTGAATGTTGCGAGGGAAGAAGCTTTCTTATCTAGGTGCCTATCTGCTAGACGATCTTTCTCTGATACATTTACTATCGCTTGTTCTAACGAGGTAGGTAATGCTGAAGTAAAATCAAACCAGAAATCCGTAGTGATCTGATTTTTATAGAAACGTAAGCATTGCCTGTAACCTCCAAGCTTATAGTGGCCACGAGCCAACCCTCCCAATGGCAGTTAAAAGCTTTCAAGTATAAAAAATGTGAGGGTAGCTAAAGTGGAGACATTGAAACATTTAATATAATTACAAAACGTTACAAGTAGGCAATCGCCTGATGGTAACATTAACATAAGCATAAGCAAATACACATGAAATTTTCTAAGCACTTCCAAATAAACCATTTCATAATCGAGGAACACTTATTTTTTTTAATTTTTACGCTTGCAGGAAAGATCTCAAAAATTACTTCAGGTAACTCATTCCACTCCTTTATACCTCTATTTAAGAAGGATTTCTTCAAAGTATCAGTTTTCTGCTTTCTACATTTAATTTTGTACCTGTGCTCATTTCTTCCTATGTAGCAGGGTGAGTCTAGCCTTTGATTTATTTCCTCCCAAGCCCGTTCTTCTGTAATTGCCTTGTATATCCCGCATAACCTGTTTATATTCCTCCTTAATTTCAAAGGTTTCCAACCCAGATAGATACCCCAGCATGGCTGTGACACTGTCACACCTTTTATGCCTGCCTAAAACATACCTGGCTGCCTTCCTTTGTACTTTCTCCAGCTTGAATATATCTTTTTTTGTATGAGGATCCCACACTACCGTTGCATATTCTAATACCGGAAGAACCATAGTCCTGTAGGCCATTTCTTTGGTTTCTTTATTACTCTCCTTAATATTTCTCATCACCCAGTGCAGAGATTTAAAAGCTTTTCTTACAACCTAATCGATGTGTATTCCCCAATCTAGTTTTGGCGTAAAATTAACACCCATGCATTTACAATCGTTACAATTGTCAATATATTTTCTCCGAGCAGAATATATGACCTATTTTCTTTATTTTTCCTTCTCGTGAATGTTATTTGTTTGCATTTATTCATGTTAACTTCCATTTTATTTACTGTTATCCATGAGAACAACTTGTCTAGATCATTTTGAAGGGTACCCTGGTCCTCCTTGTTATTTATCTTTCTATATATAATACAGTCGCGATCGAATTATCGAAGCAGCATAGGGAAGAAGGCAAAGTACGCGTCGCTATGGATGGGTTAGCTGAGCGCTAAGGATAACAGGAGTTCGATATTTCATTTCCAATCTATCGACTGATTCCAAGGTTTCAGGACAGCATCCTATTTTCCATTCCGTTGCCGTATCTTCTATGTAATAGGAGAAATAACTATCTTTATTTAGTTTTACCTTTTTTAGCTTGTTACCTTGGAGTCGCCGCGTTGTTGCATAGCAGGGTTTTTCAGGCAATCAGCAATTTTATTATACATTTTTAATGAAAAAGGGTTTATAATGATTTTGTTTATCATTTTCTTGAAATTAATCTCGTAGTTTATTCTAATTTCAAATTGCACAAGGTGTACAAGAAAAAGAAAAGTAATGGAAGATATGTCGAGTGTCTATTATCTTTTCCATTTTCTCTGGGCGGTATGCGATCATATCGATCTAGATTTGTGATGCACAACGCCAGATATCGATCTGGCGTTCTGCAATATTCAATCATTATTGAGATTTTTTTCCCATTGCCAGTCAGTGCCATTCAATAATTGTTGAGAAATTTTCCTCCAGGAAATTTTACATTTAAGTTTAGTGAATAAACTTTTGCTAAAAAAACTTTAAGCATAGGAATTTTATCCTTAGGATTACATTCTAATACTGGCACACTATTTCCGTTTTCTCCTTTAGGAAGAGGGCATTCTTCATATCCATGTAGAGATAACGCGAGTCTTGAAAGAAATAAACGATGGTGAGAGATCTGCTTTGGGTAGCACTGGAGCTAATGTTATTCGAGTATTTCAAATTCCCGATACGTTTTTACTAAAGCATGATAACAATAACAAACAAGGATTTGTTCATTTTTTCCCAGCCGTATCTTGTGCAAACCTAATACCTCAGCACTCTTCATTCTGACGGGTTAATATTTTATAGTTATCAGCCCTTGTAAAGAGAAACAGTCGATCGTATAATTGAAAAGAGCGATTCATCTCCAAAAAACAAGAGCTGGGCATTGGTAGTCGTCATGAATATATACTAGCACAGTAGAAACCCAATTGATTCTGGTGCACAGGGCATTCACCGCGCACCAAATGCAATGACAGAGAGACGGACGATTACGTCAGCGAAGGTCATTAAAAGAGCATCCACGACTGCGTACATTTAATTTCCCGGAAGAACTCCGGACACGCAGCGCTTTTATCTCCGAAATAACATTTTTTCGGGTCAAGCATTTTGTATTCGTGCAGCGGTCGTCGTTTCCATACAAATGAAAGGCGCATCGCTTTTTAGAATACTTCCCCGAAATTTGTGTATGTATCGAAATTTGCAATGCAAAAGAGAGGCGAGATGGATCCCTTTCTCAATCTGTATCTCCCTCTCTCTCGTCGTGTCCAAAACTCAAGGGAGATATTTGCATTTAGCTTTTGTCAGCAGGTTTTTGATTTGCCCGAATGTACAAAACAAAAACGAAACGAGATTTTTTTCCAGACTTAATTGTGCATAAATACAAACAGGTAGTCCTTTCTTCTCTCGCTCTCTTTCCAAAAAACCTTAATTTCTCCGCATTTCTGTTTTCTATCACGTCCTGCGCAAATGAAAATGAATTATCGGCACGAATCGCTTGAGTTGAATAATTTCAAACTACGGCAAAACGAGAGATGGTCTCGGATATTCGATTTGTTCTCCGTAGTCTTACCTTCCACCGCAGAATGAAAGACATGGAACGAACCAGTTTGAGTTTAATATAAATTACAGTTTCAGGCTCCAACTGATGGAGATATTTTTATGTTATTACTAAAGGGCTATACATATATTTTCCTGTTTTTTATATTTTTTGTGAAAGAGATGGTACTTTTGGTTTACCCACGTCGTAATGTTCATCGCTAAATTTCCTCTCCTTAAGTACAGGGTGGTTACAAAAGAATGCGTCGGTTTCAAAGATCTGTATTTTTCAAATGGTACAAGCTACAGAGCTGCGCGACCTCTTAAAATGACCGGTACATTCTCTAGTTTTGTTGAAAAAAATAACATTACAAATGTTTAATATGTCCTCTTTTAGTAACCTGAACAATGCCAAGTCGATATTCAAATTCCTCTCACACTCTGTGGGATACTGGAAGCAGATTCCAATTATTTTGTGTTTCAGCAAGACTTACTTTTGTGTTTACTAATTTTGTGTTTACTAATTGGCACCTCTCGGTTCGTGCTCATCTTAATGAGACGTACCCGCAAATATGGAATGGTCGATCTACAAGGCAAGGCCTCGCCCTTCATCTGAAGTGGCCTCCGAGTTCACCTGATCTCACACCATGTGATTTTTTTGTGGGGATATATCAAAGGTCAAGTCTTTGCGCCGGCATTGCCTAGTAACAGCGAGGAATTGAAAGCACGCATAACTTTAGCTGTGAAGACAGTAACTGCTGACATGCTTCGCAGAGTGTGGGAGGAATTTGAATATCGACTTGATATTGTTCGGGTTACTCAAGGAGGAAATACAGAACATTTATAATGTTATTTTTTTCAACAAAACTAGAGAATGTACCGGTCATTATAAGAAGTCGCGCAGCTCTTCAGCACGTACCATTTGAAAAATACAGATCATGGAAACCGACGCATTCTTTCGTAATCACCCTTCATATGCCTAGTACACATCTTAATTCAGACAAACTCTGGCAAAAATTACTCCTGTAATTTCATAGACAATATTTATCCACAATATCGTATATTTGAATATATTTGCAATAAGATCAGTTGAATTAAATTTTACTAATTCTATTTAGGGAATTAGTAAAAATTTTATAATAATTAATGCAGAAAGCTGAGAAAAGGGATCACGGTTCCCTCTAGAGTAGAGTCCAAGTCCGATAGATGCAAAAACTCCTTCTCTTCACGAACCACTGGTGACTACAACAAAAATAGACAAGACAAACACCAAGGCACACTCCGTCAGGTATCTGTTATCATGCAGTTCACTTATACGTCCTCTTACCCCTTTTCAGTCCTATTCCCTCTTCTCTCTAGGCTGGTGTCCTAACACCCCCACGTACAAGTGTACAAGTTACTGTTTGGATGTAGATACACTGCGATATGATCCTGGAAGTTTACGCACCTGATAGCACTTGTCCATCACCAAAAGTACGGAATGCAACAAATCGTTACTTGGGACGATATCTTCGCTGCGTGGACGGGTACGGAAAGACAGTTGGGCAATTGCGTCAATTACATTGATGGAGTTACTATCTTGAAAATGACGCTGCAGACGTCGAAATCGATCGGTGAAATAAATGTGGAATGGAACTAATGCCTGTTGCTCACGGTAAAATTTTCCATAGAAGAGTTTTATAAAAATTTTCATTGAAAGTTTTATTCCAACATAGAACGTTCCATGAACTTCAAGCCATGTTTGTTTACGTTTTCCTTGTTTGGCGTCCCATGGATACGAGATTATTATCAACGCGATGAGCGGAACATCTCATTGGCTGTTGCATGGAAATACAGTTTTATGGCAATGGAACCTGTCCTATTCCGTAAAACGTTTTAAAAAACTAGGTTTTATAAAACGGTTTTATCGTTAGCAAGCTCATTTTTATAAAATTAGTCGATTTTATGAAACTTTTTACCGAAAATTTTACCGTGAGCAACAGGCATAAGTGTTTTGGTCCATAATGCTTAAAATTGCATCAATGTTGAACATTATCAGTACTCACATGAATCTTGTGATAATATTTTAAGTTTCCGGTGAACTTTCTCAATGCATAATTCACAGCTCGATCTTGGCGGATCATATGTGTGCGCAGATGCCTGATTAAATTGCCCTCCAGAGGACATGCAATGTACTTAAAATCCACGAAGTTCTGTTTCAGCATAACGCTGCGAGTAGCGGAGACAGAATCGTCTGACACCATCCGAAAGTGATCGCATGTTATCGTCGAAGGAAAGGAAAAAGGTTAAGGTTCAAAAATTGGCCAACAACACGGCAAGTTAACAGAAAAAATGGAATTGCTGCATAAAATATTAATAACAAACATCATAAACTTATTCCTCAATATAATCGGGAAAAAATATCGAACATAGACGTCAGGCACAAACGAGGAATATGAGAAAAGATGACTCTCTGAGCTATGTCTTAGGCATGCTATGTCTGAGCATAAATTTTTTTTTGACAAAGGGCTATTTTCTTTTTTTTCTGATGTCAAAGGGCTCGTCCGAAAGTTTGGCCTCGTTGACAAACGGAGCAAGGTGGAGCAGACATTAATAAATCACTCCCTTTATCGCAGATTTGTAATGCTCCCTGCTTTCACCATTGTTTGCACTCCCCCATGTGAACGCCAATATTTACTGAGTTAACAAGTTTAACTTAAAAAAATTAAAATTACCAATTTTTTTGTCTAAAATAAAATTTTCAACATTTTTCACTTCAAATATTGTGCTCGAATAATTCGGAGTAGCACTCCTTCGACATTCAGATGAGCGTTTCTGTCTTTGCACCACAATCTCCAACATCTTTCTGTCTTTGAATTACAATATCCAACGAGTTTGATAGCACTGTTTATTATTAAAAAATGCATAAATATCTTACGCAATGCCTCTACTCACTTCTGGTATATTTCTGAATCCATACAGAGCCGGCTATTTTATCAACATTTTATGCTGCCAAATCTTTCGAAGCTCCAAGTCTAGCGTACAGATCGAACGTGTCTTTCGGAAGGAAGACGATTCATCTGGTCATCTTCGGTCAGGTTATATATGCAGATCATTCCCATATCACAGAGCGTAGATTGTCTCATAACGAACGCATGAAAACTTTTAACATTAGCAGCATACATTACTCCCCTCACAAATATTGCAATAGTATTATGATATACTTCACTCTATAACTTTCAGCAGATAAATAAAAAACAGTCAACCAAAACCCAACTCAACAAAATACATTTGTATGCCCAAAAATAATGTTTGTATACACGTATAAACAGATGATATTCTAGGATATTTTAAGGCAAAATATTGATTTAATCATTGCCTACAGTTTTGTTAATTAAAAAACGATACTCAGCAGTCTGTATGACAAGGAAATTCAATGGAATAACCTAGTAAACATCCAAAACACGTTTTTATCGATGAATGTTCACGAATTGATCTCCAAAAGACAAGTAAGGCAACAAGATTCACATCGATATTATTTTTCCATGATGTAAACAGGGATGGGATTTATTGGTAGAAATAGGTTTAAAATAAATCCTTTGGGTATCTTGATTCTCCCGCCGCGGTAGACAATGGCATCATCTCAAGAAAAACTACCAATAAAGAGAAAATAATATCATCAGATTCACAACAACATGCACACTTCACGAAAAATCGACAAAACACTGCCGGAATGCGCATGGATTCCCCTGGAGAAAACTTTTAACGCGGCCTCAGCCTCCCACCCTTTGTGAGGCTCCTGTTGGAGACTATTTAAGCGACGGAAGGTGCTCCGTGATGGTTACAGAATACGGATTTGAGAAAAGGAGCCAAATAGTCTCTGGCGCTTGCGGCTAGAACCTTCTCCGAAATAGAGAATACCATCGGGAGCTAAGAGATAATTTAGTCTCTTTTTAGGAGTTAGTTCCGGAGCAACAATTTTCAGAATTGGCCCCCTGGGAGGATTGGTTGGTTCAAACCATTGGCGCGTGTTAGGGATACCAGGGATCGATTCCCAGATTGTGAGATTGAATTTTTCAATATGGACTTTTCACATTGGGGGGACGCGAGGTTTACGCTTAATATGCCACCTTGAGCGGCACTGCTTTTGTAGAGACAACGGGAGGCAATATGTGATTTGAAAACATCTCGTATTTTAGCGTATAATAGAGTATTTGCGTAAGTGAGGTATTTTGTTGAAATTCATTATAGCGAGTAGTGTTTGGTTTCGAAATGCAACGTACGAAATACCAAGGTATAATTCCAACTAATTAATTTAATAAATAGCTTTTAATATGCATTGTTTTAGCATCGAAATTGCCTAGGTCTAAACGCCTAACCATTGGTTCTTCGTAGTGTGACGTCATCTCCCATATTAGCAGAAGCGAAATAGCCTAGCTGTGCGTTGAGAGTGAAATAGTATTTGCCTTTTCGAAGTTATTTCGATATTTGCTAATTAATAGCTAAAGTTTCGTCCGCACGCAAAGACTACACAGTCACACAATCTCCAAATCAACAAATGGTCGACTATGGGAGATGACGTCAGAGCCTACAAATATGGCGGACCAGTGTTTCGGCGCAATAATAATTTATTAGATTTTATTAGCTAATAAAAAATTAACGAAAAGCCTCTCGAGCGTCAGAATGAAAATTTAGTGTCTGAAGTATCGATAGATATTTTAGATGTCACTTCCCAAAAGTGTGCAAATACTCTATAGGCCTGCTTCAGTGCCATGCAAGTTTGCTACAAAACTCCGAACACGGTAGAAAAGGTTTCAGACCCAAGAAGCCTTCATGCACTCCGAACATGTGTTACGATATAAGGAGAGGTGCTCGAAGTTGTCGCAAGAATAGATCCCATTAGAACGCTCATCATCTGTGTCACATCTTCTCGAAGAAATGTCTAAATGTGTTGAGGAATACGCAGTTGACCTTCAGCAGTTTCAGTCAGTTCGCAGTCGGCGAGAACCGAGTGACACATGTCCAAATGCGTTACGCTAAATCGCCGAGTAGATCGCTTACCGAATGCCTCTACCACACAATCGTAATTCGATATTTGGACTTAGATTTTATCCACGATAGCATTGAAAACAAAAGAAAGTTGTAGTTTGTGTCTTACGAATAAATCATTAGGAAAGAAAATGCTGCTTCAACTTGGTAGTAAGATTACCTAAAAACTCAAGTCCACTTACACAAATTAAAAAAATGCTGGAGGGTTTCCCCCCATAGCCTCTATTTTTCTCAGACAGTGGTGAGTCACGACCTCCAGGGGAGGGTAGCAGAAGTTCTCGCGAAACAGTGGTCAACCACATTAGGAGGCGAGTGTTTGACCGAACACAGCAGGAATACGGCCGTTGGCAGGTGAATGTCTGCTAATGCATTGGAGGAGACGGGTAAGTACCTACTTCTTCTGAACGTAAGAGTTACGCTTCCTTTACATGCGATGTATTTACATAAGGGGACGATCATCGATACTTCATAATCATGGTCTATAACGTGGATTTTAGAATCCATATAGACAGCTGAGTCGATATTTTACAAATGAGGGGCTGGACGACTAAATCGATAATTTTTGCTCACGTAGACATAGTCATCGGACTGATAGTACACACGGTGTCCTTCATGAGGTTGTGTACAGAATAATTAGCAGAGAAACAAGTTAGGCATGCATAATTTGCTAAAGAGACTTTCAATACATTTTACATATCGCCGACACGATAAATTTGAGTATATTACCGATATTTGCTATCAACCCGATATGGATCGGTATCGACCATATTTTCTGTATCCGATGTATCTTCGATACCTGAATTACTAAAGTGAATGGATGTTCGATGTAGTAAATCGCGAAGGCGTTGCAAAATAAGGACCCCCTTCGCACCGACCGCCAAGCACCCTCTGTCATTCACCTCACAGAAGCCCTTATCCTCCCTCCTACCAAGCCCTTTCCGTGACCCCACTTATATTCGAGAATAGTTATCCCCCAGGGACACACTAGGGGTGTGGGAGGGACCCTTTACATATTTCACGCGCCTTAGCCGAGGAATACCGGCGGGGGGGGGGGCGGAAATGGGGGAGGGCAGGGGGCTGGGGGCAGGCATAATGCCACCTCGGAGGGAAAGCCCACGGGGGAGCCACGCGACGGCGAAGACACACTAAGCGCCCCCTCCCCCCCATTTGAGGGGAATTCGGAGGGATTGGGGGGGGGGTCGGAAGGGGGGGAATGCCTCCCCTCTTTCTACCGGCGCGGCGGCGGCGAGATGCAATGCCAATTCCACCTGCCATACTCCTCAGACATATTCCCTAATACTCATCTAATTCAACTTAATCTAAAAGCATACCCACACTCTATACATTAGAAATCCTGTCACCGGCGATTTGCCTAAAATAACAATCATCGGTTGCATGGAGAAATTTGAGTACATTCTGAAAAGTAAGTTCGATATTTATCCAAAATATAAACATTTCTGTAATTTTGTAATGTTACAAAAATGTACAAATTCAATACCTCACATAGTGCTTTATATGTATGTATGTATGTATGATGAGCGTTGTCAGTTTGTCTTTTCTGTTGTTCCTTGCACAGAGCATTTCTTTTGGTAAGATATGTGTTCTCCACTGTATCTGCTTGATTGTTCTAAATTTGCATATATGTTGCATGGCTTAACTCATGGTAGCCCCCAAACAGGTACACTTTAGGGGATACCAAACTTGCTTCACTTAATAATGTTGTACTCTGTAAGTAATGACTCGAAGCAATAAAATTATTATTATTATTATTAAATTATTATAATGAAACTCGTATAAAAGCAATACCATTTAAATCATTTAAAATGCACACTGTTTAATCAGTGTTTAAATTTTACGTCGTAATGGTCCTTCTAAGGCATTCGTGGCTTAGTATCAGCAGGTGCCTTTTATAATTTATCAGTGGTGTTTAAATTTATCATTAGCAACATAATTTATGTGCATAGAAGCCATTTCTTTGTCCTTCTCTTAACTTCACTTATTGATTCCAAATTTTTTAAATCATCGCTCATACTGTTGAAGAGTTTTGGTACATAATCACTTCATTGTCTACAACCCTTATGCGTGTAATATCTTGACACTTCATATTTATTGACTTTTCTAAGTACACTATTGTTAAAAAAACATACAATAAGAGGTTTTTATGCCATGCGGCTTATACCCGGTTTTATAATTACTGATTAAAAATGTTCTCTGCATGAAAACAGACACGAATACCTTATTCAATCGATAACGCAAACGCTAGCAAACCGACAGTCTGATGTAATACACAAAACTCAAGCTCTTAGTTAACGAGAAGGCTACAATACGTTATCATGCGGATAATATTACTCACAAATCATAAAATCGGGCGTTTAAGTTGTGTCTCTCTGCTGGGTTAAGGCTCTTGTGACGAAGATTTGACGAGTTTTAAAATGCCCTTGTCGCAGAAATCTGCCGCCAGGGAGTGGAGACGTGCAAACTCTCACCGTCGTCTTAGAATCCCGTCACCACATAGAGTCAAGCTGTGAAAAAGATGATCGTCAGTGGTATCCAAGTCGTGGTTGCACGAGGGATGATCCAAGAACTTCAAATTGAATCTAGCCCGCTTCGAAATTGGCTTTGTGTACTCGCGATCGATCGTTAGCATGACTTAACTCCCAGGCGTCAAGTCAGTACGTTGGGAAAGACGCAAAACTATTCTAGACTGTGATGAGGTTCTAAAGAACTCATACAGTCCAGTGTGTCCATTGCATTAATCTTCCAGTGCAATATGTCAGAAAAATAGGTGACAGTTCTAACTTTTATTTTACAAAGCTATAAATGTATTAATGTTTATTTATAACTAAACGGAACTTAATTTGCAAATGCCAACCGTATCTACTACACCAAGTATTATCAGTGACATATTTCAGATCAGATTATGTGCGAAAGTTGTCACGAAGCTGATCGTGTGCTTCTATCGACAGTAATTACCAAGAATATCTTTACAATCACATAAACTGATTGAAATAATACTTTCATAATATTTTCCACGTTAACGATGGATTTAAAAAGAGCCACGTTTCCCCTGAGGCTATAACGGAGGCTTCTTCTTCAACAGTGTCACGATTTTGTTCTAGATCGATTAAGTGGAACCGAAGTTAGATCAGGGATACCCGAAAATCCACAAACAAAACCAAGGTTGGATATCATTAGAGTGCTATTAGACTGGGGCACATTGAACGCTCTATCATCGCCGAGCACGCCACCGAAGGACACAGAAATGACACCAGGAACATTCAGGATACCAGGAACATAAGGATTCTGGAGAGAGAAGGTTTGTTCAGAAATTGGATCATCATCAGATAGGCCCTCGAAACACAAAAACTTCAACTGGGACCGAGGACAGATGAAATGTGAGTCCTGGATTCCAGTCATTTATAGAAGAATCCAAACAACCCCACCCACTCCTATCTCCACCCTCTCCTCCCAGGCCGATGTAAGGAACAATATAGAACAACCACCTCGGGATCAAATTATCACCCATTTGTACAAACCTCCAGCATTGAAGGGGATGCGTTGGTTATTTATCAGTTATTGACTCGGAAAATAACCCGAAAGAATTATTAGTATTATTTTAATCAGGGAAATGGCATGCAAAGCTATAATCAGTATAACTAGAACCATACCATTCCACTGACCTAACTAACGATAACTCGATACGAAACGATACCGACAGAAACGATATATTAAGAGAGATATTTTGCCGAACGGATAAGTATTGGAATTCGTTTTTCCCCCGAACAATAAGGGACTTTAATAAATGCTAGGCGTAATTTCATTAGAGCGTTTCCTTTTTATATGTAAACGGCTGGTGTCCTAACACCCCCCGCCACACGCCTATTGAGGCGGCTTGCGGGGTAGTATGTAGATGAACTCTACGAAGTACCGATCATTTTATTTGTGTTGTTGAAACAGTGAAGCGTAGTCAACTAACATTTCCACCTTAATCTTCACTGATATTTTATTAGTATTTAACCACTATAAAATATTTATAGGAAATATGATCATTTTCGTCAAATAAAAAAATAGATAATATCGTCAATCTAGCTACATTTAACACATCTCTCATAATATCTCCTGTTTAGCTCAAATAAACAAATTGCCAATCTTGTCGTTACGAGAATAAAAATTAATCGTAAGGTTTAGGTTGTCCGTAGTACATTTACATCTACATAATACCCCGCAAGCCGCCTCAATAGGCGTGTGGTGGGGGGTGTTAGGACATCAGCCGTTTACATATAAAAAGGACACGCTCTAATGAAATTACGCCTAGCATTTATAAAAGTCCCTTATTGTTCGGGGGGAAAACGAATTCCCATACCTATCCGTTCGGCCAAATATCTCTCTTAATTTATCGTTTCTGTCGGACCTGGAAATATAGTGGGGTTCTAATATGATGTTCTCCGTGTCGCTCTTAAAGATATCTATTCTTAATTGCTCAAGTAATCTAAGCCTAGCGCGCAGCCTCCGAGTCTCCGAGTCTAGTTTATTTGTGTACTTATTAATTCATTAATACATATTTGCCCATAAAAAGCTTTTTTATTTGACTATTCATTGAAAATCTACCGCCATGCTTGAAATGTGCATTGAAAATACGTTTGTATTCACGATTAAAAGAAGAAACTCATATTCAATGCGGTGCTCTTTAAATATCGCAGGTTGTAAGGATAGTAGACAGCGGGTGAATCCCAGGACCTTGCTATAGTGCGAGAATTGGAGCGAAGCCAAGAGGAAAAGGAGAGGAAAGGTAAAGAATGGAGAGGAAGCTATGGCGATAACGAGAGCGTTCAATGGGTTCAATGATACGTTTGAAATGCATACGTGGCTGTCTAATGCGCCTCCATTTGGAAGCCAGCGCGAATAACACTCGGGGAAGGCAAGCGGCCAGTAATCCGTCACTGGCTTCGACGATGAGTCCATCACATTACTGTGTTCGAAGTTCCCTCGTCGTTCCCTTGGAATAGTATGCCATAAAAGAGAAGGCCTATTTTTCTCCAGAGCGCTAGTGGCGACGCTCCGTTTGTTGGGAAACTTTTTTCCCCCATAGTACCTGACAGCTGCATAATTTTAGTACCATGGAGAATACCATCAAAATATATACTCAACATTTTCTGGAGAAAAAGGCCAGTTTTTGGCCATTTTTAAATTATTTTTAGAATTATTTTTTTTTATTTCAGCGAGTAGTAGTTATATTAAAAATCTTCGTCCCAACATAGAAATCGTCGTTCGATATAGAAAGGAACGTTTATATAATGGCAATATTGGTCTGTTTGTTACAATGCTTGGCTCATCCCTTAAATTATATTTACGTTTGTCGGATACACTCGGCATATTGCCAATACTGGTATAAATAATTTTTAAAACCTTAAATAAATACAAATTCAAAAGGGGCAACAATCTGATGGCCACGAACAACGGAAATGAGTGTTCGTAAGAATTGTTGACGCTATGGCACGAAACATTTTTTTCTCAAAACTAGTGCACACTTCAATGTGTTCATATATGCTCTGCTCCAGCAGATTATACCACAAGAGATTTTAGAAGGGACGAGGTAATGATAAGTGATTATTGAGCGGAAGTGGACATATAACAGCAACAAATGAAATTAATATTTTTATATTAATAATTAAAAGTCCTCCACCGGAAATTTAATTTGTAGTTTAGATTTTCAATCCCCTCTAGCCCTCTAGCAATGTAAGCTAGTATAATAGCAGAATCTAGTTGCTAAATAAAAATAAAGAGAACTTAGTAATTTTCCACAAATTTTTATCGATCACTCAACCGGTTTCAACGTACTGATCACGTCATTTTCAAGAGTTGATCTAATCCAGTTGCTACTTGCAGACAAATTAGAAGTTATTCTATTTTTTGTATAAATTACAACCGTTGGTCTTATCGTGTACCTATTACCACCCACATCGGCCCCTAACTGCCATCGAAGTACAAAAACATGGATTGTAAGTATCTACACCACTATGTCTTGCTTTGTTTTTTAACGCTCCTGACTTTAAAGGAGGGGACTCTTTTTACTGTTGGCCCGCAGGAGGGGTTGGGGGAGGAATGAAATATTCACACATACACGGTCGGGGGAGACCACTCAACTCGTACGCCTCTACCTTCCGCCTTCTCGCCCGGAGAATGTTTTTTTTTCATTCCACCGCCCGTCCCCGCTCTTTTGTTTTTTTTTTATATTTCACCTTCTCTCGCCTCCATCTTGATGTTTATAAAACTTCTTCTTTCCTCACCCGACCGAAATCTCCCCCTGCCGCCCCTTCCCACTTAATCTTTCCTCGCGCGACCGCCGACCGCACATGCACAAAACAAAGGGCCCCGTGTGTTTCAATCCGTTAACCTAATCCCACTCGGCTTCGCGAGGTTTCTCCCCCCCCCCTACCAACCGGTGAGAAAACTGAATGCGTCGGCCAAGGGATTGCTGCAAAATTAAACGAGTTGACTTCCGGTTGACCGAAAGGTTTATCTACACACATTCGTCGCGCGGGTTTTGAGTAAAGCCGGCCGAGGGGAAAAAAAATAACTGACGTTCGTCGCAAAGCTCACAAATACTAGGAGATGCAAATGAGTGTACATTGGTACATATTTTCATGGCAAAGTTCTTCCCCTTGGTGTATATATTTGCACCCGTGAGCGTGACTGCGTACCACACCATTTGCGTATCGCGGAAGTTGGTAAATTTATTTATTTATTTATTTATTTTAGTCTCCAAAACGGCACAAAGGCTACTTACATTGGTCGCAAAGTAAACAAATAAATAGAAATTTTTATAAAATATACCCTAAAAAATGTAAAACATAGCAATAAATAGAAAAATACATTGGAAAGAAAGCTTTTCATTGGGATTTATGGACAATGAGATGGGATAGATGGAGTCAACTCGGCAATATGTTTTCTGAGGACTGATTTGAAAACGGAGGGTGTGGTTAGAAGAGGTCAAGGGAGGGTAACTGCGAGGCTAGGGAGTTGAAAGTTTTTGGGATACGGTAGAATAGGGTGCGATGGAACATTGAGAGTCTGAATTTGGGAATGTCAAGAAGGGAGTTATTGCGTAGGGAACGAGAAGTAACATGAAGAGGAAAGATAAGAGGAAGAAGGCAGCAGTTGGTACGGAGGGAGCCACTCCAAATGCTATGGAGGAACTTTATGTCGCATAGTACATGACGGAGAGAGAGGTTTGGGATTGTAAGGGAAGAAAGGATGTATTCTTTTGCTTAGTTTCGGAGGGAAGGGATTCTATGGCGGGCAATGGCGAGAAAAAGTTAACAGGGCGATTGAGCGTATTCAAGGCTGTGGGTAAATGCGTTATCTGAGAAGCGTTTGTGGTAAATGTTTAAGGAAAAGTGTTAGGGAAGAGTGGATGGTGAAGGCTGTTGCGAGGAGGGCTGGGCAGGTAAAATGTTGAAGGACTTTCGTGGATAGCTCATCCTTTACTTTCGGAGGCCGTTTTAATAATAATTCGTCGAATGACTCGATGCTCAGACAAAGCAAGGCAATAAGGAAGGTCATCCAACGAGTCGTTACTCAAGCGTTGGCTATGGTTCTTAGGTAGGTTTATATTAATTGGTGTTATCGACAACTGTGGTCATTTTGCGCGTAGGCTAAGGATGAGAGCGATAACACCATGAGCATTATCACAGTCACTCACATGTCACTTTGTCACTTTCCTAGCGACCAAAAAACGCTGACAGAGGATTGTGAAGCCGACTACAACTGAGGCCTTCACAGAAGAAAAGTTCTTCTTATGCTTATCTAATGATTAATCCAAATGAACTTCTCCGAGTGGATGGTCACCTTGATGAGCGAAATACACGCGTAGGTGTCTTTTCTGTTCTTTCTATTGATTACAATTTGGATTAATCTTCAATTTTATTTACTTGTCAATTGCTCCCCTCTTTAAGTCATATTATGCGTTGAAGTTGTGATTGTCTTTGCGATTCATAATCCAAGACCATCAGTAATGATGCTGTAGCCGTATTTATTCATAGTAATTTTAATAATAATTTTTTTTAATACAACACTCCTTTTTTCCGATCGGTCGTGTGAAAAATTATAACTCAGGGGATAAATATCTTTGAGATGTTTTAAACGTCGGAATCCGACACAACTTCTCGAAAGGATCGTGTAAATAGCTTTGCGAATAGGAAAAGAAACAATCGAGTTAACTACGTGAATGCCATCAAATGTTATCTATTAACTTCCAGGTGTCAGCCAATTTAACGGATTCGCATCCCTCAGTGAAATTAAAGCGATAGCTATCACTATAACTATAGAACTGATATTTCGGAATGTTGCTGGAGCAGATGGTTAATATGGTTTGAGCGAGATAGTTCCCTAGTCATAATGGAGACCATATTCAAATTTTATTTTTTTACTTCAGCGTCAGTAAGAAGTATGAAATAAATATTGTAATATAAATGGCGCAAATATATAATTATATATGGCCAAAATTCTCAGTAATTAAATAAATAAAGCTATATAAGTCTCTAACTTGACTCATTTTTTCCCGCCGTACGGCTGAAAACCCTTCAAAACAGCAGGTTCTTTTGCGATTCTATAAAAATAACTGTGATTCGTAATAGATTATTCTTCATAAATAATTGAGAAAACATGCAATCTGCGCACTGTTAGTTTTTTGATGAAATCTAGGTGCTAGATTTTCCTATTTTTTTAAATATTCTCCCTCTGGAGCGCACAGCCGTGTATCTATCCCATGTAAAACAGTTTATATTTTTATGCAAATTTCTCGAAAAGTAGTTCGGCAAGGGGTTGATATTTTGATATCATTGGAAAAATGAGAGTGTTTTCTTTGAAATGAGGCCAAATTCATCTAAATCTAGGTGAAGTGATTTTTCACGCAAACAACCTTAAGATAACTCTCCTCGTATGCCATCAACTTTACTCCTTCGGTGGAGGTTGGTCTTGGTTCCGCGTTGATCGTGGGTTCGGAAAATTACGGAGTGTGGTTTTGGAGGGACTGGAATTGCACGGCGACTCACTCACCCTTTCCTCTCTGCGTGTGCGGTTCCATGAAAGGCTTCAAACGGCTCCAAGATCACCAGGCTGGACGGAGGAGAGGAGAGGATGGCCTGCTTCTGAGGTCTGCTTCATTTGAGGTCTTCTCCCTTGACGGTGTTTCACCAACTTCACTGGCGGAACGAGGGCCCCGCTGACGGCGGCCACAATCGCGGCCACGCAATCGGTGTCGACAAACCACTTCACTGAAAATCGCTCGTGACTATTCGCACTCGTGTTCGGAAATGTTTTAGAGACGTCGCGATGAGAACACTCTTGAAGCTCGATTTGATCACAACCTACCCGTGTCAGTGCTGGACGAGGTCTGCCGCGGCGATAGTATCTCAAGAAAAGGTATTAATGCATGAAAAGACGTCAAGTAGTCCTTCAACATAAGACGGACGAGGACAACAAATAGCGATAGAATGGGATACCCCCGCTCGACCCTCACAAATAGAGGCCCTCTCCATCAGGAGGCCATTAGTCAGTCCTAATAGAGGGCCTCTACTCACAAATCCAACTCCATTCAACCCGGAGCTCCATTTGACAAGTGCAACTGGTCGTTAAAGGAAGTGGGAGGAAGACGAATTGGGGGAGGCTGAGGGAAGTATCTGGGTGGGCGGTCCAGATACCCTTATCTTCTAGGATCTCAGGACAGGAGGTAGACTCAGGCTAAGGAGAGGAGATAGAATGGTAAAAAATAACTTCATTGCGATAGTGAATATTGGCTAGACTGTAAACATTTTCAAACTACTCAAAAAATCCAAGCATAAGTGTCTACATCTACATACTACATACATCTACACTTTGTCAAACTCAGGTTGGCCGATGGACCCGGGACTACCTGAGGCCACCCCTATAATCCCTCGCCGCGTCCGCTGGGGTCTGTCCGCTGCCTAGGTGATGAGTCACCTACTGGCTGTGTTTATACAATGGTACACTTTCTTGTCAGAATAATAATTTAACATTTTTAAAATTATATTTGAAATCTACTCAAAAAGTTATGAAAAATGATACCAAACTCAACCTACGTATTAGAACATTTAATACGAACTTTATTAAGAATTAATTGTTTCAGAGCACAATTTCAGAGCACTTTAGGTGAATAGTTAATAAACTATTGTATATTATTGTATTTTATTGTTGTGTAGGATTTGTATTGTATGTTATTATATTGCATTGTATATAGAATATTATGTATATAACTTTTTTTCCTATTGATATTGTAATTTGTATTAAAAACATTAATTCTCAGTAAAAATATTTACTATTAAAAAATTCTACGGTCAATTTACTTTTATCCAAACAGTCCCTATGTTAAGCTTTTAATATTCATTACAGCTTAAAACTTACCTTCTAAATGGTCCAAATTAAAAGTCGCAGTCACAATTTAAACAATTAATTCTTAATAAAGTTCGTATTAAATGTTCTAATACGTAGGTCGAGTTTGGTATCATTTTTCATAACTTTTTGAGTAGATTTCAAATATAATTTTAAAAATGTTAAATTATTATTCTGACAAGAAAGTGTACCATTGTATAAACACAGCCAGTAGGTGATTCATCACCTAGGCAGCGGACAGCCCCGGCGGACGCGGCGAGGGATTATAGGGGTGGCCTCAGGTAGTCCCGGGTCCATCGGCCAACCTGAGTTTGACAAAGTGTAGATGTATGTAGATGTAGTATGTAGATGTAGATGAAGATGTGGCCATCATAGGCCACGAAACGTCATCTGAATAAAACTTAACGCAGCTAACCCGTAAACTATGGAGAGAACTGCAATCCAGCGCTGCGAAAGCCTCAAACATAAACTATATTTGGCATATTAACTAACAAGGCTATCGAAAAACGTGTTGATGAAGCTTTATTGTCAGCTCTGATTGTCTTTAAACAATTTCAGGAAAGAATAATGTTTTATTTGTCCGCTCAGCTGCTTAGTTCCCAAATACCATGCTCATTTTCTAATGAATTCCGTATACGTCGGGTCTCTAAATATGTTTCTGACGTTTTTAGTTCACTGTATGGTAATGAAAGTCACAATGTTTGGGAATGATTTTTTTATTATAGTAACTCATGAATATGCACGTCTGCGGGTAGAAGCTAAGGTTTCAGTAATAATCAACTCATGAATACTACATATGTTGCGATTTATTTACAAATAAAATACAATCTATATGCAGTTTTGGCAGACAAAAACAGCTCTTGACCATTTTCCTGCAGGGATTCGCTGTAGGAAAATAAGTAATAAGCAAACCTTTTTCTTTCATTTGCCAAACATTATTATGCAGAATAAATGCTCGTTATTACGTTTACCGAAGCGTTCAGAAGTGAAAAGCATTTGAAAATGTTCTATTAAAATGCTGACCTGGGAAAATTTGCCAGCGGGATTTCCGCATAAATACACAAGAAAAGCATAATGGTTCACTTCGGGTACCAACAAGAGTGTCAAGGATATAGTCATGGCTGGCATAATTGCGAAGGTAACATAGTGTATACTCAATAAATTATGTACTGCTTATTCAATGATACTTCTGAGAGGATTGTACCTCGTAGATTTTGAAATACATTGTCTGAAATGTTTTCCCAAACAAATAAAAAATACATTTGCTAGGGTTATACGAAAAATAACATAACTATTACATTTTAAATGAAGGTTTCTATATTAACGAAATTTTCGTTACCAAATATCTCAAGGAAAAATCAGAGCAAAATGTGATTTAATGGCTCATTTCCAAACAATGTTTTTAAATATATTAATTTGGAGCAAAAGAGCTTTAAATTATCAAATTGTTTTAAATGTTTGTAAAATATGTGTATAGTACCAGATTGGAGCTCATTTCTATACCTTGTATTATTGGTGCAAATTTCATGAGTGTAGGTCAAATGATTTTTATTTTTAAACTTTTGCCGACGTTTCGGATGTTTATTCATCCATCTTCAAGGGCTATAAACAATGATGTATGATGATAAATGATTTACAGTTCTGTTTTGGTTACATAATTGTAAATTTACAGACATTAAATATAAAAAATACATAGTCATTCAAGATTTTTAAATTTAAAGTTTGGAGCTGTTTTTATTTATTTACAATTTTAATTTGGTTGCTTGGATATATTTCTTTGTTGAAAAGTTATGTGTCATTTATTTATGATAAATTTTGCTTAGATAGGTGATGTCTGTTCTTTTATTGCAACTTTTTTTTATTTCTGGATATATATGGTACATTTCTTTGAATAATCATTTTGATAATTTTGGTTCCGAGTCTAAAATTTTGGTTTCTTCGAAATTAAATGAGTGACCTTGTATTATTATAAAAATCACATAAAATTTGGAGAAGTTTTCAGAATATTCCAAACGAATACTTTATAGATCACGAAACGGTTGGCGCATTTAGTGCTATGAGCCGGATAATTCCCCATAGGTCCCCAGCATTCATGAAAAACACAGCAGTCCCCCCATGACCAGAAGAGTAAATCGAAAAAAAATGTTTTTTGAGACACGGTAGGCTTTCCCTGTGAATGGTATAAATGCTATGTTCTCGGGTACCCGGGTAAGGCTTACCATAGCCGACGTTTCGATGGGCTACTCTCTCATCTTCCTCAGGGCATAAACAGAGTGAGTTTTTGTCGAGGGGAGAAAGATGAGCGAGTCGCCCATCGAAACATCGGCTATGGTAAGCCTTACCCGGGTACCCGAGAATATTGCATTCATGTACTTTTTTTGAAAGTCATAATGCTACCCCTTTAAATAATTGCACAATCTGGTGGATAGTAATCAGACGAAATGTTAATTAATATTTGTGATATTGCTTCCAAAATCGTTTCTCTCGGAGACGGGTCAAGTGGGTGCTTAAACGTCATTGGATCGATACCTAATACCTAATATTGACACCAGGGGAGGTGGGAGTCGCTCGAAAAGTATTGCGGCTGGCGACTAGCATGGCATGTCACGCATTCAACACGGCAACGGGCAAGTGGTCAACGCGGCCGACCGGGGGCGACTCCAACATTGGAGGCGCCAGTTGACGCGGCCGTCCAGAACCTTCGAGACGCCGGAGAATCGGCGCGAACCTGGGTATATATATATACCGGTTGTAAGGAATAAAGAACAGATAGAGATTTCCTCACGAGAGCGAGCATAATCATTCACGCGAGTAACCGAATTACCCCGCATAGTGGTGACCCCGACGACGAAGCGCACGATGGCCGAAGACGAAGATGTCCGCGCGAAGAATTTATTTCTGCAGCAACAGTGCGAGGCCCTCCAACAGCAGCTGCAACTGCAGATACAGCACCAGCAGCAACCGTTCCAAGAGCAGAACTTCGCCCAAGTCCATCGCGTGGCCGTTTGCCTTCCGCACTTTTGGCCTGAAAAACCAAGTTTATGGATCGCGTAAGTCGAGAGATTTCCACACGAAAGCGAGCATTATCATTCACGCGAGTAACCAGAATTACCCCGCAGTATCAAAATTCAGTAATGTCCGCGTGGTTCTCATGAGTAGCTTCATTGTAAATAGATCCCATGTATTACGGTTCTGCGGGACACTGAGAGTCTTATTGTTCGATAAAATACAAATTAATCGCATATTTTTTAACCTTTGGAGGCAGTGAGGACGGGCAATAATTACCAATTTAGTATATTTTCGATTTTGAACATTTGGAATACCTAGTTACCCATGGGTATTCAGTAATCCTGGTGGAAAGATGTTTTACAAAATACGGGAAAAAATAGCTATCACACCAATTGCGAAGCTCTATATAAACTTTGAGACAAAAAAATAGCAGAAACACCCATTCTTTTGTGGAAGACATCTAATAAAGCCACCAAATGTTTCCTTAAATACCGAATCACCATCTGTCACCATGCTCTTACCACATTCAAAACCCTATCCAGCCAAATCCTAGACAAAATTGACCCGTATTCAAAATCCGGAGTGTACAAGATGGCACGTAACCGCTATGACGCAGTGTATGTTGGGAAAACGGGGAGAAATTTTAGGACATGTCGGGAAGAACACGAGGGATGTTTCCAAAACAAGGACACCAGATGACTAATTGCCAAGCACCTCATCAGTGAAGGCCATGAAAGAAGTTTTACCACCCAACATTCTGTAGCAGTCATGGCAGAAACAGAAGTAGATTTAGAGAAGACACTAGGTAATATGGAAAGTATAATGGCCATATATCATCTGAAGTTCAATAAAAAGAAAACTAAGGTATTGGTAGGCAGTAGGAGAAAGTAAGCCAGTACCAATGTTAAACTAGGAAAACAAATAATCGAGGAGGTGGAAGAGTTCTCTTACCTGGGAAGCCGAGTAACCAGCGATGGACGAAGTAAAAGAGAAATTGCCAGTAGAAAGGCATTTTACCAGAAGAAGATCCTGCTTACAGCTGCAAATACAAGCGTGGAAGTGAGTAAACGTTTCATTAGAACATACATCTGGAGCATTCTACTATATGGCAGCGAAGCATGGACAATAACAGCAGCAGAGAAGTCCTCCAGGCTGGAAGCATTTGAAATGTTGTGCTACCGAAGAATGATGAAGATAAAATGGATCGACCGAGTGACAAATGAAGAAGTCTTAAGAAGAGTGGGAGAAAAGAGATGTCTACTGAAAACCTTAAAAAGGAGACGGGACAACTTAGTAGGCTACACATCTTAAGACACGACGGCCTGATGAAGACAATCGTCGAGGGAAAAGTGAACGGGAAGAATGGAAAAGGCAGCAGGCCTCTCGCATGAGATATATATGGAGCAAGTTGTGAAGGATGTAAATGAGAGGAATAAACGTCAATGTGAAGAGGTTGGCAGATAGAAGAATTGAGTGGAGGGTTGCATGTAAAAACAATCCTAGGATTGTCAATCGATGATGATTCTGTAGGTCGAAGGACGCCGTCTTGAAGCTCTCGAGCAATGCGAGATCATCAGGATAAGAATAAGAGGAACAAATACGAGAGTTTCAAAGCCATTCCCCACACTCTCTATCTCTCTCTCTCCCACCATAATATCGTGACCACATACCCTCATTTCCAAAGCATCTGCTTCCTTCCAGAACCATCTCTCTCCTACTCCACTCCCATCCCCAAATGGTAAACAAAAGCTGTAATTTTTCAAACGGACACTGCACCTTCAGAGGACGCTTTGTCGTTGAAATGCTTGAACAATAAATTATGCAGTGGACAGAACCAAGTTTAACTATTTCAGTTCTTAATGCTGTTCAACGGCATCTCGCCAGACATCATTGAATGCAGCTGCTGATGCTGCCTCTCCGGTGCTTCATGGTGCTTGCGAACATTTTGGATTAGAACCTGAGGTAATCCGCATCACTGACAGGAATCAAGTTCGCCAGCTTGAGCGCATGACTCGTTATTTAATTCAGGCTGAGGATGGCTCAAAAGAATACAATAGAATAGAATAGAGTTAATTTCACCCAAAAGATGTACACAATTTTAACAAATCAAAATGGGGGTGGAATTAGGTACCCCAGAAGAAATAATTTCTTGTTTTGGGGTTATCATTCCTTGAATAAATTGGCTGTAGTTCAGCAGCTATCATTCACAAAAATAATTATAAAATAAATTCTGGCTCTTATATAACATAAATGTGTTCCATTATAACAGTTTTGCATTTAAAATAAAGTGCAAGATTCACACAATAAAATAAAATAAGTACACATACCATAAAAGAATCACACCATAGTTTTTAACAGATATTCCACATCATTTTTCTCTAACAACCAAATTTTCAATTTTCTAAGGAAAGTAGTTTCATTGCTAATTGATGAAATCTCATTTGGAATTTTTTGATGAATTGAAGTTAATGGTTTGAGGCGTAACTTTATGGAACTCCTTTATGATTGAAAATAAAAAAAACTTTGTTCAGTTCCACATAAAATAATTTCTAGTACACCACTACACCACTAGCTCGATAATCATTAGTACATTTAGACATTAAATTATAACCCGGAAGCTGGAATGCCATTAATTCACAATCATGGATCCATATTTCAGAGAGAACGATTATATGAGGTTTATTTTTTAGATTAGAAAAAAATAGTACAAAACTATTAAAATCGGCTCTCAAACTCCATATATTCTGGTGGAATATGTTAAATTTATTTGAATGTAAAAACAATATATCATTAAACGAAGACATTATTTCATCATTCGTTTTAGCATATATATATATATAAGTTTTGAGAATTAGAATATAATCTTCGAAGAGCTATTAATTGATATGAGGCCAAAATATAGAGGAAAAATATTCCAATGGAATTAGAAAATGTAGGCATTAATACTGTTACATCTCGGGAAAGATTAGAAACATTAAATTCGTAATCATAATAACTGTAAGTCATCATTTGATGTAACATATAAAACCTCATCATCATCTTTTTCCCGCATAAGAATTTTTCCATTCCTAATCCATAAATATTTAAAACCTTTTCTCTTCTTGTAATCACGCGCGGCTGCAAAGGTGTCTTCTTCTTCTCGGAGATAATCTGTCATTGATGTAGACAGGGATATCAACATCGAGGTTTAAATGACGAGTCGAAAAGTTCCTTTTGATTCTTCTTCTCCGCAATACCTCTTCTTTGTCAAACTTACGAACAAATTTGACCACTATACCTGGAACTTTTGAAGAGTCGCTCTTCTTACCCATGCGGTGGCACGTGTCTATCATTTTAATTTGTAATGGGATAGTCAAGTGTCCGTATTCACCTTCTCAAGGACATTCTCGTTGAGCTCCTACGGTATACCATGTATTTCTAACATATTTGATCAGGCATTCTGTTGACAACCTTCATTTATTTTTTCTAAAGCGTCATTCCGTAGTTTCAAGGTCATTTTTTCTTGCGTAAGTTGCTCAATGGCTTCTATGTACTTGTCCATCTTGGAGCACTTATCCTCTATGTTTTTTTTTTTTGCCGTCGATCTTTTTATGCACAAGATCAAATTAATTATTTAAATCAGCCTCAATCCTCACCCTGTCTTTTTTGGCTTCCTCAAGAATTGCTATCGACTGAGACAAATCGCCAGAGTCCGTGGTAGTAACCGCAGACATGGATACTCTTCTTGCAGATGAGCAAGAGGGGCAGCGCCAGACTTGCTTCTCAGCCGCTAAAAATTCCAAGTCCTCCTTAGAAATGTTTACACAGTTTGAAGGGTACTTCTTCTTGCACTCAGAACACACGATTTTTATCTGACGGCTTTGAATATTCTTGTGACATACACCACACTCAGCCATAGTTACGAGAGGAGTAAACAAAATAATTCTATCTGATTTGGTAGACGATAGATAATTTTTTTCACTTGAGATGGTACGTATAGCTTTTTAAATGTAATGCACTTCTCAAAGAACACACACTTGGTAGAAATGGAATTTGACCAGGTGCTATGGGACTCACGGAGCTGCTGAACACGACCGTCTCACTAAGCGACTGAGCCAAAAGATAGCAAGCATTAGAGATCTGTATTTTAATGGACGGAGAGACGAAACTGTATTTAACACCTGCACTGAATATGGTACATGGCATCGTAAGAAAGCCTTTGATGAGCACATATCCCTTATTGAAGGGTCCTACTAATCTTACACGTGGCACATAACCCCCAAATTCAAAAATTCCAAAGATATAATAACGCAAGTTTTGTTCTTCTGAATGATAAGGACAGCAATTTATCACAGCATTACTGTATTTATGATGAAGTTGCAAATTCAGGTCTAAGAAGGCTATTTATTTCCATATTTTTGTTGATATATCTTAAATACCCCGCAAGCGTGCCTTCTTATGTGCCTACTAAAATTTTATAATAAGATCTCTCACAAATTAGAATTTAATCCTTTTTTCAGTATTCTTTCCGTGTTAATTCGACTCTATCTGGCGTTACGTGGTGGAACATTATTTCAGTAATTAAGTAACACTGCAGTAGTTGTACTGTCCACTTATATTTAATGTAAAAAACTACACTGCACGTGTTTCAACGCTTAGGGAGTCATCAACTTTCCTTTAGCATATGCATAAATATACCCATTGGAGATATAACTTGTGCATACCTGATGATGACGCCCTAAGCGTCGAAACACGTGTAGTGCAATATTTCACATTAAATATAAGTGGACAGTAAAACTACTGCAGTTTTATTTAATTCTTTCATTGGTCTCCATGAATATACCTAAGCTCTTTGAGAATGTTGAGTCTGTCATAAAGCACCCTCAGTCCGTCAGGAAATGTTTCGCACCAAGGGTACGGGCAAGGGTCGCGATCATTACACCTACCAGTAGGTTAGATTTAGTTCCCTCCGCAAAGTTTCCTTCTTGGCTCTATTTCCCCCTCTCTTTGTACCTGTCTTCATGAGTCGTTACCTAAAAAGTTCTGTTGCCAAATAATTGGGCATAACCTACATCAACATCTACATACTGCCCTGAAAGCCACCGCAGAGGAACGTGGCAGAGTGGTGTCAGGACAACAGCCAACCCACAATTGGAGAACGAATTTTATGAGGGAAATTACTAAAGTTAAAAAATGTTTTGGATGATGAGTATTCCGATGTTTTTCCCCATCATTAATGGTGAATGGGATGATGGAATTTCTGTGCACGTCAATTCGACTATATTATTCCATCGCTTCCATCAGCACTTCTATCAACTCTTGAAATAAAGTTTAGAGTTAAAATAATATCCTCCGTTTCTCCCTCGGACTCGCATGAACTGATTTTATTACAAGTATTCCTAGTCTAGCGCTTAGCCTACGAATCCATATAATATACATGCTTCCGTGCGGGAACTTTGCCTGTGTTATGAGAATAAAATTAGAGAACTAGAATGCAGAAAGGACAGATTTAAAATGACATTTTTCCCACGAACGATAAGGGACCATAACAGCTGCCAATGAGACTTTTATCTAGGTTTGTCGATAGGTAGTGTAGCTCTTAGTAGCAGTAGTACTCCCTAATACTTGAATCCTTATCTGTTACCTAGTACTAACAGCACGCCGAGCAGGTTTTCTACATAAGTCTTGAGTCTCTATCCATTTGTGTAGTTGTAAAATACATATATATATATATATATTAACGGTCCCTCTCCATTGTGATAATATCTGTAGTGTAGTAGTGCATGCTTGTGAGGCTTCGCCTCGTGACAAGCATTAGCGATTTGTGCTAATGCATAATTAGTCGTAGTTACTCTAACTTTAGGGTATAGTGTAATGCATGTTCGTGAATACTCACCCCCTGACAAACACCCCTGAGGTGGCTTGCAGGGTATTTTGTTGATGTAGATTACCCAGCTCTCCAGTGCTTGGGTTTGGGGGGGGCGAGGGCAGTCTATTTGCGCGGCTTCATCATTTACCACCTTCATGCAACCAACCCCTGGGATGGGATAATGGAGCAGGGAGGGAAGTTGGACTTCATTGGCGAAAGTTTCGGAAGGCCGCGTTCGTTCATTTGAGAGCACTCACGGCCCAGCGGTTGAGCAATCTGGTCGCGCTCTTTAAAAAGCGCCTTGAGCAGAGCAAGCAGAGTGCCCTTCGTGCTCGGAGCGAGAGGAGCCGAGTTCACAGGCAAACTGCGGGGCGTGTACTCCTTAGGATAATTGGCCGGGCAGGCAAGGGAGCGGAGGGGGCTATGTAAAGGGTAGGTGAAAGTTTAGAATCCACACCGATCCTTCTTTAAAGATAGCGAACCATTAAAGGGTACGATCGGATGTGCAGGAAGGGCAGGGAAGGAAACAAACACCTTCATCGAAGGTAGATTGAGCGAGATCTCATAGAATTCAATGAATTTGGCCACATTTAAATAAAAAGATCACTTCTGTCTAATGAAACCAAAATATTGAGCACATACTGTACTGCTTTGGATATTTCCCAAATAGAATGGAATGGCCATTTCCCACGGCGCATGGTACGGTTGAGCGCTCCAGACGGATTCTATTTTTTTTAATGAAGAAGTACTGACGCACACATCGCGTAAGAAGTGCAACAGTGTGTAGTACATATTTACTAGCCTCACAAAGAAATGACACCGCAGCGCCGCTAATTGTTACTCCTTTAAAAATATGGCGTGAGCGATTAATTTCCCAGTTGGCCCATCAGATCCCACAGCCCGAACGCAGTTGATGAATTTCGGGGTCTAGAAAAAATATTACGCCCGTAGGGAACTATTCTCTCCACCCTCCCAACAATAATTTCTTCACGCGGTCCCTTAGAGTCTATCTGGTGCCTCCCCTGCCGCTTTGGTCCACCCTTCCTCTCCCGAGTTATCTTTGCCAGATTTGGGATGGATATTTGTGTATAAATCTGCGGTCAATCGAAGAGAAAAGCAAGAATCTTCACTTCTCAACGATAGTAAGTAGTCAATACCACGCCAATAGAGTGTATAAATGATTTATTCTTTTAATTCCAATTAATAATGTTGTCTTAGTACAGGTGTGTAGGAACTTATGAAAAACGAAAGAAGAACTCTTGGAAAATTTCCACAGAATAAGTTTTACTACGACTGGTTTTGATCACTGTCAAGGCCTAGACCTAGTTCCGGCTTATTCGTATATTTTTCTTTAAAGCATTTATTTACTTATTATTAAAAAAGGAAGTAATTTTAGTTATTTAGACCGTGGCTTGCAGGAAACTACGCGTGCCAATTATAAAACCTCGATTAGCGATTAATGCTAACGCATAATTATTCGTAGATACACTAACTTTTGGGTTTAGTGTAATGCATTTTGGTGACTACTCACCCCCTGCCACACACCATTGAGGTGGCTCGCAGGGTATTCTGTAGATGCATACTTCCTCAATTACATTTATAATAATTCAATACTCCTTGCAAAAGTTGTAATAAAATTGCAAAAAGCCTTCGTTTGTGAAGGCGTTTTTAGAATATTGCTTTTTTTTAATAAATGTCAAGTTAAAGCCCCAAATATATTGTCTTAGATAAATACTGAGAAGTTCAGTCATACACTCTAAGATTAGATGTCAATAATTCCTCTATCACTTCTGTCTAGCTCTCTGTCCTATCTATCTATTCCGCTATCACTTCTGTCCCTTGGGTGGTGTTTGTGACCGAGGGTTCCGAGGGTTTGGATCCGAGGGTTGCGGGTTCGAGACCAAGTGACAGCGGGAAAATATGAAAATGGAAAATATTCGATTTTCCCGGAATGAGACAACAAGAATATTGTACATAGATGCTACCCAACACGCCCCACTGCTGAGCGGCAACACTCCCTCAGAGGAAAACACACTGATGGCGCTGATCAAGAACATCGGCTTCGGGCCAGCGTGAAAGTCACGAAATTGGCCGGAGAACTGCAATGTGGAAGGCAACGGGAATCCACCACATTATAGACTCCCTTGTATCGGCAACCTTGCAGTCACCAATAAGACGTATGATGGTGTTTCTCCCGGTAAAGTATTCCGGATATCCGGGCGCGTGAGTACTGGGAGGAGAACGAATCAGTCAGAGTGAACAAATGCAATATTTCTATATTTATTTCATGCTAGTAACATTTCCTAAAATTTGAAAATAATATTCACATGTGTTATCCATTATTATGAGACAAAGATCTCGGTAAAAAAATAACCTGGACTGATAGTCAAAAGATAAAATACTAACGCGGTAATTATTCGTTTTCACAATGTTCCGCTCATCATGTCCATTATTGCTTCGGATTAACTGATTATAATTGAGAATCAGATTACACAAAGGCATCACTCACATTTAGAAAATGTAAATCATTTGTCCCATTGTATGTTTACGGCAGTAAAATTTGAATGCAACGTTTTATTTAAGCCCTTATAACTGATATCAGTAATATAGACGATTTTCGACGCTGTAATACGAGGAAAACATTCCTCGAGAAAAACTCCAACCTTACTAGGATGAGAACTAAATACTCAGTTAATGAACAGATAGACCAACGCCCAGACCATTGCGCTGCCCAATCTTCCCGAATCTTAGAGCAATTTTTGGAAGATTAAAGGACACGAAGCGTAATTACCTCCAGCTATTCATCCCAGGACGGCAACCCAAGGGAAAAGATTTTTCCAACAGCAGTTTCAACCCATTTCATCGCCAAAATTTGACATGGACGAGAATCATCTTAAAACAAAGTGAAACGGCATAAGTTCAGTGCATTTACAGGATCTTCAAACTTATGCGAATTGTGTAGTCCTTTGACGTCCCATTTCCCCTTGCTCCCACCCTTTATGGACTACAAGAGCATTACATCTAGTTCCTTTGAATCCTCCAAAATCAGCACACGAGAATCATGAGACCTAGGTAAAGAGACCTGGGGGGTTATTTTGTATTATCTCACTTTAGTGAGAATACGTCATAAAATCTCACTTTTTCGTAGTTCAACTCCCACACCCAGGCGGCGTGACCATCTTCTGATCTCAATTGGTGAACTGCCGGTCATGTGCTGGTCTTTTAGACGATTCATCCGCTCTGATCCGTATCTTTCGACTCTTGATCCGTTTCATTATCTCCGCCTGCCATTAGTTCCATCTCACATGTCATAAAGCCACGTGAAATGGAGCCACCATCGTTTCCACTTGAAGCTTGAGTTGGAAAATAAACAAGGGCGCGAAAGATACAAACTATGTGTGCCTATCCGCCAGTGTATGGAGAATGGAATTCAGTTATTTATACCATAATTTCATAATTTTAACAAACATTGCCTTAAAATCTACGTTCTTGGTAGATATTTACCGTGCTTGTGAATCGAACACTAATTAGATGCACTTAATTTTTTTAAGTATTGAATGATCGCTTACATGTCGCTTGTAGTTTTGACTGAATTTAGATTTTCGTGGTGTGTACAGTGCGTAAGATATCTTCCGTAAGATGTTGAGCAATCTGGGTATTTGCTGGTCTCGGCATCTTTTATTTGATATAAGATAATTGAAGCTTCGACAATTCACGAACCGTTCGTGAGCCGATCATTAAAAGAGGGAAACGGATCTCCCGCCTTTCCACTAAGAGTCACTAAAAAGGTGAGATTATAAAATAACCCCCCTGTACGTGGTGGTCTGCAAAATTGATCCACTCATCCAAAGGTGCATGGTTCGATTCCCGGTCCTGGGGGGTTATTTTGTAATCTCACCTTTTTAATGACTCTTTGCGGGAAGGCAGGAGATCCGTTTCGCTCTCTTAATGATCGGCTCACGATCGGCCAAGGTCCGATGGTGGCTCCATTCCACACTCCTCACGACAGGTGTGATGGAGCTAATGGAATACGGAGCCTAATAAAACGGATCAAGAGTCGAAAGATACGGATCAAGAGTCGAAAGAGCGGATGAATCAAATAAATAGGCCGGCAGCTCACCACTTGAGAGCCGAAGATGGTCACGCCACTTGGGTGGCGGAGTTGAACTAAGAAAAATGACGTAATTTTCCGCATTTTATGACGCATTCTCACTTAAGTGAGATTACAAAATAACCTTGATTAATGGTGGATTTCTTTCTCGTTGCAACGAACGTAATTATTTATTTCGAAATATGCCCGATGTCAAATATTTTTTTTCATTTAACAAACGGCCTTTAAAATTTTTTCAATAGAATGGGTTTCAATACTATGAGGAATACCTATCATCGTTTGAAAGGGCACGTTGAGATACTTCTCGACGTATTTAAAATAAAACGCTCACGATCTTTCATTTGACGCTGGATTTTAACCTCCACTAATCCGTTAATTGAAATTCTGGTCTCTAAACCCAGCTATTGTAACGAAAGGATGATCTCGGACCAAATGCATTATGTGTTATAATCAATGAAATATTAGGGAATAACTGACTATTTTTCAGAAAACGTAAACATGGTGTATCGATTTAATTTACATTGACTCAAACTTTAATCCATTCGCAAATGAATATTTAACCACCGTCAGAATAACGCATTTACAACATAATGCCTGCCTGCCAAGCTCGAAAAAAAGCCTGTTGCCACGTGATCCGTCATTTCGAAAGAGTCACTGGATGTCCGCTTCAATTGTTGCGTAAACACATAAATATTACCAAGTGGGAGAGGAGGGAAGAGGAATGAGACAAGTAACTCTTCTACTTTGACGATGGAAGAATACGAAAGTAGATCATGCATCTAAAGTTATACAATGACAATAAAAGTACGCATGAACGAATTCAGTATTGAAATTTGTTGCCTGTTTTTGTTTCGGCGATAACTTCTATAAAACAATCCTTAATTTCCAAACTTCTTTGAATAGTTATTGACCACTTTAATAATACTTAGGTTAATTTATGGAGGTTAATTTATAGGTCATGTCTTTTTTAAGAAATTCAACTTCCTTTTTCCGCTAAGACGTTTCGCCTTTTTATTAATGAGGCTTCTTCAGGGCTACAGAGTACAACGCAAGGAATACAGTTAATAATTATTATAATACTACAAAGATACAAAAGTTTTCAATGATACATTTAGTACCTCAAAGACTTTGACTTTCTCACTGCGACAATGGTTACGAAAAAACAAACTCTTCCTCTTAGTAACAAGATAAACATAAAAAACAAAACCAAAATGGATAAAACCAAGCTAAAATGTTGTTTAAAAAATATAATAGGGTAAGTCCGGGAGAGATGGCCCCTCGGGAGACTTGGACTGCTTGCATAGTTCGGAATGCAGCCGCTCTAGTGCGTCACTGTTCTCATGCTGATGTCAAGGCTGACTACTTAGACACGTATTGTTGTTTATAGCCGCTTTGATCTGCTTATTTGATAGTTATTCAAAGAAAAAGATATAAGGTGAGCAAAATATTTCTTCATAGTTAACGTTTTTTAGTTGTAGTGTGTTTAATTGTCCATATAATTGAGTTTCATGTCTATCTATACTTGATGAAAACAATATGTAACGGTTCACTATACTCCACTGCGGCGCCCCTGGCATTAGGGGAAAGCAGAGAAATGGCCTGGTCCATCTCTTCCATACAATCGGGAGAGATGGACCAGTTCGAGTTGGGATAGATGGACCACACTTTTTACACTATAAGTAAAATCTGACAATTTAGATTTGCTTTATCAAAGGGCTGAAATGTTAAAAAACAAATATAGTCGAACCAATAATTTAGGAAATTGTAGTTAGTAGTAAATCCAATATTAAAATTTGGCCTTTTCATTACATTTTAATTTTTTGTGGGCCGTTTAATCCTTTTGGTTAGATTATTGTGTCTTATATGTTCTAATTTTGCAAATTTATAGTTCGATAACATTCTTAGTAACCATAGAGTGTAATTAAAATATTTTTTTGCACAGAGAATTTTTTTTTCAAGCTTGGCTTTTATGTTGATTTCGTTGTTTTTTTGTTTCCATTGTCGCAGTGAGAAAGTTAATCCTTTGAGGTACTAAATTTATGATTGAAAACTTTTTAATCTTTGTAGTATTATAATTATTATTAACTGTATTCCTTATTATTGTACTGTGTAGTCCTGAAGAAGCCTCATTAATAAAAAGGCGAAACGTCTTGGCGGAAAAAGGAAGTTTAGTTTCTTAAAAAAACACGAACAATCTCCGTAAATTAACCAATGTAAATTTCCAAAACGTTAGCGCTTTTTTAAAAAGCGTCCCCATGGCAACCATTGCCATTGTTGAATAATGTACGGAAAGAAACACCCAAAATATGGAGAAATCAATTTTATCGCCTACAGACTTTATTTATGTTGTTGTATATACCTACATCTATAGATCTTCGTTTAGCGTTAGACAGTTGAGCAAATGTTACTCCGTCAAGATGTCGATTCAAGACTAGCATGAAAATACAAGATTTCATAAATGTGAAATGCATTACCAAAATTCTGCTTGGAAGAAGTTCATTAAATAAAGTACAATTTATTGTTAACAAAGTTTAATACATTTTCCTCCGTTGTTCCGAGTGGCGGAGCTAGTGAAGGGAGAGGGGAGGGGGCAGAGAAGAAGAAGAAGACGTAGATGTAAGTGTCTTGGACCACCACCGCCGCCACAGGTGGACAGGTAAACACCTAGTATAGTCATATAAAATTAAAAGCCGGAAACTGCAAAAGTGAAAATATTATTCTAAAATGCATGACTTCATTGTAGAACACTCATCGCAGATCCAGGGAGTTTTTTTACGACTAAAAAGACCAGGAATGTTAGGTGTCCTCCTCAAAAGGGGTATCTCCAGCGCCTTGGAGCATCACCGACTCATTCCATTGAAGCAAAAGGCATAAGCGGACACAGGGACGACAGCGGGAAGGCTAAGGGATTTTTATTAAAGTAATTTTTTAATCTGAACGCAATTTAATCAGTTGACTGCAACGAGAGGATTTCTTGATCAAAGAGTCGCCTTAAAAGTCGACATTGTAACAGCAATAGCGGGGAAAGCTCACATTTATTTTTTTCGTAATTTGTTTCCCTTTATAATTTGTGTTTCCTTCAGAAAACTCTCCTCTCGGCTGCATCTTAAGCAGGTCCCGCCGCGACTGTGTGAGTCAAAACAAGTACTAAATTCCACATTTTTTATTTGGTCCAAAAATTCTGCTTTCACTAATGCAATGCGTTACCTATAGAAAGCCAGTTGTAATGAACAAAATATGCAGATTATTATTCCACGAATGTATTTTAAATGAGCACTTTTTTCCAGCCATAGGAGCCGACTGCAGCGCCATTTCCTACGAATTACCGCATTTTGACTTCAATTACGGCATTAATTCCCTAATAACTAAAAAAAATAAGGTGGTAAGATGCCTGTATTTTATTTTTATTACATTCATTTGGATTATTTCCTTTTTAGAGACAGTTTTCCACGAAAATGGCATTTATATTTTTTTGAAAAATACTATTTTATTCCCCGTGTTTCTCTCATTCCCCCATTGAACACCATGTAATTTCAAGTTCCATTATAGAATAAAATTGCGTGGAAAGGTATTATTTTGTTGTTCATATCAGATAGAGGACAACTTTTTCTACAAGTAGACAGAATATGAATAAAATGACATTTAAGTCATTTTACGGTGGAACTACCTTAACCACCTTAACCCTTTCGCTTCGAACGACGTTAAAAAACGGCGTAAATTTTTCGGTGCAAACGAACGAACGAAGGTTTAAAACGGCATTGCCGCTAAGCTAGCCCTAAGCAGGACTAATAGGTTCTGTGTGTAATAAAAGACTTCTTCTCCGGTCCTCGTACCCTTTAAGGTCTGCGCGGTAGAGAATTATCTCGGCCCTTCGTCACAAAGCGATCTACTCTGACAGCAGGTGTCCGCGGTCAGTTGCTTGTTGGTGCGGTGAAATAACAAACATAGAAGTTATTGTATGATTTACAAATTAAGGGTAATAAGTACATTCCTTATTTTTAGCTCTACAACTACAAATTTTAAACGGAGTTTTACCGTTATTTTTAACGTAGTTCGTGTGTAAAGGAATCTCTGAACTAAGTTTTTGTTAGTTATTTAGCTGATTAGGGAGTGATTTTTTCTATGGTTTTAAGTTAGTTCGGGAGTAACTATGTTTTTTGGTAAACAACTGCATGTTATTCTTTTTTATGAGTTGACGACCATATTTTTGGTGAGTTTAAATGTTTATTTTTCCCCGTAATTACTCATGCTTATTTGATATTGACAGCTGAATATTTCAGTTCTGTTTTCGTTGGTCAATGGTTTCCGCCTAAAGAATACTGTTATTCCTCCTGGCAGTGTTTTGAATCCCAATGCACGTAAATGTTGAGGTTATAACATTCGCCTCGAAGAATTTCATACTCCTAAAATCGGATGATTTTAGAAATAAGAAAAGTAAGAATAATAAAAAGAAAGGCTGTGACATTTTTACGTATTCAACATATTCGTACGTGATAAAATGTGATCTGTGCTTAAATTTCCAAAAACAAGAGTTCCGCAGACCGTACTTCTCATGAATAAACACGGTGAAAATTTCCGAAAGGTACCGATTATTTTGATTCGCGCTCTGATGATGCCAATATCCTTAATAAGGACATTTTAAATTTTTAATAATTTTTATCGTTGAATAATCGTCAAAATCATTTCCGAGTGCGGCATACAATGACGAAATTACTTCTTTGACCACTGATACGATTTCTGTTGCTAGAGAGTTTAATATGAATGGTAGGATTTCGTTTAAAAGCTGTAAAGGCTTTGTAAATCTAATATAATTCATATCCGATTAAATAAATAACGATGCTGTAGCAATAATGTTTTTCGCAAAACCATCGGATATAAAATAGTTGACCGCGACCGCATGCCGTAGTGGGTTATCCAAGCGGAAAGGGGGGAGATTATTTCAGCCCGGTGGCCGAGAAAAAGGTTCAACACCCCTCTAGGCTCCGACCCAAGTCAGGGAAATAGGTACCTGAGAAGATCCTAGCGTAGTGAAAGCTCCGTACTGGCAAAGCAAAGAAATTTTTCCCGTCCCCGTCGCGAAAGGGTTAAAGAGGGAAGCGTACTGGATACGAAAGACGAAAGAGATGGAGACAGCGGAGATGAAATTTAAAATATATCTCGGAAGAAAACGCTCTTGGCGACGATGCACATGCATAGATAATAATATTGACATATTCATGTTGAAAGAACATACAAATGGTAATTTCCACACTTTTTTAATAAAAAACAACACTTAACAACCGACCATGGTTTCAACACGTTGTGTCATTCTCAAGGTAAAACAAGCATCACTCTCTCAGTATTTATACCCAGGCCAAGGTAGGAGGTGGGGGTGCATATGGAATTGGTGTGAGGGAAGTGGGAGGGGAAACAGTTTGGGTGAACAAATGAATGAAGGCCGATAACAGAAAGCATACTTCAAGTGGAGCGTGAGTGAAGGTCAGGGTTTTGACGTCATGGGGATGCTTAACTTTAACAAAGGTGAGTCATTACAAAATAAAACATCATTACAAAGTCCATCCGGGCTATTGGCAATTTCGAATTTTTCCATAAAATCTAATTTAAGCCCTTTGTCAATACACTGTAAAATATCTATGTCAAAATTGCTTAAATGATTATTCCGACATAAATGGTCAGCAAAACAAGATTTTCCGTCATTATATATAAAACTTCTTCTGTGCTCCTTCACTCTGTCTCTAAACCTTCTACCAGTCTGGCCAACATAACACATACCACAGTCCTCACACTTTAATTTATACACTCCAATTTTGTCCATTCGATCATATTTGTCCTTAGAATTAAATAAAATCTTGTCAAGCGTCAATAGGTTATAAAATGAAATATTGCTTTTATTTTTAGGAAATACATTCTGGAGTTTATACGAAATGTTTTAATAAAAAAAAATTAACCGCAGGGTCAAACTACCTTTTATTAAAAACATTTCGTATTGCCTGAAACGATTTTATAGTATTGACATACTTGAAAAACATAGAAAAAAATCCAAACTTCAATGATACCTGGGATTTAACCATATCTATATTTCTCTCTGCATTAAAACTATGCAGATTTCTAAATTATCAAATACCTAAAAACTAAGCATCTCATGAGGAGATATGGGATAATTGTTTGAAAGTTAAGAGTAACACATATTGTGAAAATAAAAAACAGTGCTTAAGTACATCACATAAGTTTGGTATAAGTTGAAATGCATGCAACAAAATTGGGAGTGGATTATTCTAATAATTCACTGCTATAATCACATGCAATACACCTCCTACAACTTTTACTTTTATTTAGTTGGAAATTCTCGTTTGTGAACATAATACTTTCACTTTAACTTGGCCGTTTTATTTTACATATGTTTGGTAATGAGTGCATGAAACTTGTGTTTATGAACCAAAATTTGATTTCAGTGGTGTAAGCAAGGATTAATTAAAAATATTCATTATTGTGGTTAATTATCACAAGCGCCATGTTCATGTTATTGAAATAATACCTACACCATTTGAAAGGCTTGAAGTTAATTTTAAAATTTAAAATTAATTTCAATTGGAATAATACCCATTAAAATTGGCGTAGGGCATGATCAATACTCAAGGTCACCATCATCCTAGGCTATATTATGTTTATTACCCATTGCGTGAAGCACTTCATTAGCTAAAAAGATAAATAGATTATTATCTTCCATATAATCCCGTTTGGTGCATTTATAATCAAATGAGATAGTTGTTTTATTTCAGAATCTACGCTCGATGTTTTAATAGCTATTTCGAGATTTTTAACCCTTAAATTCTATATTGAATTTTTCGGTGTCGTTTCCCGTACCTTTTTTTTCTGTATCGATGTTTTCTGTATCAATTTTTTCTGTCTCAATTTTTCCCTGCATCAATGTTTTCTGTGTCAATGTTTTTCGTACCGATGTTTTCTGTGCCGATTTTTTCCCGTCTGATGTTTTCTGCACCGATGTTTTCTGCACCGATGTTTTCTGCACCAATGTTTTCTGCACGGATGTTTTTCTTGCCGATGTTTTTTTCTCTTTTTTTTTCGGTCCGATTTTTTCTGTACCGATGTTTGCTGAATCGATGTTTTCTGTATTGATCGTACTACATAGGTTTAGATATGTTTATGTATATGTTTTCGAAATCGATTCTTCGATGTTTTGTACGATATTCGAATCTGAATCACAAACCGAAACTACACACAATGACATCCAAAAAAAAATTATTCATTATTCTACCGCCGACGATGACGGCTTGACTATTGAAACGTCCAAGATTATTTGTGTTCTTATTACGTGTATCTATGTTTTTCAAGTGTATCAACATATTATTAAAATATTAAATATACATTTAGCGGAGCGGGCACCCCAATTCAGAAGGCTTTTCATCTTCTTCTTATCTTTTCGCATTCGCCCCGTGTGTCTTGAGACGGGCGCAACCTCCTCTTCTCCCAACCGTCGCTCTTCTCTGAAAAGGAAGCGCAGATGGATGTAGAGGGGACTGACTCTCTTCGCGCTCGGCATTTGTTTCCGGGTGGGAGTCTAAAGTTTCCCACGGAGCGCCAGATTTGGCCTTGCGACCGCCGCCGCGCTAATGAATGACTTTGTGCACCGCCTCCCGCTCATTTTGCCTTTGCCCTGTGCCCGACTTAAAAAACTCGAGATTTGTAAAGTACGGACAACCTTCGTCCTATTTTGTAATCTCACCTTTTTAGTGACTCTTAGTGGAAAGGCGGGAGATCCGTTTCCCTCTCTTAATGATCGGCTCACGGACGGTTCGTGAATTGTTGAAGCTTCAATTACCTTATATCAAATAAAAGATGCCGAGACTAGCGAATACCCAGATTGCTCAACATCTTACGGAAGATATCTTACACACTGTACATACCACGAACATCTAAATACAGTCTAAACTACAAGCGACATGTAAGCGATCATTCAATGTTTAAAAAAAAATTATGTGCATCTACTTAGTGTTCGATTCACAAGCACGGGAAATATCTACCAAGAACGTAGATTTTAAGGCAATATTTGTTAAAATTATGAAATTATAGTATAAATAACTGAATTCCATTCTCCAAACACTGGCGGATAGGCACACGAAAACAAAGGTATTAGCAACATTGTTTGGGAAATATTGATACGAAATACATGCACAGATAATTCAAGCAAATAAGAACATAAGCATTTTAAACAAAGCATACCTTCAAGTGCCCAATATATTGAAGTTGAAAATGCTGAAGTTCTTCACGTTTAGCAAATTACAACAATACGATTTAAAATCGTTTGTATCTTTCGCGCCTTTGTTTATTTTCCAACTCAAGCTTCAAGTGGAAACGATGGTGGCTCCATGTCACGTTCTTTATGACAGGTGAGATGGAACTAATGGCAGGCGGAGATAATGAAACGGATCAAGAGTCGAAAGATACGGATCAGAGCGGATGAATCGTCTAAAAGACCAGCACTTGACCGGCAGTTCACCGCTTGAAATCCGAAGATGGTCACGCCGCCTGGGTGGCGGAGTTGAACTACGAAAAAGTGACATTTTTATTAAGTATTCTCACTGAAGTGAGATTACAAAATAACCCCCCTGGATCGATTCCGATAACCGAGGCTCGTGACTAACTCCCGACACCTTGTGCATTTACCGCACAGCTGATTTGCATTGAAGTGTGTGGAGTTTTCGGGTAGCTGCGCGGCATTTTTTGCTATAATTGCTGTCATTATACCTCAGTGGTGTGCATTTGGGTATTCAAAGCAAGCGAAGGCATGGTCGAAGCATTTTCCGTATTCATCTAGGTCACCAAATGGAAAAAAACACAAGAGGAAATGGATACTAAAAGGATACCCTGGAATGATTTGATTCCAGGGAACATTGCCCGTTTTCGTGACGTAAATATCAAGTTGTTTTGGATATTTGGGTGAGTCACTGTAATTATATTTTATGTTTATATTGATACTAAGCTTTCACCTCGATGTGAATTATATTACTTCATCATGAATCGCCTTCATTCTCCTCCTAAAAGCCCAATGGCCAAACTAACAGCGCAAATGAAAGTTGCTGTCGTTCTAAGACTTAATTGTAGGTACTGTTGAAGAGAAGTAAGAATTTGTAACAAATCAGTTGTAAAATCACATTTAAAACAATTTATGTTGTTTCTGCTCACTTTGTGTAGAACTTGCGCCAATAGAAACCTTTTCCCTTCATAATTAAGCACTGCTGTGTTGAAAAAAGATCAAATGCAATACTTATTATTTTACTCAAAGGAATTTTATTATAACGTAAAATCATATTTCTACTGTACTGATCTTTATAAGTTGTTTATAATTTGTTGTGTAACCCCCGCCCCTTCAATATAAATCAAAATTAGTTGAAGTATTTGCAGTGAATGAAGATGGGTGCAAAGAAAGACTACTTTTTTATTTAATATCTTACTTACAAGTTGCTATTGACATTTGAGTAAAATCTGGCAATGTATGCAGTTGAATGTATCTCATAGTGATTATTGATCAATATACCGACCTATTTTCCATTCGTAGAAGCACTTTTCCCCTTAGCAACATTATGAGCGAAATACGGAGAGCCAAATGTAAAAGATTGAAGGTAGATGCTGTGCCATCAATTTCCATCCTTCGACACCAACCTCAAAGAATGAGAAACCTCCGTTGAAATGAATGCTATCAAGTCGAGGAAATGAATCGAAGGCAAAGAAACAACCGAGATCAAGTGAGGGTATGTTAGGCAACTTATTAAATAAACATTAAGAAGATTGTACTATGATAGGTACAATTAATGACCCCATAGCTACTTCAAGTGTAATATTTTCTTCAAAAGTATAACATTATAATGTAAAATCCTTTTTCAAAATCAAATTCTCTGTCTCATTGCAATCTAATTTTTTTAAATGCCCATGTGTACTGTACAAGTATGAGCTATTGCTGGTGATGAAAAGTTATTGGCCAAACTGTGGAATGCATTCAGTTAACTATAAAATGCATGAAGTAAATGTGAGAAAGACTTATCGAGACATTTTAATATCATTAAATTCCGTTTAATCTAAGAAAATTCTTTATTATTTTTATATATTATGCCTGTCGCTCACGGTAAAATTTTCCATAAAAGAGTTGTATAAAAACAAGTTTTATGAATCGTACGTAAAACGTACTTGCTTGCTCACGATAAAACTATTCATAAAACCGCAATGTCCTGCCATCTATGAGACGCCTTGCGAACAAGTGAAGTGATAATTGCACTCTCTTTTGGAAGACTGTTAGGTTATAAACTATATGTATTGTTTATTTACTTATACTTTCTGATCACACTCAACGGTGCTAAGGCTTTAACGCATTCTTCTAACAACAAGAAGGATACTGCCTCAACGTTCCATGAACTTCCAGCCATGTTTGTTTACGTTTTCCTTGTTTGGCTTCCCATGGATACGAGATTATTATCAACCCAATGAGCGGAACGTCTCATTGGTTGTTGCATAATACAGTTTTATGGAAATGAAACCTGTCCCATTCCGTAAAACGTTTTATAAAACTTAGTTTTATAAAACGGTTTTGTCGTTAGCAAGCTCATTTTTATGAAATTAGTCGATTTTATAAAACGTTTTACCGAAACTTTTACCGTGAGCAACAGGCATTAGGAATTTAGTTCATTTCCTCCTAATGTTTAAATCAGTGTCCTAACTACATGAATATTCTACACCTCTTTAGGATCTTCAGTGCTTGCTTTGAAATGATAATGTTAAGTTTCTTTTGGTTTTCTGCGATTAAACTAAACTTTTTTAGCAACAGTTTCGCCGTATTCTGCCGGATTCGTCAGGCATTCTAAATCAACAATAAAAAATAAACAAACGAACTTAAGCGGTTATTATGTTCAGCAAGATTTATTAATACTTTAGTTTTTCAAAAGTCTTTTCCACGTATAAGTAAGTTAAAATGTAATAAGAAACTTACCAAAATTAAAATGAACGGCGAAAATCTACGAAAAAGTTGATAATGTTAAGGTTCACAAAAATTGCATTGCAATACATATTTATGCAATATTATTGCCTATATAGCCACAATTGTAGCAGGTGATAAGGACAATTTTTTATCAGATTGTATTTTTTTATAGGATAATTCTTGAAGAAATCACTCGTGCTAAGAAAATTAATTTTAGGAACGTAGTTCTTCGAAAACCACGTTTTCACAAGTTCAATAATCGCTCACATCTCCGGCCACGGCGTGTGCCGTCCTTAACGCAGGGTGTATCAACAAACAGCAGCGGCTAGCATCATTGTGGCAATATTAAAATGGGTGATTAATACATTAAAATAGTACGTTAAAATTTAATTATCTTAAGTCATAGAACATTTAGTCAAATTGAATGATAGAAATATAACATTTTAACTTTCTTGCGTAATGTAGTTTACGCCTAGTTGTCGTAAATGTATTTTGTCATATTTTAAAGTCGAAAAATGAAAACAACCTACTGGAGGTCCACGTCCTTTCCCATTCTTGTCCTGATATGGCTTGGAAATCAGTCTCCGGGCTGAAATGTTTGTCACTTCGCGAATTTTGCCAAAGAATTGGAAATCTCTAGGGAAACCTTGCACCTAAAACCCTCCAGGTATCTCAAAACATCATGTTAGTAGTTTTCAAGTTTAATGTTACATGCACACAATTGTACTCGGGTTAGAGGATACTGATACATAAATACATACACGCATAAAAGTCTGACAGAAATCTAAACTGATATTTTCTTAGATATCTGCAATACCGCTGGCTGGATGCCAAGAAGTACCAACGAAAGGACTATCTGACAAATATTATTTAAATAAAAAATGTGTTTTATATATGAGGGAGCCATACAAATACAGCAACTCTACCCTTGCTACATCATAATAAGTTGAAACTGTTGATATACTTTTTAAATAGCTTCATCAAAAATTTAATGCAATCAGATAACATCACATAAGAAATAATCTTCTCTCTCGTAAGAAAACAAGGCCGTAAACAGAAACCATTCATGCATAAATTGTTATGACCGTGACCATGGCGTTAAGGTTTAAACAATTCCCTTTCGGCATTGGCCTACAGGCGCAGGTAGCTTTCGAAGTTCATATTTTTAATAAATGCTAGCGAAAAACACGAATAGCTGAATTGCACTCGGATAAAGTACCTATGCGCGCAAGTCTCAGCGCAATCAACTTGATATAGGCCGAGTTGTAGCCAGATATGTATTGTAGCGCGCCATGCATTGGAGGTAAATAAGTACAGTAGTACATGCATGAGCTTAAGATGGCGGCGGAAATCAACCAATGAGTACATGTCTTTTGAAATCATGATGTGAGGACGCTCTCTGACGCTGAATAATTAGCGCTGAATCGCCGCAAAATATTCACCCCGACTGAAAGTCCCAGGGGCGGCCGCTTCCTTTCTAAACTGGAACCTCCCTCGGTGACTAGCGAGACGTTATTTGTTCGTGTAGGCTCATATTTATCGACACTTATTATTTCTACGATATATTTTAGTTGTTTGGAATTTTATTTGTACTGAAACATCAAGTTTATTAGCCTGCAATGCGATTTCCTATACTGAGTAACAATGAAGTTACCAGCTCTCGAAGCTCTCTCTCATTCTTCAACCAGCTCTCGAAGGGTGAGGTTGTGTCTACTGAGCGCTCCTGAAACCGGTTTCTTTTCTGACCGGCAGCGATCACCTATTTGACTCCCTGTTTGACCAGCAGCGGCACCGATCACCTAGATTTGTGCAGCAGTGATTTTAGTGTGTTATTTTTTGAAATCGCATTTTGCGAAGTAGTATTCTGAAGTGAAGTAGTGTTGTGAAGTGAAGTAGTGTTGTGAAGTGAAGTAGTGTTGTGAAGCAGCCTGGTCCTGCAGCTGACGGTGTAACGGATAAGTAGTCGCTGACCATCTTATTTTCTTTAATTTATTTTCCTTTATTCAAGTGTCTTACTAGTTTGTCGTGATTGCTTAGTTATAATTTGTCTTGCTTTTGTGGTTAAGTAGTATTATAGAACTTAAAATTATTAATAGTTCCTAGGTATTAATATTGACTCTTAATAATCATTTGATCCCATACGTGCGTGCGTGTTCTAGAAACTGATCCATCGCATTTTTGTTTTTTAACCGTCTAACTACTTTGCTAGAAAGTACTTCTTACGCAACCCTGCGTATCGTGCTTGATTCGCTTATGCCCGCCTTATACATTTAGAGGACTTAGTGTAAATTCACATCGTTTAAGTGCTAAAGCCTGTAGAATAGTATGGCCGGCCCTAGTTCCTCTGTAGCGAACCTCAAGAGCAAGGTGAAGAGCGACCTCCTCGAGGCACGTGTCGCCGAACTTGAGAGGTTGGTTGCGGAGATGCACGCCCGGGTTGCGGGTTGTGGGGGGTTCTCGGGATCCGGTGGTCGTAGTGTTTCTCCCGGGACCTTGCACAGCACCAAGGTGGTGTCCCGGGCATGCTCGGGGGCGAAAGCAAGTGCGATTGCCCTGGGGAAGACGGTGCGGTCTTCGGGTCGGGGGATGACTCACAGCCTGGGGCCCGGGTGGGTGGTTGTGCCCCAAGGGCGGGGGGCGGTGGCTCGGCCGAGTCGGGGAGTGGGGGAAGCGGAGGCTAATCCCATCCCCGTTCGCAACAGCTTCGCAGTTTTGTCGGAGGACAATTCTGGGGGGCCAGTTAGCGAGGTCAGGAACGAACCCCCCGTTGCAAGGGACTCAACTTCGAACGGCAGCCGGGCTGGGAGGGCAGGGATAGTATTGTTAGGGAGTTCAAACGTCCGGCGGATTTTCCCCCAGTTAGAGAAGAGGGCAAGGAGAGACGGAGCGGACCAACGGGTCACCTCCTGGTGTATACCAGGGGGAATCGTACCCAATTCTACGGCGGTGGTAAAAGCAGCGGTGAAGGACACGGGCTGCTCTAGACTGCGGGTGGTGGCCCATGTCGGCACCAATGATGCTTCCGAGCGTAGAGCCGATGAGATCTTGGATTCCTTTAGGGATCTAAACTCGGAGGTGGAACGCGTTCGGAGGGGCACTGGTGTCGATCTGCGACTATCCATCTGCAGCATTGTACCACGGACTGACTGCGGCCCTCGAGTTTGGGACAGGATTGCCTGGATCAACAAGAGGTTGTGGAAATTCTGTGTGAGCATTGGGGCAGAGTTCGTGGATCTTCGGCCGGTGCTTAGATCATGCCGGGCTCCCCTCAACTCGTCTGGGGTGCATTATTCCAACGAGGCGTCTGAACGGGTGGCTCGTAGGATTTTTGAGCACTGTAGATATTTTTTAGACTAGAGGGTAGGTCATCTAGTGGGATTTGTAAAGATTTAACCGAACGTAGCCTCCGAGGAAGTCCGCATGGCGAAAATGTTCACATCCAAGTAAACTTAGAAGGACTAAAGCCGGAAAATAGCGACAATATTCCCAAAACGCGTACTCCAGCGAAAGAAATTATATCAAATGTAATAAGCACTTCCAGTGAAATTCGCCCACCTAATACCCATAAGCGTGGAAAAGAACCAACCGACACTCAATCTACAAAATATGACATTAACTTTGTAGTAGTTAATTGCCGTAGCGTTAAAAACAAGCGCGCTGAAATCGAGCATATATTTCAGGACGCAGACGTGGTCATAGGAACGGAGAGCTGGCTTACAGAGGATATAAGTGACAGCGAAGTTTTTCCTCCAGGATATAAAATCTACAGATGCGATCGAAGCGATAGGACAGGAGGCGGAGTTTTTATAGCAGTTAAATCACATTTACACAGCACCGCCCATGAAATAACTGATAATGAAATAGAAAGCGTATGGTGTACAATTAAACAACGAAACAAAAGGAGTATACATGTTTGCTCTTTTTATAGACCTCCAAACTCCGAAGCTGATATTATTTACCAATTAGAAAATCAAACATCCGCATTTACTTTGAGAGACAGTAAAAGTGTAATCATTATTGGGGGAGATTTTAATCTGCCATCTATAAATTGGGATTCTTACACTGTAAAGCCAAATTCAAGGAATAGGGAAATCAGCGAGATCTTACTCAACACACTTACTAAGCACTCACTCGCCCAAGTAGTTGACAAGCCTACGAGAGGAAATAAAATATTAGACCTTTTTGCAGTAAGCCATCCTAGGTTGATAAAACAACTCGATATTATTGATGGCATAAGTGATCACAGAGTAATTTTTGCAGCCTTAAAACTTGAAGTAGAGTCAGCTGTAAAACCGAAACGCAATATTTATTTATTTGATAAATGCAACTTCATAAAATTTGGCGAGATGCTTAATGATTCGTACACTGACTTCGTAGCTAAAACAGAGGACAAAAGCACTGATGCATCATGGAAATATTTCTTAGAAATTCTACGCCAGGGAATCAACGAATATATTCCGCGAAAATTGAAATGTGATAGTAAAGAACCTCGCTGGTATAACAATGATGTTAGGAGGGACCTTAAGAGACAGAGAAAACTGTACAACTTATTCAAAAAGTCCATTACGTTAGGTGACAAATCGAAGGAACTTGAAGCAAAAGAAAGTTACGCTGCACAACGCTCTAAAACCAAGAAATCAATGCGTACTGCATTGCGAAATTTCAAGAAAAAAGTACTTGGTGAATTACTCGAAGAAAATCCGAAATCTTTTTGGTCATATGCGAGAGAGCTTCAGGGAAAATCTTCAACCGTAGATTCGTTATTTGATAAAGATGGCAAACTTGTCACCGATAATATTGACAAAGCTAACACGTTAAATTCCCACTTCGAAAGTGTATACACTACAGACGATACTCCATGTTATTTCGACATTTCATTCACTGAGGAACCGATGAAAGAAATCACTATTCAATGTGATGGGATAACTAAACAGCTACAGTCGATCAAAAATAGTAAATCTCCGGGTCCGAAAGAATACCCGCGCGTGTCCTCAAGGAATTAGCGCCACAGATCGCACCGTTCTTAGACATAATATTCAAGAAGTCATTGTCTGAAGGAAAGATACCAATAGACTGGAAAATTGCAAACGTTACACCGATATTCAAAAAGGGAAACAGACATGACCCAGGGAACTATCGACCAATTTCATTAACGTCTATTATAGGCAAGATACTCGAACATATCGTCGTTAGCAATATCATGACGTTCCTGGACAGTCGTAACTTCCTTCATGGCTGTCAGCACGGCTTTCGGAAAGGTAGATCATGTGAAACACAGCTCGCGCTCTTTCTTCATGACGTTCTCAAATCTGGTGAATCGAAAATACAAGTGGACGCATTATTCCTAGATTTTAAGAAAGCTTTCGACACGGTACCTCACAACAAACTTTTATACAAATTACAGTCATGCGGCCTAAACGAAACAGTAGTAAACTGGATACGCGACTTTCTGAGTGATCGTAAGCAAAAAGTAGTCCTTGACGGAATTAGCTCTGATGCAGTTAAAGTGACATTAGGTGTCCCACAAGGAAGCGTAATCGGCCCCCTTTTGTTCATTATATACATAAATGACCTATGCTCTCGAATTAGCAGTAAAATACGTTTATTTGCTGATGACGCTGTCATCTATCGCGAAATTAATGATCACTCTGACTTTGAAATTCTATCATCGGATTTAAACAACGTTCATGTGTGGAGCCAAGAGTGGGGACTCGAACTTAATCTGAGCAAATGTGCGGCGGTACATTTCTTGCGGAGGTCGTCCAACTATCCCCGTGTATATGCTGTGAATGGCGTTAAGATAAAGGCGACAGATGAAGTTAAGTATCTGGGAGTTACGATAACCTCAAACCTATCGTGGGGAACACATATAAGAAATATTTGTGGCAGAGCTCTGAAGAAGCTAGGATTCGTCAAGCGTATTGTGGGAAGATTCTCAGATGAAAAAGTAAAAGAGAGGTGCTATTTCGCACTCGTCCGGCCACACCTTGAATATGCAGCAAGCATATGGGATCCGGTGCAGAAAGAATTAATTCGGGAACTTAATAAAATACAAAGGAAAGCTGCGCGATTCGTCAAAAACTGTTACGGGCGTACAGACAGCGTTACGCAGATGTTAAACGAATTAGGCTGGGAGCCGCTAGAGACTCGGAGGCTGCGCGCTAGGCTTAGATTACTTGAGCAATTGAGAATAGATATCTTTCAGAGCGACACGGAGAACATCATATTAGAACCCCACTATATTTCCAGGTCCGACAGAAACGATAAATTAAGAGAGATATTTTGCCGAACGGATAGGTATGGGAATTCGTTTTTCCCCCGAACAATAAGGGACTTTAATAAATGCAAGGCGTAATTTCATAGAGCGTTTCCTTTTTATATGTAAACGGCTGGTGTCCTAACACCCCCCGCCACACGCCTATTGAGGCGGCTTGCGGGGTAGTATGTAGATGTAGATGTAGATGTAGAAGTAAATGCGTAGCAGTGGAAATGACAAAAGCTCTAAAATTGCACAATTCATACGCGAAAAGATCAAACTTCTCAGAGTATCGGTCGATTGAAACAAATCGGTTAAATAAATTATAAACTATAAAGATTTAGCTTTATTTTAGCCCTAAAAGCAAACTTGTAGCTCAATTATTTCACATTTTAATGAGTAAAAGAAATTTGGTCTACTCCGACATGTTTCGTATTTAAGGCAGTGCATTAAAAGACTGTAGGAAAAGAATAAATTACTTTGCACTATTCCACTGGAGAATATTATTTATTGAGCCAACATGTTTCACTGCACTACAGCATCATCAGGACTGTAACAGGACTGTAACATCAGGACTAAAAAACTGTAGTGCAAGAGTTAAATATTTTATAAGATACCTATTTTTAAATACAAATAGGTAACAATGACACCCCTTGCAATAACGGTTGGTCGTACAAAAAACTGTTTGTAACAAAAATTGTAGATATTGTTTTTACAATTTCAGATAGTTTTAAACGGATTTTTTACAGTTAATGATGATGGAGTAATGATTTTCTTTATATCCTTCAACCCCTAAAATACAAATAGGTAATATTTCCACCCCTTGCAATAACTGCTGGTTGTACAAAAAATGTTTGAAACAAAAGTTGTAGATATTGTGTTGACAATTTCAGATAACTTTTAACGGATTTTGTAATGTAAAGAATAAGGGAGTTATGATTTCATTTCTCCTTTAACCCCTATTTTTTCCACCCCTCGAGCTAATTGCTAAAGTGTAATAAAAAATTGTTGGAACAAAATTCATTTGTAATATTCTTAGAAATTATAAGAAACGTAAAAAAATTCATTGTTTTAAACTAAGGGAGATAGAATCAATGGTCTGCGAGTTCACTTCGTGGAATGAATACATCCTGAGCAAAAAGAAAACTTTGTTATATTCCACACAAATTTATTAAAAACACGACCGGTTTCGACCTTTTCAGGTCATTCTCAAGTGGAACAATATTTGAAACAGACCTAGTCACTTCCAACTCCTCCCCTTTCTACTCAGTACCCGTCCCCCCACCCCCATAGTCAGATATGCTGTCATTGTGCCACCAGTTGTTTGCCGGCCCACCTTACTTTCTTGACCTTCCCATTCCCCCCCCAAGATTTTCATAGCCTTCTAATCACCACTGTCCTTGAAGTCCCCCCCCGTTCAACCATCGTGATACCCACACACACACACACACACATATATATATATATATATATATATATATATATATATATATATCCACGATGTAAAACTTGCGCCATCCTCATCACCCAGCCCTTGCCGGACAAGTTCCTCGCTTTTCCCCTCCCTTCTGTCCTCTCACCCTCCTGCACCACGCCTAACATTGTCTACATCCTCCTCTGCCAATACTGCCCTTCTTTTTATATTGGCTTATCCACCACTCCTCTCAACATTAGAATGAATGGGCACCGCTCGTCCTGTAACGATTGCCCCTCCCTCTCTGTTTCTCTCCCTGTCGCCATTCACGTCTCCTCCCACAACTCCACTTTCAATAACACTTTTAAAGTCGGTCTACTTGCTTACCTTCCCCCTTCTTCCTCTCCCCTTCATCTCAAAGATCTTGAATCTTCTTGCATTCTTATCCACCAGGCTTTCTCGCCCCCAAGACTCAATAAATCACACTAGTTTCTCCCTCCCCCTCATCTCTCCCTGCTTCCTCCACTCTCCTCTTCCTTTTGCTCCCCTTTTTTCCTCTCTCCCCTCCGCCCGCCCTCTCCCCGTTCTTCGTCTTTCCCCTCCTTCCCCTCCTTCCCCTCTACACCTTCGTCTCCCCCTCTTTGCCCTCACATACCTCAATCTCTATCCCTTTCCTCATTCTTACTCTCTACCTAGAGAAAGATGGAAGCTACTTTCCATCGAAATATCGGAAGTTTTAAATTGTGAGTGTTCTTTTTTCCGTTTCTATATTTTTATCGGCCACCCTCTTGGCATATTGTATATATATATATATATATATATATATATATATATATATATATATATATATATATATATATATATATATATATATACACACACACATACCACCTTGTCTGTTTTCAAATATTGTAACACTTGAGAATGACCTGAAAAGGTCGAAACCGGTCGTGTTTTTAATAAATTTGTGTGGAATATAACCAAGTTTTCTTTTTGCTCAAGAATTAAGGGAGATAGGTTTTTCTGATTTAAAAAAAATCGTCTATAAAAATGTCTCAAAGCGTATTAAATAATCCGTGGCCGCTCCAACGGTTGTCCCTTTCGGAATCCGCCTTATATCGGAAAATTACGTTAGCGACGCTCGTGGTCGTTTTTGAGTCTCGAATTCGAGTGACTTATCCACTCTGGTCTCTCGAGTCATCTTCCTCCCAAACGTCTCCTGATATCTTCATTGCATCGCCCACCAACCCCCTCACGTTTCAACCCCACCTCCCCCTCTGCGAATAACAATTATTCAAACCCTCCCCAAAGGAGACGAGTGGATTCGCAGCGGTGTAGGCGGCGTCTAGTGCATTGTTTATGACGCGCGTCTGCTTTAGCGAGCCCCTCCCTCCTTCGGGGGCTCCCAAGGGAAGAGATGACAGGGAGAGTGAGAGTGGGGATCCGGACCCCCACCCCTTAGAACCTCCCAGGGGTTAAGGCTCTGTCTGCACTCTCTCCTGCGCTGGAAGTTCCGGATATCTGGATAGGAGGGCGGTCGACTTGAAGACGATGCCGATTGAATTCACGTGATACTACTGCCCGCCACCGCCGGCTACCAAGTGCGTTCGCCGAGTTGCAGATGGTGGGTCGACCATTAGCCCAGTAAAATTAGACTAAATTTGACCCGAACCCGGAAATAAATAATAACAAAGCCGGACCTTTTTAGATGTACTCAGGACCCCTTTGAGATGAACATGTCAAAAGTCCCAAGCTCTCCTAGGTGGGATAATGAAAATATCCTGGAAAACCCTAGAAATACTGGAGTTTTCCTGGAATTCGTACTGTTAATAATAATAATAATAATAATTGCGTCTTTATTTAATCAAGTGTGTTTAGGACCATTGGGTCCTCGCTTACAATAAACTTAAACAATCACAAACATCCATGTCCTGGGAGGAGAAAAATCCTCCCCTGGCGGGATTCGAACCCGCGACCTTTGGGTTAGCAGGCGAGGACGTTTCCCCGCCGCCACCGAGGCCGACTAGCTCTTCTGTTCGGTAACTAGAAGAGCTAGAGAGGCGTTCTTTTTTTCCGGCACACCTGTGTTTAGTGTTTTACATTTGTGAAAGGTGTACGGTATCCTCCCGAGGCTCCCGTTCTGATCCTGGTCGACTAGAAGGTCATGAAGTGCCACATCATGCACTAAACTCTCCTTAAACCGATATTTACCGGACTACTAAGCTACGAAACGGCATTACTAGAACTTTTTTCGGTGCTTGACGCAAGTATAGCCTTTTTGAGCACCAACACTTGCAGCAGCAATCCGATCCTGCCCACCTACAAGGTGCGAGAAGTGCCTGATCGTATACAGACGATGCTCTGATGCCTTTAAAGGGTGCTATTCGCTCGAGTATTCGCTTCTTCTGGAGCAAATTGTGGTTGAGTTTTTACCTACTTTTCTCATTTGCTATTCCATGGTATAGAACTGTCTTGATATTGAAATGAGGAATCCTAATTCAGACATCAAACAACAAAAGACTTTAGGGTGACTGGATGCTTGAACGAAAGAATATGGAAGAACCGACGTATAGGGATAGAAAAAAAATCTGGGTGAAGGTATTTCAGGTCTGCCAAAAACCGTGGATATAGTGGTTAGCTTCGAAATTAGCGAGTTTGCTCGACGAATGAGTAGTCATGCCCCAAAATCGGCGCCATCTAGAGGATTTAAGAGGCCGTCTTTCGATAATTGAATGCTTGAAGCTTCAAAGGGCGTTGCCCTCGGGGGAGGACTGTGTGGAATACACTGTAAATATATCATTCGCATTCAGTGTGATCGATCCCTCGATGTCGCGTGCCGGATTCCGAAACCAATTGAGCGATTCAGGCGTCCTCAGTGATTATGAAATGTGTCGCTCAGGCCTTGACGTGGTTGGAGCGATTTTTGTGGATGGACAGATTTGCGTGAAACTTTCCCGGTAGTGGCTACCGTGGCTAGTGCCGGTATCCTCAAAATTAGTCAAAGATCGAACACCTCAATGTGTTCTATGTATGGCTTTATCCTCGCGGACTGTGGCGCTTAGCGCACGATTTGGACTGCTTATAACATCGTATGTCTAGCAGTTCTGACCACCAAGCTCCTATAAAGCCACCAAATTATCCACAGGGGAGAAGGACGCCTCGGTAGCTGGTTAAAGCACTCGGCGCGAAATCAAGGGATCCGGGTTCGAATCCCAGTAAGGTGAATGATTTTTCCTCTTTGGAATATCGCACGCCATTATTGTTATCACCCAGAAGATCTCTCAAAACTTACCCAGGGGGGTTATTTTTATTATCTCACTTTAGTGAGAATACGTCATAAAATGTCACTTTTTCGTAGTTCAACTCCGCCACCTAGGCGGCGTGACCATCTTCGGATCTCAAGCGGTGAACTGCCGGTCATGTGCTGGACTTTTGGACGATTCATCCGCTCTGATCCGTATCTTTCGACCTTTGATCCTTTTCATCTGCCTCCGCCTGCCATTAGTTCCATCTCACCTGTCATAAAGAACGTGACATGGAGCCACCATCGTTTCCACTTGAAGCTTGAGTTGGAAAATAAACAAGGGCGCGAAAGATACAAACGATTTTAAATCCTATTGTTGTAATTTGCTAAGCGTGAAAAACTTCAGCATGTTCAACTCCAATATATTGGGCACTTGAAGGTATGCTTTGTTTGAAATGCTTATGTTATTATTAGCTTGAATTATATGTGTATATATTTCGTATCAATATTTCCCAACCAATGTTGCTGATACCTTTGTTTTCGTGTGCCTATCCGCCAGTGTATGGAGAATTGAATTCAGTTATTTATACCATAATTTCATAATGTTAACAAACATCGCCTTAAAATCTACGTTCTTGGTAGATATTTCCCGTGCTTGTGAATCGAACATTAATTAGATGCACTTAATTTTTTTTTAAATATTGAATGATCGCTTACATGTCGCTTGTAGTTTTGACTGTATTTAGATTTTCGTGGTATGTACAGTGTGTAAGATATCTTCCGTAAGATGTTGAGCAATCTGGGCATTCGCTAGGCTCGGCATCTTTTATTTGATATAAGGTAATTGAAGCTACGACAATTCACGAACCGTTCGTGAGCCGATCATTAAGAGAGGGAAACGGATCTCCCGCCTTTCAACTAAGAGTCACTAAAAAGCTGAGATTACAAAATGACCCCCCAGTAGGGGAAATGAAGAAAACACATGATAATTTCACACTTATTAATTGAATAATAAATTTCGATGCACAATGCGTCATTGTCAAGGAAAAAATGGCATTAACGACAACTTTCGAAGCCCGTTGCAAAGTGTGAAGCACGCTGGGTTCGAACGGTGGGGTGGGGGATTTTATTTATAATTAGGGATTGAGGAGGGGGGAGGGGGAAGGTGAAAATAAAAAATTTCGCGAGTCAAGTGGTCACGTCCGTGTGTGTTTTTTGCGTTTGGCGGAAGGGGGAGTGGGTTTCTGACGGAAGATGCCGCCAGAGTTTCAAGTGGTCGAATACAACTGCGAGCATGTAAACTCTGTCAAGTCATTTATAATTAGCAAATTAAGGTAAAGAAATAGCTTGGGCAATTTGAGCATTTCTAAAAAAATACTGAGTACAACTTTTGTCTTGATCTTGTAAAATGTGAGCCTTTAAGTCGCACAGTTTCTTTTATACATTTGGCAAAAAACTATGAATAGTCCTCATTTTTCACAGAATCCCCTTCTCCTCCTAATGGTTGATAACGGATTCCAAATAAAACGTCTACTCCATACGATAAACCCCTTTCTTCCTCTTTTCAAGCTTTGTCTAATAATATTTAATAATAAACTCCGAAAACTGTTACTGAAGGTTATTTATTGACTCGACTATAACGCAATAGACTACGTTCGAATTCCATCCGCGTAGAAAGATACTTTTTTATGACGAATCCAGAATAATCAAATTTAATCATAAAAATTATTAATAAACATATGTATGTAACTTATGAGACTTATGAAAAGATTTTTTGATGAAATAACAACACTTTATAGCTTGAAGATATTGGAGAAGATGAAATTTCTCCAAGACGGTCATCTTAAGGCAAGGCACGATCAGGGGGATAAGGAAAATTCGCTCAACAAAATAAATGTTCGGAATGAACAGGAAGTAGAATGAGAGGCCTTTGCAATTACCCTCACTCAGGTTGTCCTGGCCCTCGTGAGTCTCGATCTCGCTCGGTTTCTGCGAGGCTTTCACTATCAGTCTATTGATCCACCGACGGCACAGATAAATTTTAAAAAAAATCAAAAACAGCTAAAATTACGCGATAAAGATACTTCCAACAATACAATCCACATTCATTCACGTCATTCATAACTGATGCGTTGATGCAATTATTTTCTTTTTTAGCTTCTGCCCCTAATTTACATCCCCGCACACCCCGCATCAAAACGAACTGCATTCCTCTTGTTCCTTTGTCTTCTTACTCTCGTCTGCCTTCTCTCAAAGGATTGTTTCCACGAACGATGCCATGCATGAAAAATTACTTGACCTCTTTCTCAGACTTAGAATGGGATATATTTTTCTATAGACAAGTGCTCACGCATTTGCGCAGTTTCATTTGTTTATCGAATGCAATTTCGACGGAGTATTTTCTCACAATTTTCACTCACTCCATACAGTGGCCGCATCTTTGACGGTAGCCTTTCGCAGTTATTCGAGACAGCCAAAGAGGATGGCGAGTTCAAATGAGTACCGTGTATTTTGATGGTTCAGAATTTCGTCTGACGTTGCGGCGAGCACCTTCGCAGGAGCCATGTCACGGCCGTATATACAGTCGTTACCCAGCAGTCCCCTAATCCATCCCCTACCCAGCAGGCCCCTTGAATTGTGCGTCCTATAGTCAAAAGTAAGGGAGCTGCTAGGTAGGGGATGGTTGGGGGATTAGATCTGGTAACTAAGGACTACAAACGGCGGGAAATGGAATTCGCAGCTCAAATGTTTCAGTGGTGACGCTCGTGATCAACATGGATACGGATAAATAAAGAGCCAGACGCAGCATGAAAACTGTTGAGATGGCCATTCGACGTGCAAATAGCTTCAACGGTGTGGAGAAGAAGATTTAGTGTGACCTGGTGGAGAAGCATAAAGATATAGTGGAAAGTAAGAAAACGGATTCAGTTTCCTGCCACAAAAAGAAAAAATTGTGGGGAAAAATATGCTGCGAGTGTATATGTACATCCATGGAATGAGTCTGGCGTCACATAAGATATTTATCGATTAAGAGCAAATCTCACCGTTGTAGTTTTAACACCAAATCTTCGAAATTATTAATTTAAGGTTATGCTCGTTCATTAGAGTCAGTTTAGTTATGTCTGTTGTGTTATTTATTCGATAAGGGGGCCCCTGGTGGAGCATGCATCTCCTGCCAGAATTAGGAGAGGCTAAGGGGGCTGCTGGGGGTGGAAATTTGACTATAAATACCGTTTTTGACGAAGGGGGCTGTGGGACTGCTAGGTAACGACTATAAATTCGGCCCTCAGAGTCGCACCCCGCTCCGGAAGACGATCGCTGCAACGCGAGACGTCGAAACGTTGAACCGTCAAAGTGCGCACCGCACGGCTCAACTCCGAAGTCTCTCTTTTGCAGAACACGAATAGTGTAAATAGGATTTAATCGAGTCGAACATCTAACTCCCCTTCGAATATCCCCTCCCCATCCACTCCCTCCACCCTCATGCAATCACCTCCCCTCCCTCTCCACCCATGCAGGGATGGGTGGCGGTACTACTCAAATAAGTAACGCTATTTTTTTTAACGAGAATTAGAAAGCTATGATACTACTCACCCGGTACCACCGACGAAAAAATACTATAATACCGGTATTTAACTGATTCATTAAATATTTTTATTATAATTACAAATTAACATACGTTTCACCGTTATTTTCCGGTATTTCCGCAAATTAAAATATATTTGTTCAATAAGATACACAGAAATGTCCATCCATCGGCATTTTTAATGAACATTCCTCGGGAATTTACATCGGCTATTCAGCAAATATACATTTCATTTTACGCTCTATGTTTGCGCTTGTCGCTTTTTATTGGAATGATTTGAAATCACACGAAGAACGATCGGTATTGTTTAAATTTTGCGGTCAGCTAAAATCCCTTGCTATAGAGATCAATCCTTGCGGTAGCACAAACGTTTACCTGATTAGAATAAATATTTGAATTGATTCTAAATCATCGTAAATCATGTAAATCATCGATTGTCTGGTGTTTGGCATGCGTCAAAAATTTATACTTACCTATAATATCAATAATTATAACAAACATATCTCTACTTCACGGTTACGTAAATAAGATAAAAGATAAACATACTACGAGATATTTGAAAATGTTGTGTAGTTGGTAAGTTTTGGTAGTTAGTTCCGTTAGTTGATGCAAGACGGCTGTGCTGTCTAAATACCGGCAGAGTCCTCTGGATGGCCGTTCTCAACACTACTCTCTCATAGGGTTATAGTGTATTATCGGTAATCAGAGGACTCTGAACACCGCTATTTTTAGTACCAGTGCCGTCGGTAGTCCCGATTTTATAAACTGTTCGGTACTACCGGATTTTAAAAAAGAGTACCGGTACTACCGAATACCGGTATTTTTAGTACCACTACCGTCAGAATTCCCGACTTTATAAACTGTTCGGTACTACCGGATTTAAAAAAATAGTATCGATACTACTGAATACCGGTATTTTTAGTACCATTACCGTCAGTAGACCCGATTTTATAAACTGTTTTGTACTACCGGATTAAAAAAAATACTACCGGTACTACCGAATACCGGTATTTTTAGTACCACTACCGTCAGTAGTCCCGATTTTATAAACTGTTCGGTACTACCGGATTAAAAAAAAATAGTATCGGTACTCCCGAATACCGGTATTTTTAGTACCACTACCGTCAGTAGTCCCGATTTTATAAACCGTTCGGTACTACCGGATTAAAAAAAATAGTATCGGTACTACTGAATACCGGTATTTTTTGTACCGGTGCCGTCAGTAGTCCCGATTTTATAAACTGTTTGGTACTACCGGATTTAAAAAAAATAGTACCGGTACTACCGAATACCGGTATTTTTAGTACCACTACCGTCAGTAGTCCCGATTTTATAAACTGTTTGGTACTACCGGATTAAAAAAAATTGTATCGGTTCTTCTGAATACCGGTATTTTTTACCCATCCCTACCACGCAAAGCGCCCTCGTCGTCCAATTCTGGCACCTCCTTCCTATGTCCTCCCTCACCTCACCCGCTTCTTCGACACTTCTCGTCGACAACTTCATTCTCTCTCTCTATCACCCTTGCTTGGAAACTAAAGATGATGACTACTCATGATTATACAGTTGCCTATAATTTTCAAATTCAAAGAACTGCGGAACTGGCAGCGCAGTAATTTTAACGGAGTCACCCGCTAGTGGTCACACAATTGTGTAATTCACTGTGAAAAAATCATTCGCCTGGAGTGGGAGTCGAACCCAGACCCTTCGATTTCGCGCCGAGTGTTAAGCTACCCAGGCGTCATCTCTCACTGTGAATGTCATGGACATGTCGCTCCTTAAAGCCTCCATGAAATTCACAGTGAGAGATGACGCCTGGGTAGCTTAACTGGTCAGCGCACTCGGCGCGAAATCGGGTGGTCTGGGTTCGAATCCCAGTCAAGGCGAATGATTTTTTCTCTGTGAATTTCACATAATTGTGTGCCTATAATTATCTTCAAACGGAACACTAAAATGGAAACAAAATATCTTCCCCAAAAACTGCTGCTTCATTCAAGAGCTATGTGGGCAACAAAAATAATAATTCAGTTATCTCAAACGTGGGTGTAAAAAAAACAAATAACTATGAAATGGAAAACAGATGAATCATTAAATAAAATGAATGCTTAGGAATATTACTGCAGTTTCATTATACTGAGTGAGTATTGACGTAATAGAGTGAAAAATATTTTTCTTCTCTTCCCAAAGCAAGGCGCTAAAAACCATACGGAAGTAATGCAAATCCTTGTATTTGGATCATTTTTAAAAGTCTTATCAAATTAAACACCAATCATTTGAATTGTCAAGACATAATCGTAAAATAAATCTGACGAATTTGACTCTTAAATCACCAGTAAATACGCAAAGCTTAAAAAATTCAACCAAGAAAATCATTAACGTCACAGAAACTTTAAAACGGAAACACATGCTTCCACGAGCAAGTGCAATAATTGGTCCAAGTGCCTTTAATAGAAATAACTGCTAACATTTTCACAGTTTTCACCTGTCTCTCTCACCATAGGAGAACAACTAAAAATGGCTGAAACAAAGCATTCAGATTAATTTACGATTTTTATGTCCACGAAAATCCCGGTATCTGAGACAAATTTGGAAAATCTGTGGAGAGTGAGCTTGTTAAATAAAATCACGTTATCCTATTTTAAGATGCTTCTAAATGATGAACATAAAAACCCCTCACCTGTTTACTGTAAACTAGCTTCTAACATTATCTCCATCGCCTCAGGCTCAACCTTGTGGAAGTTCATTTTGTAAATGAAAAGGAAACCTTTGTTATGTTCCGCCAATTCATTTTCCGGTACGAGTTTCGACGCAGCGGCGTCATCTTCAGGTACAAAGAGAAAAACAAAAACATGACCCATAGGCATCTACTGTTAAAGTAGATGTTTAAAGACGCCATCCTGGATCATGTTTTTGCTTTTACTCTTTGTACCTGAAGATGACGCCGCTGCGTCGAAACTAGTTGTACCGGAAAATAAATTGGTGGAATATAACAAAGTTTTCCTTTTAATTTATAACTTCTAACATATTTGTATAGCATATAAGTATTTCCTTCCCAAGAATAAATTCGAAAGAAGAGCATACAGATACATGTAACTTGCATAAAGTCAATATTAAAAAATAGCTCTGTTGTGACTTTATGGGCCAAATTTATAGTCGTTACCCAGCAGACCCACAGCCCCTAGCAGGCCCCTTCGTCAAAAATGGTATTTATACTCAAATTTCCACCCCCAGCAGCCCCCTTAGCCTCTCCTGATTCTGGCAGGAGATGCATGCTCCACCAGGGGCCCCTTTATCGAAATAATAACACAACAGATATAACTAAACTGACTCTAATGATCGTGCATAGCCTTAAATTAATAATTTCGAAGATTTGGTGTTAATTAAACAACGGTAAGATTTGCTCTTAATCGATTAATATCTGATGTGACGCCAGACTCATTCCACAAGGATGTTCATCATATACACTCGCAGCATACATAATTTTTCCCACAATTTCTTCTTATTGTGGAAGGGAAACTGCGTCCGTTTTCTTACTTTCCACTATATCTTTATGCTTCTACACCAGGTCACACTAAATCTTCTTCTCCACACCGTTGAAGCTATTTGCACGTCGAGCGGCCATCTTAACAGTTTTCATGCTGCGTCTGGCTCTTTATTTATCCGTATCCATGTTGATCTCGAGCGTCACCACTGAAACATTTGAGCTGCGAATTCCATTTCCCGCCGTTTGTAGTTCTTAGTTACCAGATCTAACCCCCAACCATCCCCTACCCAGCAGCTCCCTTAAATTTGACTATAGGACGCACAATTCAAGGGGCCTGCTGGGTAGGGGATGGATAAGGGGACTGCTACGTAACGACTATAAATACGGCCCTCAGTCCTAAGCTCCGCAAGACATAATTTTTCACAAGCTACAAAATGGGATTGCAAAAATCATACAATGGAGAGCCCTGGAAAAAATCCCGAAGCTTCAAAAAACATACCTACGTGGAAAAGCTTCAACGAGTCTTCTTAATATTCAGATGGCGCCCCAAACATTTCCTATCTCATTCGTAAATTATGTTTAATCCCTATCTTGGCGAAACTGCGACTCGCGCGCTAAAGAGAGCTGGGGGGAGGGAGCTGAAATCAAATCCCCCCTCCTTCCCCTTCCCCTCCCCCTTCCCACCACCCCCCTCCTCCCCGGAGGAGGCTATTTTCAACGGAAAACTCCCGAGAGGATTAAAAACTGCAGAACTTTAAAATGGTTCCATTTTTCTCTCCCTTGAAATACGTCCGTAAAATTTGAGAAATGAATTGAAATAATTCACACCCGCTGCAACCTGAATATTAAAACGCTTTTGTTTGAGCAGGAACCGTTTAATACCGTAATTTAAGGTCTCTCATAAAATATCGCGATCCCAAAGCGAGAAGGCGTTGCCACGCAATTCGTCCATGTTGATTCACGGCCCTTTTGCGTGACTGTTTTATTTTCACAACAGCGCTCCACTCGTGGGACTGCGGCAAACGCATCAATTCCTAACGGAATGCAGATTCTATTCGCCGATTAATCAGTCAAGTTTTTTTATTACATTTCCGTGACGATTTTACTGCTGAGCCGTGAATATATATATATATAATCGTACCTCTTTCCCAGCGGAAGTTATCACCGTTCATCTACGTCAACGGAAGCGATTTGACCCTCAGGGGAACCTGGCAAATTATTGAAATTTATTTCCTTTCTCAAGCCCTGCTCTTGGGAGTTTTTCCATCGAGTTCCGTATCCTATCTATGTGCGGGGTTGAATGGAGGAACTCGAGTAATTCCGCTGACGATTCTTACAAATTGATAAAAGAGGAAGCACGGCTCACTTATCGCTGTACGTGAGGACTTGAGCAATGCGAGAACTAGACATACGATGAACTTCAGCATACATCTACAGATAAGATACATACGTAGATACTAAACGGTGTAACACATCGTGAATATCCATCATCGCAGCCATAGCCATACTGAAGTTGCCGTATCATTGTTTTATTTCAATTTCATCTTCTTTGAATGGTTATTGACCACTTTAATAATTAACATGGGTTAATTTATACAGGTTTGGTCATGTCTTTTATAAGAAACTCCACTTCCTTTTTCCGCTAAGACGTTTCGCCTTTTTATTAATGAGGCTTCTTCAGGACTACAGTACAATGCAAGGAATACATTTAATAATAATTATAATACTACAAAGATAAAAACGTTTTCAATCATAAATCTAGTACCTCAAAGGATGAACTTCCTCACTGCGACAATGGTAACACAAAAACAAACTCTTCCTCTTAGCAACAACAATCAACAACATCAAAAACAAAACCAAGCTAAAATTTTGTTTGAAAAAGATAATAAGTGAAAATAAAAATATTTAAAATGAACAGTAGAAATTTATTTTACTAAATAGTGTAAAGTTGTACTGTTCATTTTAAATATTTATATTTTCACTTATTCTATTTTTTAAACAAAATTTTAGCTTGGTTTTGTTTTTGTTGTTGTTGATTTTTTTACTAAGAGAAAGAGTTTGTTTTTTTGTAACCATTGTCGCAGTAAGGAAGCTAATCCTCTGAGGTACTAAATTTATGATTGAATACTTTTTTATCTTTGTAGTACTATAATTATTATTAAATGAATTCCTTGCATTGCACTGTAGTCCTGAAGAAGCCTCATTAATAAAAAGGCGAAACGTCTTGGCGGAAAAAGGAATTTGAGTTTCTTAAAAAAGACATTCGACCAAACCTCCATCAATTAACTCAATGTATTTCAATTTCACTATTTCTACATGCGAAAAAAAATTAGTTAAAAAAGCCGAATTTTTCTATACCTAATAAAAATTCAGTCGGATAAAAAATTAAAGTCAGTTATTTCCTTTTAGTTGCCAGTTGAGAGAAATCAGGACCAGACACAACCTTGAAGCCAGGTTTCCACATTTCCTTCCATCCTTCACAGACACGTTGTGAGTAATTCTGTGAGACCCCTCTTAACTTCCACGGATACAATTTTAACTTTAATCACATTACTTTTTTGTAATGCAATTGAATTCCGCGGGTTTGAGGGAGAAAAGGAACGTTCTATGGAAAACATCTGTTTTACTAGAATTTAAACTACATTTTTGCAAGCCCTATTCAATGATCAATCCTTTCACAGGAGTTAAGTAGTAAAGAGACCACCCGGTGTTGCGTTGCACGGTGCTTCGGGCGGTTCTTCATCCGGAGCACCGCTTGAAGCACCACCAGACGCACCATGCACCACTCGAGGAGCCGCACGATACAACACCCGAGGAACAACCCAAAGCTTCATCCGAGACACCATCCGATGAATACACCGAGGGACCGCCCGATGCACCACCCAGAACACCGCCTGATGCACCCCACGAGGAACATACCAAGGCACTGGTTCATGATCGGTGCCTAGGCCGCCACACACCGAATGCTAACCTAAGCGCGCTATCAGCTTTCGCCACGTGTCTAAAGATCCCGTAAAGCGATTTCCCGCTGTCCGTTCACACCAAATACGAGCCATGCGAACCGATGTGAACCTCCCGAGCGCTATGTCGCAGGGCATCGCTCGGCCGGCGATTTCCTCTTCGCTTAGCTTTCATGGCACATGCGCAGTATCTATTGCGGTTAATGAGCGCTTTCGTCCAGCCAGCTCAAATACATTTTTAACCTACTTACAACAGAGCAATTTCAAGTAAATTACGTACATTAGTTCTGCACACTATGCGCATTGTATAAAATCATTCATTATTGCAATTACGTCAATATTAACGGAATAGTCAAGTGTCAAACCTGAGAAGTGCATTTTACGCTGTCCGCCATCTTGCTACATAGCACGGCATGGTTAGTTTCTGGTGTGTGCGCGCACATGGCGGACGTCCGTTGCGAGAACAGTTCTCACGCTTAGCATAGCATTCGGTGTGTGGCGGCCCACAGTGCCTCGGTCGATGCCTCAAGCTATGTTTCAAATGGTTGCCGCTATGGCTAGCGGCTCCTCTAGTGGTGTATCTCGCAGTGCGTTGAGCTGATTGTCGTTCGGTTCCTCGGCCGGTGCACTGCTGCCGGTGCAAGATGCACCTCCCAAATCTCCACTTGAGAAGCCACTTGATGCAACGCCTAAGTACAATCTGATGCTTCACCCTAGGCAACACCGAATAACAAAAACCGAGGCACCCACTGAGCAACTTCCCGAGGCAACGACCGATGTAGAACCTGATGCCTCGAGCAGTGCATCGAGTGTTGCAGGGAGCGGTTCCTCGTCTGAAAAACCGCTCGATTCAATGATCGATGCACCGCTCAATGCAGCGCTTGAAACAACAACCGAGGCACTTCTAAAGGGTGTCACGAAAAAAGCGCACAGCAAAAAAAGCGCACTCATACGTTCCTCTGAGTCTTCGTCCACTAAAATAAATTTTGATCCATCTTTCATCTGAAGCAATTCTTCGTCTAAAATAACTTCTTCTCTAATCTAAGGCTCCTTTTGGGTTCCACGTGCACTGCTTCTCTGTATGTACATACTTCTTTTTGTGGTCAGTTGTTGCGGCATTTCTGTTGCATAATTGTAGCCCTTGTTGTGGAGTTCTCCCAGTTCTTCTCTGTAGATCTTTGAAATGGACGTGTCTTCTTCACGGGCTCTCTTCTTATCAGTAACTTCTAAAACTTCGCCATTTTTACTTTTTAACATTCCACGGCACCTACTTGACCTTTCCTTCTGACATCGCCAAACTATTAACCCATCTATCTTCTTCCTAAACTCCCTATATGCGCATCCGTTATGATGTGCTGCAGGCTTACCCTTGTTAGTAGTTAAGACTTCCATAACTATCCACCTCCAACCAGCTCCAAGTATTCATTTCCTGGTGACGTAACCCCTACCCTAAACTGTCACATTGTGCGCTTTCTTCGCACATATCCATATTTGCGCTTTTCTCGCTGTGCGCTTTTTTCGCATAATCTTCTAAAGACACCAAACCAGTTGTATCTAGTGGTGTTTTAAGTGGTGCCATGAGTGTTTCGTCGAGCGGTGCCCACTGGAGGCATAATCGAGGTGATGCCCGAGGCACAGCTCAAGATAACACACGTGTCGCCACTATGAAACTATCCGGCATGTGCCTCGTAAGATACCTTCGTTCGGCATCTCAAGCGCTGCAATGAGCGATGCTGCGGACTTTGAATCGAGCGGAATTTCCGACAAGGATTCGCTACATGCATCACCCTATTCACTACGCAAGAATCTCCTCGAGGTACCTCTCGAGATATCACTTGTGTATAATAAGAGAATAGTTTATCATTTATTGGATATGTTAAAAAATTGTTCTTAATACTAATTGAGAATTTGATGATTACTGAATAATGTGCTAAGATTTTTATTATATTAGCAGAGTTTACATTTGTATTTACATGTAAATATCGTTGTATTAATTAAAATTAAAAACTGCCCTGCGTTTACGGGGAAGTGTTGAGAGAAGTTGGCTAAACTCAGTCAGTTTTACGTAGGTATGTAATTGTAAGGTTGACATTTAAACATTTACTTGGTTGCATATGTTACTTTGGTTGTAAAAAATAAATAAAAACCTTATTGTTCCATTGGTTACGCATTGAACATGATATCTTATTTATTCACTCTCACGATAAAAACCTGTTAATTAATTAAGAATAAGACAAGTGATAACTAGAAATAACCCAGAATCTAACATTAAAAGATGCCGGCGCTAGGCATTAACAAGGCAGGCATTGTTTGTGGGACTTCATCTGCTCCATTAAATTCCTACTCTAATATTTCGCGACTTTGTGTGAAGTTGAAAAAGATTTACTGTTCTAAGAGCATTAATTTTTTATCATCCTGGTCAATATTATACAATTTTACATTTGTTAATTCACAAAAACAATAGAAAACCAAATACAATTCATAGAAAAGTACGTTTCAATGTTTATTTAGAATATTTATATGTTATACATAAATAAAATGAAATTTGCGTGTTATTAAGCACATTATAAGGCGCATATTGGAGAGAAGAATGGGATTATCGGGGCAATAAAGCTTCCTTGCGGAACATCGGATGTCAGTCAAACCATGTTGGATCTATTGGCCATCGATTACTCCCCCATTTTCTGAGGCGGAGCGAGGTGCAAGGTCTTCAGGAAGGTCTGTGGCACTTCAATGGTGAAGAATGGAGCGCGATAGGCCGCAACAACCCACGGAAAAATAACTGATTCACAGCAAACGGCAGCTTGTGAACACAAGTGGACTGAATTTGGCCGGAGCTTTATATCGGAGGTTCGTTCATCTTAGAGTTTCGGAATTCGTCTCTCTACAAATGGGGAGGATTTACCATCGCTGATCTCTTACCTTTTTTAGTGACATCTGAATAAAAACTTGTCGCGCTGAATGTTTTATGTGCTCACATTTTACCCTATAACGTGATTTGAAGGGTTGACATTGAAATTCAGCGTAAAATGGAAAATATGCAACAACCTAAGGACAATGCTTCGTCATATCCTATTTTTACTGGCAGCTATACAACCCGACTTGCTCAAAAAAAAACAATGATGCTCCCCATCCATTGCACTGAACTCTCAATTTCATATCTCCACCCATTTTTAAAGTAATACATTGATAAGATTTTGGTCAATAACGATTAAGTTTTATCCTATAAATGAAAAATCTGATAGAATAGCTATTGGCTTAATTCCTCTGTTGCATGCATTTTACTTTCACAGAAGAGAAAATACAGCCCCTCTTTCATATCCAGGGTAATTGCACATACGAGTGCGAATCAAAGTAATATAGGTAGCACAAAAAAAATATTTTTCACGAACATTTGTAGCTTTTTCAATGATAACACAAGAAATCTATATTACGTGATATAATAGTCCTGTCACTACGAGTATCAGACAGATCACATGAAGAGCACAGAAAAAAAATACAATACATCACAGTCGAGCCATAGGGGTGAAAATGAATCTCAGCACCAGCATGTACCCGAGAAAGATGAAACACATTCTTTTAAATTAAGATGCACAGAGTCCATCGATAAGAAAGATGGTACTCAGCACACGGGAAGGAAGGACTCGGGAGCCATGGCGAGCCAAGCGGAGTACAAGACCTTGCTGGGAGACTTGGCGGCCACAACCACGCCGTCCCGCCGGCCCTGAACGTCCACGCAGGGGGGGAAGGCGCAGTGGTAGCCGGGGAACCAGGGCGGTTGGGACGAACCCCTCAGCTGGGCCCTCGACAGCTTCTCAGGGCCCGCCAGCGCCCTCTCTTCCAGGATGAACTCCCTCGAAGGCCCTCCCGCCCCCGACGAAGACGAACGGCCGAACAGCAGCTGGAACAGCTTCTCTGGGTCCGAGGACAGCGGGGCGCCGCACTCCTCGGCCCACATCATGGCCGCGAGGACTTCGGCCGAGGGCCCCTGGTCGTCCCCGTCGCCCTCGGCGGCCCTGCGGCAGGGCGGCGGCCCCCCTCCCCCCTCCGCCCCCCGCTCCTCCTCGGCGAGCTCCTGCTTCCTCATCTGGTAGTCCCGCCGCTCCAAGTCCACAGCCGCATCCACCTCCCGCTCCTCCTCCTCCAGCAAGCGGCAAATCTGCTCCACCTCGCTCTGCGTCGCACTCAACTGCGTGATGGGATCAAACTCTCATTCAACACTCAATCGCATTTCAATGTATTAAGCTACATTACCATTACTACAAATTATTATTATTGCATAAATTGTTACAAGTCGGCCATTTAGTCGGGTGGTAACATATAACAAGACAAAAACTCAAAGAACAAAATATAAAATACGAAATATAAGTTATCCATTTGGTCGGGTGGTTACATAAGACACAAAATATATGAAGACCAAAATACAAAACATAAAATACTAAATACAAAAAAAATGGGAAAATCCCTCGAAATTCAATTTTTTTCACCCTCGTCATAAATATCCTAGTATTAGTTGGGAAGGGCTCCAAAATTTCCTCCGGTAAACCATTCCAATCCCCTATCCCCCGATGTAGGAAGGAAAATTTTAAAGTATTTGAAAGCTGCCTCGGAGGCTCAATCTTACAATAATGATCCTTCTTCGCCAGATAACTTGGTCCTTTTAACCGGTTTGATAGGTCCCTCCACGCAGGATCACCGATAAATGCTTTAAAGATACACTTAATGCGTGCTTTCTTCCTCCTCGACTCTAATGATTTCCAGCCCAGCGTATTTAACATCTCCGTAACGCTTGCCTTCCTTTTAAAATTTCCCATTACAAATCTTGCTGCTAAACGCTGAACTTTTGTCAGTTGCTTGATTTCCCCATTCAGATGAGGATCCCAAACTGACGCCCCATATTCTAGGATAGGCCTAACAAACGTTTTATACGCGAATTCTTTAGTTTTCCTGCAGCTCCTTCCAAGGGTTCTCATAAAAAAATGTAATGCTCTAAAAGATTTGGTCATAGTTCTTTCGATGTGCGGTCCCCATTGCAAATCCCTGCTTAAAGACACTCCTAGGTACTTCCAACTTTTGGTTTCCGTCAGTAACTTACCTTTGATGTAATAATCATTCAGTGTATCACCCCTACCTTTCCGAAATCTAATAAGTTTAGTTTTGCTTGCATTTATTACCATTTTATTCTCGTTAGACCATTTATCCAATATATTGAGGTCATTTTGTAAGATAATACAATCATCTGCAAACATTCTAATATGACTCTTTATATTCCAACTTATATCATTTACGTAGATAATAAATATTAAAGGTCCTAGCACACTTCCTTGCGGCACCCCAGAAGTGGATGCCACGTTTCTATATACGTATTCTGTAGAATTCCTCCGTCCATCAGTGAATAGATAATTTGGAATAATTGGCCGTATACAAACGCTGAAGCCTGAATCACACGCGCACAAGTTCAGGGATAATTTGATTGCTATGCTTCTCAATGAGAGGGAAAATGATAGCTCCATCATGTTCCATATCACACGGCCATTTGTGTCGCAACTACGATCGTCATTTTCGCACCCGTGATTTTGTTTACACAATTATCGACCGTAGTTAAAGCTCACTAGTGGCGCCACAGTTCGCATTCGCTGTCGTGCGCTTTAATTGGTCAAAGTTGAATATCACGTGACGTGTTCAGGGACGGTCGCAATGATGTAAAAAGGGATAAGGATCCCTAATCATTGGCGCTATCCCTAAAACTGTCCATGAAAAATGATCGTGTGATTCAGGATTAAGATTGGAGCACTCAGGGTTAGCCCCTGATTCCCTTGCTGTCATGGTATAATGGGAATACATTTCCCTTCAATATTTTATTTTTCGAATATTCCCTGGAAACACTATCACAAATACTTAAATACTTTCACTAAATCATTAAAGAACTAATAATGTGTTTTCCTTATCTATCGTTACATTGAAAAGCGATGGACAAACTTACTTCGGTTCCGTAGTCGCCATATCGACAAAACTTTAGCATCACCGCTGGGCGATGTATCACGCCATGTATTGAATGTCTAGTGATGCACCGTGATGCTTGGATCACGTCACAAGTGCAGAGGATTCGTGCTGCCTCATATGTTATTAACTGACACGGATTAGTACATTGTTTCTTTTTACAGTGTTTTTTTAAATTTATCATTATAAATCATTTACAATAACGTCATTTTAATTACACTCCTACAAAAAGAGCTGGACCTTTTTCTTGGTTTGTAATATATTTTATTACAAGCTACAGCATCAAGTGATTTTTATTGTTATTTCAAAGAATATTTCGAAGTTTCTCAAAGACAAGGCACTAACATTAAATATCATCTTCATGAAACTGAACTACTTCATGTTCATGAAAACTCTTCCACAACATAGCCTTGTTGATCATAGGTATTTAATTTTAATTAATGTTATCGTTAGTAATCTGATTACGGTTGACTTTACGGGAAATGTAAAAATAGTGCATCTAATTGCTGAAGTTCAAACGTAATGCTTTTTGTTTCGCGGTGAATTATGCTTAAATAGTTTGTATGAAATTTTGTATGTGTGAAAGTGAATGCGTATTTCAAATCAGACCGACGCAAATTGGGCCAAACTCCGTAAAAAGTGGCCGAAAGCCATAAAATAAAGTTTTTATTTAGCATACGTTTGTTGGTAGGATAGGTATACTGATGACTGAATCAATAATTAAACTTTGTAATTTTCTCAATGGCTTATTTGCAACAACCAATTTCATCACAAAGGTGACATCCTCAGGCTCATTAGCAGTTGAGAAAATTACCACGTTAAATTATTGATACAGTCATAATGTTGGTATTTTCACTAATTGTAAGTTACACCTGAGAATATCGAGTATATCGGGAAGACCAACGTCTGAGCCGCAAGAAAAAACATTCGACAGGTAGGCAAGTACGCACCAGTACTACGCACGATGGAGGGTCAAATTGAGAGGTAATCTGAGAAAAAGTTCCACCAGACTCACAGCAGAAATGGAAGGCCAAATTCAAATTAACATAAAAAGGGACGAATCAGGTGAGATTTTGTGGAATATGAACAAAAAAGAACTATGACGATGCAATTTTCCACTGATAAAAAACTTGTAATCGACCCGGGTTTCGATGCACACTGCATCATCATCAGGTTATGATGATGATGCAGTGCATCGAAACCAGGGTCGATTAAAAGTTTTTGATCTGTGGAAAATTGCATCGTCATAGTTTTTATCAAATTAACATTACTACTTGGTAATTGTATATGGTCAATTTTGTGAACTGGAGTAGAATCATGAATGTAAATATTATTTAGATTTCCATTGCTAATATTAATGCTTGTTAATCGTTTTCCACAACTTTCAAATTTCTCAAATAATAGTTTCTTTAACTCTTTCTCTTAGAGAGAAAATTAAGAGGGAAATTAACAAATATGATTTGGGAGGTGTTATGATGAATAGGAGAAGAATTTCAATTTTAGCATATGAAGATGACTGTGTTATCATTGGCGAATCAAAGGCAGAGTTAAGAGGAGTAATGCAATTAGTAGAAGCAGTAGCAAGAAAAGTGGGATTGTTGGTCAATCCTTAAAAACTGAATATTTAATCGTTGGGAGGAGAATAAATCATGATAGAAACATTACAATTGGCTACAAGAGAGTACAAGAAGTTAAATATCTAGGTACCATTTTGACCGAAAACTCCTCAAGTGAAACGGAAATAAAATCCAGACTGCAAACAGCAAATAGAAGCCTCTATGCACTTATTAATAAATACTAAGCTCAAGAAGCGTTTCCCGTGAACTTAAAATAAGACTATACAAAACACTGATCCGTCCCGTTCTTTTGTATGGATGCCAATCATGGAGCACACGGAACATAGACCTGAACCGATTAGCGATACTTGAAAGAAGAGTACTAAGGAAGGTTTTTGGCCCAGTCCTTGATTTAGAAACAGGAGAATGGAGAAGACGACATAATGAAGAATTATACAGTCTGTATCAAGAACCGAATATTATAGGAGTGTTAAGGAGTAGGAGATTGGAATGGACTGGACATTTGGTTAGAATGAGTGGGGAAAGATTTCCTAAGATGGCTATGGATATGACAATAGAAGGAAGGAGAACAGTGGGGAGACCTCGCAAGAGATGGATATAGATGGAGTAAGGGAAGACTTGCAACAGCTAGAAACCTGGCCGAACTGGCGGAACATAGCAGAGGACAGAAGAGAATGGAAAGCCTTAGTTGTATCATCGCGCGGTCCTCTGGGCTTGATTGCGTAAATTAAAGTATGTAAGTTAACTTTTTCACTCAAATTTTTATAAGTCGATGGAAAAGTAGTTCTCCATTATTTTCGTCTTGCTCGCCCGTGTAGGAAGTGGAAATGGGTCGCGAGGACAACCAAGGATGAGAAGCACGAAGACGCTTTGAAATGGATTGAGGGAGTAAGTATTTGATTGAGGGGCACTCACCTTCGGCACTTGCCTCTCCTCCTCGTGGCCGACGCAGGCCCCCGAGGCGCGGCTGGCGGCCCGCTCCGCCTCCAGCGCCATGCGACTGGCCTGCTCCGCGGCCTCCCGCGCCCTCGCTGCCGAATCCTCAGCCATGCGGTAACACTCGTCGGCCACCTGCACCAGTGCACCCTCCTCCTCGTTGACTACCGCACCCTCCACTCCTTCTTCTTCTTCACCCGCCGGGCGTTCCACCGCGCCTCCAGCGGGTGGACTGCAATCATTCGGGGAGAAAATGACCTTTAAAACCTGTCCGTTCTGCAATCCAGTTCCTTAATATTATATCATCATTATCTGTTCTGCCGTAGCATGACGGATTTGTAAAATGTTATCATCGTCGTCGCGAAATAAAGTGACTTAGAGCTTTCATAGATGATTGTCTAAATGTTGATAGACGGTCAGAAAGCGATGCCCATCCCAGTTTTTGAAGATGGCTCGTATCACTCATAAGATTATCATAACGGCCTTGTACGTATTTTCCCGATCTTTGCTTCATGCGTTGTAACTCGTTGTTTTAAGCCTCACTTATAAGGACCCCAAATATTCCTTTAACAAATCCCAATTTATGGTTAACTTATCCAGTTATTTATCGCCTATTTTTACCCCGCGAGAGATCATTAGTCAATTCAACTCGAAGGTATTTAACCGATTCTGCAGTCTCTAATTGGCAGTGCTGTGCACAGTTGTAATGAGGAGAGAATTTCCTTTTCCATTAATTCATAGCAAAACATTTTTTCATATTTAATTCTAGCTGCCACACATCGCACTTTTGGATTGCCTCGAGGTCCTTCGTTAGCGCTTGCTTATTATTATGGCTACGGATTTCCCTATATATACTACTGCGTCATCTGCAAATAATCGAAGCTTGCTGTGTTCTACTTCACCGATATCGTTCATGCACAAAAGGAACAGAAGTGGCCCTATATCACCGACATCCGACATTGGACATCCGACGTGACTTTAAATTAATTAGAGATAGAGCCATCTAATACAACCCTTTGCGCGCGATTGCTTAAGAATTATCTAATCCAGGAAATTACATCGTCGTCTACCCCGTAGGATTTTAATTTTATGAGTAATTTTCTATGGGACACTTCATCAAATGCATTTTTAGATTCCAGAAAAATTGCGTCAACTGGAACGCTATCTTCACCCGAGACTAAAATATCCTGGGCAAAAAGAGCTAATTGGGTTTCGTAAGATCTTTCCTTTCTGAATCCATGTTGCTTTTTCATCAGTAAGTCCTGCATATCGAGGTGTCTCATATAACTGAACTTAGAATTATATGACCAAGGACTTTACATGAGATATATATGAGGGATATCGGTCGGTAATTCTATGGCTGTTCCTTATCACCGCTTTTGAATATGATCGTGACATCAGCGATTTTCCAGTCCTTGGTACTACGTGTTCGGTGATGGATTTACTAAATAAATAGATCTGAAGTAGGGAGGCCACTCTATCCAACGTCCTAGGCCCTAAGCCTCTAGTTTACAAGATAAGTGGACACTAGGGTGCCTCGAATCTCCACTTTTTTCTTAGAGCGAATTTTAATATCCGGCAAAAGTTGTTAACCCTTATCAATATAACAAGTGTGATTTTTTATCCAAATCGGTTAATATCTTCTTTCACAATTTTCGCCAAAAAGTTTCAAAATTTAAAGAAAAAACAACAAAATTGTCATTTATTTTTTTCGGTCAGAATGACCATATTTTTATGTAAAAAATATATCATTCATAATGAAACTTGGCATTAAAATTTCAATATGCCAGTTATATGCCCATTTTTCATCGATTAGATGACCTTCTACGTTGCCCCTCCGAGGTCATCTTTGTATGTAGTAGGCAACCCGTAACACATGTTCGCCTTTTTCTAGGTATTTCTGCAGTAAATGACCCGATGCAGGCATTTTTTCTAGTCGATGCCGTAAAAGTCATGAAAGTAATTGTCGAAGCAAGTTGAAGACATGGAGAAGTTACTTGATTGGGATTGATTACTTTAGTGATATTTAATTACTTAATGGTAAGGTGGGGTTCCGAACATTTACAACCCATATTATTCCTCTAATCATCGTATAATAAGACACCTGTATGATATAATTATGTTTTTATATAATATAATATTGAAAAACCCACACGATTTTCCATTTTATTGCCACCAAATTAATGAAATTCGCTAAAAAATAATAGATGCTACAAAGTGCAATAAATTAAAATTGAAAGTGTTATAAAATGAAATTTGAAAATTCGATATACTAGCAAATCTACTTAAAACACCTGATTAATTATTTCCTAGGTAGAAAAATCTAAATTAATAAACCCTCATCGATAACGCTCAAGTCAACTAACCAACCTTCTGATACGATCTGATGTAATATACAGAACATGAACTCTAGGTTAACATTGAGTTTAAACGAAAAGGCCACCTTGCCTTACGGCTAACGTCAACCAGGCACAATAAAACCTGGCCTTAGGAGCGGTTTTAGTTGGATATTTCCCGAGGTTACCGGGACCCACCGTGCAAAAGTCACGCATCTGACGCCTTAACAATTAGGTTACTCTGGCCTAACAAGCAATACATTTCACGGCTATCGCATGCGCCTCTATTATAGAGCACATGCTCGAAGGTTGGAGCCAAGAGAACTAAAAGAATAATAACGACATATATTCCAAAAATCACTTAGAGAATATTTTTTTTAATGGACCTTACCTTAATAATATTTCCACAGTCTCCTTGTTCTTCGTGCTTGTCGAGTACTTGAAGCAGGGATCGTTCCACTGCTTCGTCACTGTCCGCACCTTCGTCATGCTCTTGGTGGACCTGCCATCGCCCGAGTCCACTTCTCGGCTGAACTCCCTCTCCTCCTCGGACCAAGCGTCAGGGGGGCCTTCCGGGGGGCCCTGTGGACACGGGTCTTCCTCGGGGGCAGGGGGCGTGGCACGTTCTGCACAAACGCCCTCGTTGTAACTCTGCTCGAGTGAGTCTCCTATCTCCTCGTAGATGTCCGTGAGTTTCCTCCAGTGCTGACGCGGGAAAATGCGCTCCCCGCTCCCCTTGAGGCTCGGCAGCTCCTTCAAGGGCACGCGGCTCAGGGGCGTCTCTTGCTGCCTCTTGATCCTAGAGGAGAAAGGCTTCCTGGGCCGGTAGTGGGAGGGCCGGTACCGGAGCATTGCCGTGGACGGAGTGCGGAAGCCGTCCTCGTCCGATTCGGATCGGTCGCTTTCCAACAGATAATGTGGGACTCCCCGGGGGCTACCCGAATCGTACGACCCTGGACAAAGGCCGCCTTGGTCCATTCCCATGGCTCCGTAATCGTCGAACGATCTATCGATTGTGACGGTCCCCGGAGCGACCTCGGCTTCAAAGCCCACATACCTGCCCTGGTCTAGTTTGACGGTTCCCTCCATCTGTGGCTGCTGGTGGTCGTAGCTGAGACCGACCGGATACCGCCTCGAAGGAGACGGACCGTAATTGGCCTCGCATGGGGATGACATTGGCTCAATTGAACGAGGATTGTTCGGGGAGGGGAATTCGGGCAGAGATGGCGAGGTTAGAGGCGTGGGAGAAGGCGAGGCCCCGGAAGCAGGCGTCGCCGGCATCCTGTAGGCTATCCTATGCTCTCTTGGAGTCTTCTCATACAGAGGGGATGTAAATATCGGCACCTTTGAGTAATGCGCGGTTGTATGCCTCTGCCTTCGGAGCTTCTTGCGCGTCATTGGTCGTGGCCAAGGCGGCGTTCCAGAAGACGCGAGTGATCTATTTGGGAGCCTAGGGGGCGACTGTGTCCATGTGGGCGACTCTTCGGCTGGTGAAACGTGCGGTGAAGGCAGTTTTTGGCACGGACTCACTGGCGATTGATGCGGTCGCGGCGGTGATGGCGAAATATTACGGCATTGGTGTGCTACTTCCACGTGCGCTGTTCTTGGACTCTGTGACCTATTGTTTTGATCTGGCGATCTCTCTTGTATGTGGCACGGGGATACGGAGTGTTGAAAAACAGGTGAAGCTACGGTCGGGAAATTACAGTCAATGTCGTCCATCTCTGCCGCCGGAGACATTCTGGATGCCTGTAACGGACTCATTACTCTTGATTCGTCCACTACGTAAGTTCCCTCCACGACTTCTCCCCCAACGTCAGGGCTGACATGAAGAGGAATATTTGCGGGGGAGCAGGGTGATCGCTGGTACTGATTATCAGCACAGGGATAGGTCATTGGTACGCCATGTCCCTCCATTAGCATTCTTTCTTGTGGGATTTGAGGCCCCAAACCACCACCCACCGAGAGAGTTTGCGGATCAATATTACTGGTCAATACACCTGATCCAGGTACATGACTTGGACTGACTGCTCTCGGCTTACATGGTTGCCCTGTTGAGAACTGTGGCCTAGGTAATCCTGGTCTGGGTATTCCTGGTCTGGGCATTCCTGGTCTGGGAATTCCTGGTCTGGGTATTCCTAGTCTGGGTACACATTCCTGTCTTTGTATGGATGGCGGTCGGATAAAACTTCCGGGAGCAGTAGGGCAAGCTCTAGTTCCTGGTTGTGACATAAATGTTGGTCTCATTGATGAATACTGCTCAGGACCATCCATGGGTAAAACCGGTGGCCTTGAGTAACAACTTGGCACAACCATAGTTGTCTCTCTTGATTCCTCGCCAGGTCCAGGAATGACGTTTGCTCTCGCAGTACATGGTCTGGGTACGGCCGTTGAGTACACGGGTTTCGTCATACCAGCCGCTCCTTGAATACCACATGCTCTTGGTACAGTACCAACTCCATATATAGAACTTGGTCTCACTATTCCACCGGCTTGGGTAGGAATGCTCGCTCCTGGCACACCGGTCGATGCAGTCACAATACCACCAGGTCTCGGTATACCAACTCCTCTCGGCAAACCACCAGCCCCGGAGACGATATTAGGTCTTCCAATAGTACTTGGTCCAGAGGCGATGCATGGTCTAGGCATATTGCTATAGGTGGGAATGGTGCCTGGTCTTGGTACGCCAACGGTAGCAGACATAGGCCCATGTCTTTGTACACTGCCCACTTCATTTCCGAGGCGGGGCCTTGGCATTCTGCCGGCCATGAGTGTGTTATCTGGTATAGGTAGACTAGCTCCACCCGACATATGACCCGGATTGGGCATTCTACTAACCGCGTTTACGCCACCCAGTCTGGGACCAGTCCCGGGAATAGCGCTTGGTCCTCGAGGTATGCATTGTCTAGGAATTCCTCGTGGTCTAGGCACACCTCCGGGTCCAGGCAATCTACTTCCTGGTGCCCTTAAACATCCTGCTCTTGGAGCACCTGGCATCTGGCACGGTACGCCAGTGTTTTGTCTTGGGATTTCTGCGGGAAATCTTGAGGCTCGTTGCATTTTTCGATTTCGCTTGACCTACTGCATTGTAAATGATAGAAAAGAAAAGAATTTCAAAAGTAAAATTAGGAACAAATGCTGGTTTCCGGCATATGAGAGCAGCTCGAAGGCCATGATGACGACTCAAAATGTCCGCCAAAGTCTGTGAATGTCCCGTTAACATTACTAGGTTTGAATGGTGGCTAATATGGCGGCTTTAACTAACTTGCGTTCACATGTACTCAAGTATACTGCAGTAGATGTAGGTGATGACCTCTGGTGAAGAGTAAAATAGCTAAAAACAGTTGAAACATTCAACTCGCGCGCAGCTAATTGAAGAACAAAATTATATACACGGTTGAAGAAGATGAATATTGCGGAGTAAGTGGGATTTTTGGAAGGAGGCTTAATGTCCAAATGTCCAGAAGAATCTCGATTTTTCCCAACGAAATGGTTGCCTCCGCTCCGATCCTTCCACAATAGAGGCCATTTTGTAACTGGTATTTTAACTGACTTACGTTCACACACACACGTTTCAAATTCCAGTAACCAGCGCCAACCCTAGTAAAGTTATAGCGGTAAAAACATATTCTAGAGCCATATTTCCAGATAATGAATTAAAAAGTGTGTGGTGTTCCATAAAATGCTGAACAAAAAGGATTTTTATTTGCTCATATTATAGACCACCTGATGCAGACTTAAATTCAGTTCTAGAGTTGGATGGACAGGTGAAACGTCTCACAAGTCAAAATAACGAAAATAACACAATTATCGGTGGTGATTTCAACGTTCCCTCGATTGACTGGAAGACATATAGTTTCAAAAATGGCGGAAAAGATAAGGAGTTGTGCGACACTCTACTCCACACATTCACATCTAATTCCTTAAAATCAATTAGTCACAACACCGACCACAGGAAACAACGTTCTAGATCTTTTGGCGACTAACATACCTGAAAGCGTCCTTAACGTAGTAACGGTGAACGGAATTAGTGTTCATAGAGCAATAAAAGCTAGATTCCATATTAGTACTGACAGAAAGGCACCCATAAAGAGGAGGGTATATCTATTTCACATGGCGGATTTCGAAGGTTTAAAACAAGAACTATTGACATCGTATAAAAAATTTAGTGATATTATAGAACACCGTTGTACTGACTATACATGGAATACTTTTCGTAGCAACACACGACTAGTCATAACTGGCGCAATACCAAGTAAACTTAAAAAGTTCAATAATTAACCTAGGTGGTATAATGCGGACGTCCGGAAATATGTCAAGCGACAACGAATACGGCACGCAAAAATGAGGAACGCACGTCAGGTTCTCCCCGAAGAGGAGTATAAGAAGTTAGGCGAAAAATACAAGAAAGCGAAAACAGCAGCCAAGGCGGCCTTTCAAAAAGCATTGACGGAATTCAAAAATAAAATATTGGGCGAATATTTAGAAGATAACCCAAAGGTATTTTGGTCATACGTGAGGGAGGTTCAAGGCTGCAAATCAACAGTAACGTCACTAAAGAACAATCTAGGAGAAAGAGCAAACGAGAAATTAGATAAAGCATATATCCTCAACACCATTATTCGAAGCGTTTATACAACATGCTCTCCAAAGAACACCGCTAAAATGCCTAGGCTATATAAGCACCCAATGCAGTTCATTAATATCACTAGTCGTGGAATAAAAAGTCATCTGAATTCTATTAATTCCACAAAATCACCCGGTCCCGATCAAATTCCCGCCCGAGTTTATCAAGAATTAGCATCAGAAATAGCACCGTACCTGAAAATAATATTTGAAAAATCTGTAACACAACATCGATAAAGTCACTTATTCAAAGTTACTCGTTACGTTGGAAGCTAACGGAATACACCACGACGTAATATGTTGGATAAAAGAGTTCCTAGCCGACCGCGAGCAGAGTGTAGTTCTAGATGGCGTAAGTTCAGATGTAGTGAAAGTAACATCTGATGTACCCCAGGGAAGTGGAATCACAGGAATAAGGTAAAGGAAATTGATTGCAGAACCGATAGATTTAAAATGTCATTTTTCCCCAAGTACAATAAGGGATCATAATAGGCGCCATTGATCAATCATATGAAACTCCCACCCTCAATAGGTAGAGTAGAATCTTCACTTGTGCTTAATAACACAACATCATTACTAACACTTCACCCCGGTCGATTTTTCCGGAATTATTTTATTTTGTTCTCTGCATGAAGTAGCATCTCGTAGCATTCATAAATTAACAGTATTAGTAACATTAACCCCTAGATCTGTCTATAGCATTGTTCTGCATGTTTGCATGTTCATTTACGTGTCATTCTCCCAGTTTCCGGTTGGACTGCGCACTGTTCTCCTGACTGCTTTTTGGTGTCTGCGCCTAGCGGCAGGGGGAGCGTGCGAGGTTCTGATTTGTGATGGGACGAGTGCTGCATGCCTGGTGTGGAATCACCCCGTGCCACACACCCTAGTGGTGGCTCGCACGGTAATTCGTAGATGTAGAGTTAGCGCCTACTTGTGTTCACACGGCGAACATTTTACTAGCGTAGAAATCTAGTAGTGTAAACGGGACATAACTGATAAACCTATAGTGTTACGAATGAATATTACAGAACTGTGTATACACGAGAGCTACTTTAGTCTAGGCAATGATTCTGACAAAGCAATGAAGGTAAGATCCGAATTTGCCAAAGCCAATTCGTATCCAATGCTTTTTGTATAGTTTCATTGCCATGTATGAAACGTAAACGTAAACGAATCAACAGAAGATTTAAAAGCAAAATACCACTATTATTTCCATATACTGATGTGACAAAATAGAATGTACTCACAGAAACAATGATTCACTAGATGATTTTTGATATCCTCGTTTATTTTTTCACAGGAAATTTTGATACTGATAAACGATTACGATTCTTCTTTCCTAAAATATCAAAACGGTGAGTAAACACGTTACCATGAGCACGTGAGCAAATAAATAAGCATACATTTTTCACACCAAGAAATGAAAGGAACGGGATATTATTTCATTGAAAATTTGTAGTAAGTCTTCATTAATGTACATTTAAAGGCATACATTTGTGGTTCAAAATATTCACATTCATTGAATATAAGCATTTCCTTACTATAATGTTATTTTTCACTCGTGAGACCTCACTTGGAGTTTGTCGCTAGCATATGGGACCCTTACGAAGTAGGACTAATCTCTGAAATAGATCGAATACAACGGACAGCAGCAAGTTTTGTGAAAAGTTGTTACGATAAACTTAGTAATTTTACCGAATTGTTGAAGGAATTGGGGTGGGAATCTCTAACTGATCGAAGGGAGAAATACAGGTTAAATATTTCGCGCAAGATGGATTCAAGAAGTATATATAAAACATGGAGACTGCTGCCGGATTGGTGATGCCAAGAGCTTCCGCGGAAAGGAACAGCCGTTATGTGGTGCTGATTACCAACGCGGTTTCTCTGCTAGGAAATTACCACGAATATAGAATGTATACGAGGAAATTACGTTGAACTAAGGGGAGATTATCTCGCTCTTACTACGCAATTAAAATGACTTACGACGTGGCCGTCTTATATATGTATTCTTGAACATCGGAAAGCAGAAATATCTCGTACGGGAAAAATTCTTTCCCAAAAAAGGCAGGCAAAGTACCTATGTCGTTCCGTATTGCCGATTATATGTGTAAATATAAGATAGCTATCTCCACTCAATTACTATAACTAATTCCCACCGTGGCCGTCAAATATATTAATTGCTAACATTCTAAAGCGCATATACGAGCTCGTATCACGCAAAGCTCGTATTACGCAAAAAAGTTTTCGGGGATAAGTACATTCCTGACAAAAACGGGCGGGGGATGCTATAATTGTCTGCTCACGTCTACTTAAGAATTTACTCCTTCCTATGAGAAAACACTTTCTATCGCCGGGTGAGATATTGGGGTTTTTTGTCAAGCACTAGACGCCATTAAAATTCCTACCGTTTAGCAAAATTAAATTAACCAAAAGGTGATTCGCTCACATTGATGGCAGTTTAATAGCTATATTTCATTGGGGAAATGTGGAGTACAAAAGAAGTGCAATCATCCGAGAGTAGCTAACGACAAATGACGGATTGACCTTCATATTACCCTTTTTACCCATTTTCGAAGAGAAAAGTATATCCGCGTGGATAAATCCACGTGGATATATAAACATCAGTACTGATACTTATTTCTTGAAGAGGTAAACGATAATTAAAAAAGGTGAGTTAATAAGGGTCATCTTTGATTCAAGCGGAGTAACTCAAACGTTTGGGGTCCTAAAATGGACCTGTTGGTGAATGAACTCCAAGAAAGAGAAGGATAAAAATGTTAATGCATGAGAATGAAAGTACAAAGATTACAATACCAATCTTAATAAACGTTAACGTTATCACAAAGGGGCTTTCCATAAATTATGTCACACAATTTTGGACCAAACTAGACCCCTCCTGGTCTGACCTCCTGATACCCTCCTGACCCCCCCCTGTCACAGTTAGTCACAAATAGTTCTGTCCCCCCCCTCCTTTAATGATGTCACAAAAATGATAAAAGTTCCCCCCCACAGTCTGAGTAAAAATAAGACATAATATACAGTGGAAGTGTGGGTATTTCATGAATCATAGCCCCCCGACTCCCCCATGTCACACATTGTGACAAGGTGGTGACCCCCCTCCCCCCCCCAATCGTGTGGACGTCATTTATGGACAGCCTCTAATCAATGATACTTGGTATGGTGAACTGGATGTGGTATGGCGATACTACCTTTAAGACGGTGTAATATAACGTTCCAGAGATCCAAAAAAATTATCACTAATTCAATAGCATAGATATCAAAGCTATTTATGAATTCAAAATAAGAAAAGAAACGCATGAATGCACCAGATTAAATGGAACATGTACACCAGTACTTAGGCTATTAATCTCCACCTCTAAATCTTCCAGGATTGGAATAAATCTTCATAAGGAATAACAAAAGTCTTAGCCATGATTATTAACGAGCATTATGAGAAAAAAACATTAACACGGCGAGTCGAAAACACCTCAACATAGACTACAAGTTCTTTCACAGAGTTTGCGTAGGTACTTACCAGCTGCTTTCTAACAAACTGATATTCCGTACTTCCGTTATTCAGTATACGATTATTTCGTTTTCTTGTAATCCGTGGAACAATTGGGCACAAAAAACCAGTACGCGATGTAAGAACTATCTTGATTATTTCCGGTTATCTTCCGAAAATTAACAAAGTTTTCCATTGTAGCCACCCCAGGGGGCCTATTCTGTAACTTAGGGGCCATATCCACCGTCTGCGGTATTCTCCGCCTACAGATAACGCCTGTTGCAACTCTGTAAATACCGCTGCGCTATGTTCCGCCAATTTCTAGGACGTTAAATAACGCTATCGCGACGTCAGAGAACAGTATGAGAAATTCTAAGGGCAAAGACCAAAACTTTTTTTTTATTTTAAAAACTCTATTATTTGCATTGTTAATATATTGGTTTTGCCCATATATTTTTATTTTTTCTCAATTTATATTTATTTGCGTCTAAAAAGCAAAGATATAATTAAATTTTAACTTTGTGGAAGTTAATATCGAAAAACAAAAGTGTGGCGAAACGTTATGTGACGGCTCACCGTGATTGTAAACAAATCACGAATTATATATTCTTCGTGATACAATTGAATGGGCATGTGAGTAATGTACATACTGCATAATAAAAGTCAAGTGTTATATATTATTGTGTACGCTTTTGAGAGTTTTATATAACGGTCACCTACTAGTACGCATTATATTCATGTATAAATCTATGGATGTATTTCGTGAACGGAACTTGTCGGAAGTCTGTGTTGAAAATAAGTTTCCAGCGGTTGGGGAAATTGGGAGAGATCTTAAAGGATTGCATTGGAAAAGGCTAGGGACTTTTGAAATGTTCAGAGCTGTTTTGGCATTTGGTTGGCAACGGTTTATTCGACAATTTTCGCATGTAATCTCGTGGAGTCAAAGCTATTTCAGTCCTTTTGAATATTTATGTCTATCCCATTGTAGTATGTTATTGATAAGGAGGGCATGTTAAAGATTGATGCGATCTTCTGTGTACGCAAGGGATTATATAAGCCCAGGTACCAAGAATTATTCAGGTTATTGTAGACTGCTATGACTGTGACCAAAATGTTCCGTCTCGAGAACCTCATGGAAGGTACCGTCGTGGATAAGACATTCCTTACTGTATTTTTCAATTAAAAAGTATCCTTCGGTAATAAACCCGCGGTTGCAAATATAAAATTAGAGGCAGTGCTATGAATGATTTACGTTGAAGTGACAGCCAAAATGAAAGCTGGAAACGTGAACGAACCAAATGAAATGGACTCTCATATTGGGACGTGAGAAAAATCTTGATTGCCTGTGGTTGTTACTAGCATATGATGGTTTACTAATTGCATTGTTCTTTTCATGGAGGCTTTTATCATGTTTGGGCGTCTATCTGTTATGAGCAATATTTTTTTGGTTTACAAAACGGAATCACCCATATTAGTGCGGAGCTTTCGGGAAGTAGAGAACCATTAGGTATATTTGCAATTAGCGAAGCGATCAATTGCAAAGTAACTACGTTATTGGACACTCGTCATAAAATGATAAAAACCTCGTCAAATAAGAAAGTAATCATGTCATTATTATTCTCTCCAAGCGGAATACACAATCATTTGCTTAAACTAGGATCGCTTTCCAGTTTTAATCAGTCAAACCACATACCCAGTCGTGCCATTTCCGAAGTATCTCGAATGAAAAACAAAATACGGTGCCGATCCGTGAGAAATAAATGTAATCGGAGGGGTCGGTATTAGGGATAACGCAAGCCGAAGCCTTGCGTTATAGTTGGTGCTATCCAACGTCCCCAAATAACGCAAGGGGCCGCTATTTTGAAGTTACAGAATCAGGGGGGAGGTACATAACTCCGAAATGGTGCCCTACGTCATAATAGCGCAGGCGTTATCAGTTACAGAATCACCTCCCAGAGCTACATGCTGTAATGAATCAGGGTCGATATATTTGCATCGAAGAGGCAACGAATCGAGGTATCTATCGACCTTGTAATGAACGAATTCACTCCGCGATGGAAAGCTCTAGATTACGCGGTGACTTCCAGCGCCACCACTTCGAATCAAAAACTGACGAATATCGGCAGAAGGTTTTGACATCAAACGCTTTCCAGCTCCATGTTGAATAAAATCCTATTTCTGTTATCCTTGTATGGATTGCTGGCTCGAAAAAGAGGTCCCTCCACGGTTTAATTTGTACACTTCACCGTGAGATGGCCGTCTTTTGACAAACATTCTCAATTAACTTCGTTCATTAGAGATAAGTAGTATTGGAGCGCATCACCATTGAAGCCAGTTCAGCACCATCCACTACGAATTTGTTTGCCCACCGAGAGATTAAATGTCCAAATATCTGGAAAATAATGCAGTTGGATTCTTCGAGACGCCCGCGCCGAGGAAACCTTAAGAAATAATGGAAGAATCTCAAAATTGGGCTTATTGAGTGCTCTGGTGCTCGGTAACTTCATGTCACGAAGCAGGTTAAGTCCACCCGAAGAGCATATGGAATCCATCGTGGCGTTTACATTAGCGTGCCACAGAACGAACGGTTTTTTGTGTATCTAACGCATTATTTCATTTATATACGCCGTAACTGACACATCACATAGATATTCACACTTTTACGATATATGCAACACAAATTCATGAAATACTTTATTTTGAAAAAATAAAACTATAGCACCTAAGCAGCTCAAATCTTGAGTATTTTGAAGATACAAGAAATTTAATCTCGAGATTTAAAAAAAAGTATAATCTCGAAAAGATATACTATATGGACCTGTTAATAAGTTCATTCGTCTAACACACCACTACCCTAGTAGCAGAGGACGTTGTCACAACGCTGCATCAACGTACACAATGTCACATGACAACGTACACGTTGCCATACAACGTTGCATCAGCGTCCAAAAACAACGTTATCCATTGACGTTGAATCAACGTGCATGCAGCGTTGCGACAACCAACATCAACGTTGTGTGCACTTGCACCTTTTCCCATTGTAACGTTGTCACAACGTTGTGACAACGTCCTCTGCTACTAGGGTAGTGACGACACAACCTGAGGGAGACACGAATTATGAGGCACTCCATCAAAACACACATTTAATTCATTCTTTCCTGATTTCACCCTTTTCAATTCATTTCCCCAATTCACTCCCTCCTCCTCTTATTAAACGCCTTCCCGGCGGCCCTCAGGGTAGTTTAGGGATGTGGAATCGGGTAGTATTTTGACGTAGTTCTGAGCTGACGGACCATGGTAATACTTTAGGAGCCATCAATTCCGCGCCGTCATACTTAACTGGAAGCCACCGAAGAGGCGTATGGCAGGAAGTGTAAGGCAGGCAGCGATGTAAAGGGTGGAGGGGGTAGGACAGAGGTTATTTGTTTATCAACAGAGGGGTCTTAAGGTGGTTCCACCGTAAAATGACTTAAATGTCATTTTATCAATATTCTGTCCACTTGTAGAAAAATTTGTCCTTTATCTGATGTGAACAACAAAATAATACCTTTCCAAGCTATATTACTCTCTGATTGAACTTGAAATTACATGGTGTTCAATGGGAGTATGAGAGAAACACGGTGAAAAATAGTATTTTCCATAAATTATAAATGCCATTTTTGCGGAAAACTTTTTATTCGAAGGAAATAATCCAGAGAAATTGAATAAAAATGTAAAATAGGGATCTTATCACCTTATTTTTTTAGTTATTAGGGAATTAATGCCGTAATTGAAGTCAAAATGCGATAATTCGTAGGAAATGGCGCTGCAGTCGGCTCCTATGGCTGGAAAAAAGTGCTCATTTAAAATACATTCGTGGAATAATCTGCAAATGATGTTCCTTACTTTTGGGTTTCTATAGGTAACGCATTTCATCAGTGAAAGCAGGATTTTTGGACAAAATATAAAAAATGTGGAATTTAGGTAGTATTTGTTTTGACTCACACAGTCACGGGGGATCCTCTTCGCTTATTACCACGCTGTTTTTGTGATACAACTGCAGAGTATTACACTTGAGTAGGCCAAGACCTTTCCCTGGGTGGTGTAACAGATATTTCAAGAGTAGCGTGTGTTGGCCAACGAATAAATTATCCTAAATATACCTCTACCAGGCGTGCACGTAAGTCGATTGGTTGCCGAGTCCTCAGGATGAACCCAAGTTTCCTCTTCAATAACTATTTCCCAAAACTCCTTGTGTTCAGCCCCACCTTTGGACAGACGAAGTAAGATCCAAAAATTATAAATTACCAAAACTTTAAGTTATGTTAATTACACTAAGTATTGACAAAATTTAGGTTGCACCGTTGAAATAATTATATAGTTGTAGACTATTTTTCAAATTATATTAAGATAGCACTCTTGCAAGGTACTAGAAGTGTCACAGTAATTCGTAATAAGAAAGCTATATTTGCCCGTCATGGTATACCTTTAACAGTGATGAGTGAAAATGGTCCTCAATATTCCTGCTTGGAATTTAAAACTTTTGCCACTGAGTGGGGTTTTCATCATGTTACTAGATTAGATTAGATAATAGGTGGAGTTCCTCCAAGGAAGACCTGAGGCACTTAGACCTAATGGTCCGTTGTGCTAACCACCGTGTCTGTAATCACCCATAGAGTCCAGTCGCCGTGCTAAAGGCTAGCATTTCCTCTACGGAGATACCCCTGACTTCATCTAGTTCCAAAAATGGTGAGCCCAGATGCCTAACTCTAGTCCTCATCAAAGCGGGACACTTGCAGAGTACGTGCAATGTTGTTTCGTCCTCTTCCTCGCACCATCTACATTTCGCCGAGCCTGTAATTCTCAGGAGATGGAGGTGCCTCATAACCTGATAGTGTCCAGTAAGTAGTCCCACTATTGTGCGAAGTTGTCTTCTGCCCAGCAAAAGAAGCTTTCTTGCCAGCCCCGGTCTGGGTCCTTCCATCAGGAGCTTGGCTTGCCTAAGCCCCTGTACGTTCTGCCAGATCTTAGAGTGTTGAGCTAGGCTCCACTCTTTGATCTTTGAAATCCCTGAAGAGAGTGCGATTGGAATGAAAGGCTCTGGTCCAATTGGGTTGCTATTCGAGCCTTCCTTTGCCAGTTCATCCGCTATCTCGTTTCCGGTTATGCCTGTGTGGCCAGGGACCCAGAAAAGTTCTACGTTGCTCTATCTGCTAAGGGAATCAAGTGCTTCCCGGCATTCCAGCAGCAGTCTTGATTTGCACCATGGAGATATGAGAGCTTTTAAGACTGCTTGAACATGTTACTAGCACTCCTATTTATCCGAAGTCTAATGGCCTAGCTGAAAGAGCTGTTCAGACTGTAAAGATGATTTTAAAGAATTCTATGAATGATGGTAATGATCCATATTTAGGCTTGCTTTCCAACAGGAATACTCCCAATGGGGATTTGGGTTCCCCAGCACAAGGGCTAATGGGTCGTAGATTAAGAACACGACTTCCAGTAAAGGCAGATTTGTTAACTCCTGGGTTGGTATCAGATGCTGTGATCATATTAAAAGAAAATAAAGCAAAATTTAAAAGGTATTTTGACAGAACTGCCAAGGAATTAAAAGACTCAAATAATGGTGACTGTGTATGCATGTGGAGAGATAAGGAGTGGGTACCAGCCACAGTGGTATATAAGGGAGAAAACCCACGAACATACATGGAGGCAACACCTGAAGGAAAAACGTATAGACGAAATAGACAAAATTTAATAGACCAGTCATATTGTACTGATAAAAAGGATTGGGATGTTACTCAGTTTGATTTTAGTAATGTGCCTGACGAGATTAAACAAGGTGAAAGGGATCATGTTAATATTGTGCCCAATCAGGGTGATAATTGTGAAACTGGCTTTAAGGAGCGCCAGAACCACACACTGGAGAACCAAAGCACTAACCAGACTTACAGTGGTAGGGTAATTAGAAAACCAAGATGGTTAAAAGATTATGTGCATTAAATATAAGTTGTGAATATCTTGTATTGTATGATGTTATTACATTGATACTTGTGTATTACTTATTACTCTGATCTAATGGATTTTTATGCATTATAAGGTGCCTTAAGTTGTATGATCTATTGGAGGGAGATGTTGTGGTTGTCACTTGTTAATTGTATTAAGCTGCCATCTATGGGAGTTCAATACAATTAACAAGTAACAACCACAAAATCTCCCTACAATATATCATACAACTTAAGGCAACTTATAATGGTCTCGGAGTATCGTGCGTCACTTGTGATTTTGAACCTGGGAGTCAAGGCCAAGGAATGCATGCGAGGAATAAACATCAAATGAATCATTGGTTTATGCAGAATTGCCACATCTTATCTTCCTCCTCCCTAACCTCAACCAGCTGCGTCCGCGGAGAGGGAGGACATGCCTTTGGAGAGTGGGGGGCTTTTACTGAATGGGCCCAAGAGTTGGCATGGGGGGCCGACAGAGTCAGTGTGGGACATCGCATCTAGTGTTGAGGGGGTGGAACGAAGGGGGCATTTGAAGGGGCCTGATGTCCTGGAGGGCCATAACGGGGGCTTCGCTGTGAAATTGATGGCTCGTGCTCACTCTCCGAGCGGGGAGGGGGGACACTTGACTGGGAAATATGACCAGTATGTGAGAGAAGGGAAGCATTTGATAGGCTCGCCTGAAGTGAGAAAGAAGGTGATGGAGGAGAGTAAGCCGAGGTTTTGGAGCAACGGAGATGGAAAGCTGGGTGAATTTTCCTGGTGGGGATTGCCGGGTATTGGAAAAAGAATATGGGAATGTGTGGGCATTTCAATATTGAATTTTCTTATTTTCCTATCTATTCGAAGAGTCTCGGAAAAGGGAGTCAGTGAAGGATAATTCAAGAAGAAATACATCAAACGAATGAATGTTTATAAAAAAAATACTTCATCTCTTCTGTCGAAAGAATCATTCATTTAACAAAAAATCAAGTTGTTTTTGTACTTCACTTTACTCTATCGTCGCTCCCACCATGGCTTCTAATTTGGATAAATGCAAACTTACTAGGAGTCGACGTCATTGACTATTTGGGATTGATGTAATGTATCCCGAGTTAGCAAAACTTCATTCTTATTAGGAGAAATGAGGACTTAGTCATTTTCGTCACATGCTTGGAGATCGTGATCTATCAATTTAAATTGATGAGGATAACAGCCAAGGACCTGCAACTTGTGATACCGCTACGCCCCTACCCTAAGATCCTGGCCAATCTGGTGTCCCACTTCCGCACGGGTATGTAACAACTAACTCCCACCCCCCATATTCTCCTGGGGGTATCGTCCGATAACCCAAGGAAGAGATTAAAGTGCTTCCAATTGGGCTACGATGCTGATGAGGTTTTCTGCTCCCTCTCCGACAGTGTGACTTTCGGTATCTCATAGGATGATTCCACTTATCCTCTTCTTGTTTATATATCTAATAAGGATTAAGTTACAAAACCCATATTTAAGTCTTTATCAACCTGCAGGAATGCAGCAGAGCTCTCTTTTAGGATATTTCTTCAATCACTGGGTTGGGGAGAAAGGTACACCATTTTCCGATACAAATATAAGTGGGTGCTTGGGCGTTTTTTCCCTTTCATTATGCATGTGCCCAGCGCTAGTCATACTGAAGAATTAATGTGTTTCAAAGTAATTGGTCGTATGAACCAAGCGAATTCATATTTCCACTGGTTTTCTTGGCTGTTGGCGACAGAAAAAGGGAAGGGCAATACCTTGCTCGATATCTACATCAAAACGCTCAATTAGAGCGGTAAATAAACCTGATTCTTTCCATGATAGCTATTGCCAGCCGGAATAATTATTCCGTGGATCAAGGTTGAGTGTAATCAGTCTGAAATACTGAGATAAAAAGCTTCCTTGGGTTACATTCACAACTGAATCTACCGCCCAAACAACATAGCACCATCTCCGATACATGTCATAGTTTTTTAGCACACGCCCACAGCAAACGATTTCTGTGCCAGGAATACTCATCATAGATTTATGTTTGGGAAAACCGGTAGCAAAAAATGCCAGGGATCATGAGAGGAAAATGCTGGCAGTAGCAATTAGTCTCTCGCAGCCGGTACATCCGTACATGACTAATTTACGTTTTTTTACTCATTGGCAACTCTGTGGACTCGTGGTAACAAAGCTGAAAGCATTTTTTGTCCGATTGTTTTCATATTTTATGTGCTACAATGCCTACGATTCAACGTCGTCCTTAAGGGTCTGGTTTCACTGGGGCGGCCAGCCGCCACGTCCAACTGCCACATCAGGATGACATGGCCGGGAGGTTTCATTCAGGCATCTACGTCCCGTTTCCGCGGCTGGGCGATGTGGGAGAATTTGTATTTAGTTAGTTACAAATTTAGTTATCAGTTTGTGTTTCCTGAGAGAGAGTTGATTTTGAGCTGAAATAGATGGTGACAATTTATTTTTGTTGCTCTTGTTGGAAGACAAAGAAAAGGATGACCAAATTTTGTAAGTTTCTTGCGGAGGTCGTCCAACTATCCCCATGTATATGCTGTGGATGGCGTTAAGATAAAGGCGACAGATGAAGTTAAGTATCTGGGAGTTACGATAACTTCGAACATATCATGGAGAACACATATAAGAAATATTTGTGGCAGAGCTCTGAAGAAGCTAGGATTCGTCAAGCGTATTGTGGAAAGATTTTCAGATGAAAAAGTAAAAGAGAGGTGCTATTTTGCACTCGTCCGGCCACACCTTGAATATGCAGAGAGCATATGGGATCCGGTGCAGAAAGACTTAATCCGGGAACTTAATAAAATACAAAGGAAAGCTTTGCGATTCGTCAAAAACTGCTACAGGCGTACAGACAACGTTAAACAGATGTTAAACGAATTAGGCTGGGAGCCGTCAGAGACTCGGAGGCTGCGCGATAGGCTTAAATTGCTTGAACAATTGAGAATAGATATCTTTCAGAGCGACACGGAGAACATCATATTAGAACCCCACTATATTTCCAGCTCCGACAGAAACGATAAATGAAGAGAGATATTTTGCCGAATGGATAGGTATGGGAATTCGTTTTTCCCCCGAACAATAAGGGACTTTAATAAATGCTAGGCGTAATTTCATTAGAGCGTTTCCTCTTTATATGTAAACGGCTGGTGTCCTAACACCCCCAACAACACGCCTATTGAGGCGGGTTGCGGGGTAGTATGTAGATGTAGATCACTATTCGTATAAACGAGTAACTCTTTCACGTGGGGACCAAGACCCGAGGTTCGTGATTTCAAAACTTCGTTATTTTATAATATTGCATACTGTTACATACACTTAGATACTCTTTTGGTCGGGACCGGAGATTTTTCTTCGTAAAATCAAAATTTTGTAATTTCGAGTTTCTACTGTAGTTGTAATTGATGAAGTTTTTCAGCACCAAAACATTACATCCTTTGGGCATTATCACTCAAAAGGCAGAGGAATTATTGAATCATTGTTTTTTTTAATTGAGCCCAAACGTGTACTCTATGACACTGAGAAAGAAAAATAGCAGGATTTTGATCACAAGTGACTTTTTAATAAAAAAAAAATTTTCTAGCCACATACGAAAAATTGAAGGGTCATTCCACGTCAATGCACCTAGCCCATGATTCCCACCAGCTCAGATTTCCATGAAACCTTTATCACTACCTGCTGCAACCAAATAATTAATCCATGCAAACGTTTTAATTCCTAAGACCCATAGTTTCCAAGATATTTGGGTCAATGTCACGGAAAATTGGTCATAAATGTCACTTCTATTGCTCTGTTCTCAGAGTACTGTGTATACTGTAAAAATTCACAGTTCATTGTTTAATCAGCCAGACAGTGAAATTTTTATCACAGGACAATCAAAGGAAGCAAAATACAGGAAAATAATATTTCATCTTTACTTAACCATTTGAACACCTGTATCTACATTAGTTACAAAGATTTTTTGCACAAAAAACACTACTTCTTTAAGTGAGTGCTGTCGTTCTAAAGCAATGGAGTAACATCTATTGTTTTGATTGAGCCCAAGCATATTATTTTCAAAGTTAGGGAAAACAGTGAAAATTTGATCTTTTATAATAAAATTTCGATTCAAATTAGAGATAGGATATTCAAATCTTCGAATCCCTCGAATCTTGAAAAATATTCGAGATACAAATACGCGAATATTTGTGCTATTTTCATCATTGGAATCCAAAAATATAAACAAACACCGAAATCTTTAAGTCATGGCTTAAAAAAAGATTAGTTTCAACCGATAAAAGCGTTCATTCAAAATATTAGCAAAAGAGTATGAGGGTGTGGTAGCAGATGAGGATGAAGAAGTATAAGTACTTTTCTATTTCTTTTTTGTAGTGCTTTCTATGAACTCTTAAAGTAAAAATAATTTATTATTATTCTCAATTTTCCAGAAAAAAATGTGGTGTATCATGTTCATTACTTATCTATGTTAACTCTTGAAATGTTATTTGCATTATCTTAATAAAGAGTTGTATTTTTGAAAGCAATTCTTAAATTTGTTTTTTATTGAATGCAGCTGTGAAGAGTCTTTTCTTTTCTATTATTATTGTTAACTTTATATGCAGGATTAAAGAGATTTGAGAAACTCTTAGGATTCGGATTCGAGAAAATTTAGGATTCGTCCTAACCTCTAATTAAAATGCTTTTTCTATCTATGCACGGATATGTTATATTCTTTAGATAGCGGACTTATATTGCTGTGAGCGTGATGGCAACACTGGGAGTTTGACATGAGTGGCACAGGGATTGCTAATTTTCACCCAGAAATGCAATTGTTTTGGCCTCTCGACAGAACCGCGTTGAGTGTAGATGTATTTTTGTGCACGTGTGCTTTGCTGTTTTTACTATATATCAATCACGGTTTGAAAGAGCAGCGAGTTGTGATGAGATTCTTTGTGAAAGCGAGGAAAACCAACTCAGAAATTCTTGAAATAACACACCCTGTTTAAGGACATGTGTTGTGAAAAAGTTAATTCTTCGCGTAGGTGGCGAGGTTCAGGGGCGTGAACCCTTAAGCTGCTGCAGCTAGAGCGCATGTCATCCACCCTGTGCGGGAAATATCTATTCGGACGGAGCCTGTTCCTCCTTCCCACGGGCCGAGGCCGGGCAGTTATATGACCCATGTAATAATCCCCTCCCGACCCTTTTCTCGGGTTCCCAGGGGGTGGGCACCGGAACTTGTAAAGGGATCAGTGGGACTTTGAACACATTTTGAACATTGGTTTATAGGCGTAATTGTTAAAAACAAATGACAATATTTTTTCTAGCAACTTTCTGTTTAGTGTCTTACCAAACACCAAATAAATCTGTTGATAATTGAGCCGGGTGCGAGTATAAGATAACTAACTTTTGAGACAACCATAGCCCATTGAGTGAACAATCGGAAGAAAGGGTCGTACCTCATTTCGGTGGTATGCGATCCCTTAAGGGAGCGTGGGAAGGGAGTGGTTTGGGTAAAAATGGTGGATTCCCAAATGCCCACCGCTGGAAAGAAAGAGTTCCGGTCATAAAAATATGAAAGGGCTGACGGAGCAGGTAGACAGAGAGAGGGTCAAACGTACAAGAACGTTCTTCCCGCAGTTCCCGGTACACTCTCATATGTACGTTTCCCGCAGCCTAAGGTTTAAATGGTGATGAATGTTTGGCACACTCCTCCACTGTTCGAAATGACGTTTCTGTGCAGAAAATTGAACAAGCTATCAACTCAGCCGTCACCTCACAGTGAGAAATGTCCCAGAGGTCACCAGAATCAATTGAGAAACCGTGCACCTCATTCTCACACTAGAGTTGGGGATGTCAAGGGATTGTTCAAAGATCGACCAGTCGGGAGTGCTTCACCACGGCAACGGCCATCATTGTCAAGCATTTATTTAGCCAAAACGGCCACCACGGGCCCTTGAACACCCACCCACCCCTTCTACTCACGGGATTCGGCCCCCGGTGATTTTTTTAATTCCAAAAATTAAAGAAAAATTGAAAAGGCACCATTTTCAGACTCTGGAGGCCATTGAAGAGTCAACATCAGAGGTAAGAGATAAACAATATCGTGAGTGCTTTAAAGGGTGGTAAAGGCGAATGGAGAAGTGCGTCACAGCTCAGGGGGAGTACTTTGAAGGGTGTATTGCGTAATTATATATTGGTTTCAAGAAATTATTTTCACAGAATTAGTCTGCAAACTCAATTTTCATACCTAGTATACTCAAGTATATATGGTAAAAAATGAGAGTTTAAAATTTAAGCCCATTCTCACCAAAAAGGCCAGAGGTAATACTAGAAATTTATCTCACGCAGTATTCAGGTAAAACCCACGGTCATGTTTGGGTTAAAGCATTATACTTAAATGGGCATTACCCACTATGGCAGAGTGATTACAATTCACGATGAATAAAATTATTCCCCTCGACTGGAATCCCAGGAGAATGACTTCTTCACTGCGACAGGTCGTGTCCCTGACACAGACACAACAGAACTCATTCCATGCCTTCACAGTGTGTGTAACATATATGTACATACATAACTTCACAGTAAGTATATTATAATAACTTCTCAGGCAGTGAAAAAGGGCTCTGCTGTTCCTGTAATTAATGATGATGATCAGGTTAGCAGTCCACAGTAGCTTCCTATGATGGAATCGAGAGTGGAAGAATGATTAATCCATGGAATAAAAGTTTACAAGAGAATTTAAAAAGCTTCCTCAGGCTTTCCAAAGTTTTTATGGGAGAGGCACTGGATTTCTATATATTTAAAACCACTGGAGTCTTTCAGGTTTACCTGCAAAAAGTAATTAAAATAGTCTACGTCGTCATGCCTTGTGGGATTAGTGATGGCATTATTATTATTAAACTTATATTTTCTTATTCTTTTCACTTCCTCCCGGAAACATTTGGGGCACACGGATTAACAATTCAAATGAAAATGGTTTGAAGACATTTTAACAAAAAAAGAATTGGACCATCTCCACCCCAAAAAATAAAAAAATATATTATAAACCACCCTAGACTTACCAACGGTGCCTGTTGTTGTAGCATACAGGTCAACCATGGCATGGTAAACTCAGCGGAGAAATAAAATCTTAGATGAGCTTAGACACCCTGATACAATTATGAATAGGCAAAATAAATGAAATAATAAGAAATTAGCTGAAAATGATCCAATGGTAAACATGCAAAAACACGATTTTTTTGTCCCGATAGTTACAGCTACTCCCGACGGCACTACTATCGACCTTCAACTGTGGAATCGTCCATTCCTTGAGTTGCTGCCACATTCACGTTCATTTGTTTCAAACCAAGAAGCAACATAAAATATTTTTGCACGAAAAATAATTTTTCAAACAATCATTTAAAAAAATATATATATTCCCAGGTGTGCCTATACAACTTCAATGTTTGACAAATTAAAATCAACAACTATTTATTGCCATAATCCAGCTATACATTTCATAACTTTGAAACCTCAATATTGAATATGTACCAACCCCTTCATGGCAGTGAGAAAGGATATACTGTAGCTTTAATGTGAAACACAAGAGTTCATTTATTTTTTCAATTTAGAAAATGCACTTATATTCACAACCTTACTTTTGCTTCAGCTAATACTTAATGGGTATTCCTGGCAAAAACCCACACGTGAGAGACTTGACACGCAGTGCCTCCGGCGTGAGCCTCCTTTCTCATACCATCGTACTAATTCACACACTTTTTACGCAGACGCCAGGTCTGAAATTTTTGCCCAAAATAAAATAAAGAAATGAAACCAAAAGGCTCTCTTCCACTCCCTCTGGGTCATCCATCGCGTCCCATTCAACGACTAGACTACTGCTCTCCTTGGCTCTCCACGTCATCGGTCGTAACTAATTTCTTGGACTGCTCCCAGCAGTAATCAAATGAGTAAGATTTCTCAGGAAGGCCGTGAGTCAATCTCTCTTCATTCTTCTCATAGTTTTGGATCTGCGTAAAGATAATAATAATAATAATATTTTTACTGGTCACAGAAAATATATGTATACACATATATAGGACCCGTCAGAAAAATGACATAAAAAACAAATCAAAAATAAAACCAACTCACCATATATTACAATACATATATATTACAGCAATTGCGATGCATCCTCAAAGAATTCATCAATTGAATAATAACAATGATCTAGAAGATACTGTCTTAATTTGGCTTTAAAAAGGCCAGGTCTGATTTCCTCCTTGATTGCTTTGGGTATTTTATTATAAATTTTAATACTCATATTGATACTCATACTCTACTGTAGAGAGAAAGATTTTGTTGCCTCACTGTGAACTCATTTCTACTTATTGTATGATAATCATGAATATCATTATTCATGGTAAGACACAACTTTTGTTTAAATTCTCTAATTAACATCTAAGCATAAAAAATATATATACAAGGTAGGGGAAGGATCTGTAACCTTTTGAAAAGATTACGGCTGATAAAGGTTCCATGTAAAAAAGATGTGAATCAACTGCAATGCATCATAAATTTACAACTACAAGTACAGAATCTTAAAATATGTAATGGAAAATTTGACCACATCCTCATGCTGTACGTACCAAAGCCAGAGATCTCATACAAAACATGATCACTGGAATGTAAGAGAAAAGGTCATATTCTATCACTCGACAGTAAATTTGGATGAAAGGGTTCCATTCAAATTTCTAAACAAAAACAATATCTTGTTCACCCATGCCATACCATCAAGTTGACTATGAAACAGCAAACTATTACCTTGATGAAAACAGAAAAAAGTATAAAAAAGGAATAGTTTTGAATTGCAGGGAAACCTCACTGAATGCAGCTTCCCACAATTGAGGATTCAAACTTATTAAGTACCCACTGTTGAAGCAAAAATTACACGACTTAAGTTTGGATTACATTCAATAATTTTTGACAAATATTTGTCATCAATCATCAAATGTATTAAAGTTTATTTAAGTTTTCATCAAATTAATTTTTAGTTTAGATAAATATTTATTTTGCTTGAAACCATTCACATCAATTTACATACCCCATAAAACCCTATGAATATCAATTTTTTTTAAATACACCTTTGATTTTTTATCTCAAAAAGCAGAAAAGTGATGTTTTTTTGTGTTTTCCAGTGGAATGCTCATTTTGAAATTTCATAAAGAAAAAATTGAAAGTCTCATTAAAATCCAATGTTCACAAAATGAAGATGAAACATTTCTAAATGTGATTCATTATTTTCAGTTCTCTCAAAAAAGAAAAAAAAGAATCCTTATCAATTTTGTGAAATAAGTCTTTCTCAGTATTATGTATATGATCCCAAGCACACTATCTTTTTCTACTTTTAAAGCTCCTTGCAGCAGTATTTCAAAACAATCGCCAACCCACAGAACAAAATTGAATTTAACCATACTTTGTTTATTTTATAAATCTTTACCAACCTTGAAGAATGATCGCAGGCTTTCCCGGCGTATAGAATTGTGGAAGGTTACTCAGGATTTCCACCGGGTCAGGTTTTCCAACTCCATCTCGGCCGACGTTTCGATGAACGAGTTGCCCATCGTCATCAGGGCATGTCGAATCTTGAAAATGGTCCTCCTTATATACGGATATCACCCGGGGCAGGAGTTATGTGATTGGTCGAGAAATTCCCGCCATTTTCCTCGTTCCTCACGGATGCTCCTCAGCACCGGTTTCCATGAGATGCTCAGTGTGTAGCCAGTGTCACGGTTCATGGTGGTGTTGAGACGAATTTCAATAAACAAGATTAAAAGAACACCAAAGACATTTCAGACTCAAGCAGCCTGAAAAATCGGCCGTGGCCGACCATAGCATTTCCTCCGACCACGCCATCCGTTGGGAGAAGACCAAGGTCCTTTGTCGGATAGACAAATTTTGGGAAAGACTGGCAAGGGAGGCCTGAAAAAAAACGAAAAATTTTTGTATTTGGCCATTTTTTGAGATGTCCAAAAATGTGTCCAAACATTCTGAAAAAATTTGTGAGCATTCCTTAAATGATTCTAAACACTTTTTGTTCAGTAAATTTTCTTCCGAAAGTGCATTATTTTTCAGTAAAAAAATCACTTCTCCACGGAAAGTTTTGGAACAATTTGGCCGTTTTTTGGGATATGAAAAAATTTTATCCGTATGGTCGCATTTGCGCAAAAAATCATTTTTTTTCGTAAAAAAACAAGATTTGGAGACAAATTCTAGGAATGTATGAGCCGAAATCAAAAATCTCGAAAGAGGGATCGATGGGCAAATTCAAGACGAACATTTAGAAAAAAAATCATCTCAAACAGTTGAACTATGTGAGGTGTAGAGTAATTTGGGTGGCACAGTGGCGCTTCGTCCCACTGTGCGGCGGTCAACACTTAGTGAACTGCGAAGCACTCAAAAACCTTCAGGTGTGACCTACTAAAACACCCTGAACTTCGTGCAAAGAGCACACCTTTTAAGGAAACAATCACACTCTAATGAGTAGGTAACAAGCACACGCGATCTCAACTTCTCGAAGCTGATTAAATGATCTGTCGTCCTTGCTCGAAGTAATCCACCAGGTCACTCTGCATACAAATCCTGGCTGTAGGATTCCATTTGGGCTACAACGTCGTAAAACACACTCGAGGTCAGGTGCCCGAAGTCCTCGATCAACGTGCGAAGCGCCGAGTGTCTTCAGGGGCCGTCAAATGTCTCCCCAGGTCGAAGCGAGTACCCCGGCCGTCTCAGGTCCCGTATCGAGACTGGCGGGAAAATATCACCTCAAGCGAGCCCGCCAGAAATGACTCTCTTGGCAAGCCAAGAATCGGGCCTCTGCACTTAGGAAGGCCTTGCTTTCTGCGAACGCTTCAGGTCTGGAAAAATAGGAGCGACAAGACTTGAAGACGGAGGTGGCTGGGGAAAACTTCGATAAAACACACACCGTAACATAGAAGCCTACTTCAACATATATATATCGTCCCTAACGAAGTCTTCAGAGCCAAAGAAGAAAGCGGCGAAATAAAGCACAGCTCACTTTCTCCGATTCACAGCAGTTTTTCACTCACGCAAGTTGGTGGATCGTAATCAAGGATGTAAGAAAAGCCGCAGCAATTATTATGGCTAAGAAAACAATACCATCGAAGACACACGAGACAGCTATTCAGTCACACAGCATGAAGCACACGCAGGACGAAACCAGTCGAAGACAAACAGAAGAAAACGAGTAAGGTTATGAAAAGGCGACAAAAAACAAACCGGGCGAGGAGTGAAAGGATACCTGCGGCGCCACAAAGCGGCCCTTACACAAGCCTACAGAGAGCGAAAGTCACCGGAAGCTGAGTGAGATATCTTGGGCACTTTTGACTTGATCACGTGCCTCCAAGATCCATGTGACACGGAAGCCGAGAGAGTCCCTGGGGGTCACCGACGAAAGCGAAGAAAGCAATGGATTAAACCAAGCACGGAATCCACGCCACGGACGCGACAGACAGGAGCAGCGACACCACCGGTGGACACGACCGAACTGAACAACTTTGGCCAAAGTGTTCGGATTTGGAGGAGGCGGGGGTGGTTCAAGGAAGGGGGGAGGGGTGGGAAGGTCGCTAGTACACACAGAGCACAAACACACACGGGGACAGATTGAGGTTGGAGGGGAGGCCTTCTTCCTCCGACACTCCCTCTACCGTCCGATACCGCAACACGGAAATCCCGATTCCACCACCTCTCCCTCCAAGCCAGGGCAGGTAGGCAGACTCACAGTGGGAGGGAGGAGGAGGAGGTCAGGGGTTAGAGGGGAAAGAGCCACGGCGCATGCGCGGGAGGAGGGGAGGGGTCGCTCTCCCCTTCCCCCCCTACTTCCCCCTCTACCCTTTACGAGCTCTTGTCGCCCGCCGCGAGTCCGTCTGGAGTAGTTGAGGGGTTTCGCCGACAGGGGGACGGTCTCTTTTGGAGCGGTTTCTCGCATGGACGTATTCGACTGCAATTACAAGTCGCTTCCAAGTACATAGTGCTTTGATGTGCAAGAGTATGGGTCGTTAGGGGTAGTAATCGATACTCTATCGATAATGGTTCGCTCTTATACATAAAATAGATATGATTATCCTTTCATGTAGCTATTCAACTCACCGATAATATCGCATAACATCCATAAAAACTAACTTCCATATTTATAGCTCCGTCTTGGTGATGGCGACGCGGAGTGTCTTGGGTCATTTCCCGTGAACGCTTCTAATTTGAAACCCGTATTGTTAGTCTCTGTCCAAGAAAATAGGGTTCTTAGGCACTCAAACCTACGAACAATGGGCAGTGGCCTTGCAAGTGTCTTATGGTGACGTGACGTAGTCGCGACGTACCTACGCGTACACAGGCATAAAATTAATACAGCTAACATCGTTATCCGATCATGAGTCTTAATTGCACTTCTGAAATTATATTCACGATGCAATCACATCTATACATATATTAACGTCGTTGATATAAATTTACAAAATTAATATACGACTCCAATCACCTGGTACCAGCGTGATCAGGTGTAATGGGGTACATCACAAAGGTAAAAAAATATGAATTTTGATGGCTCAGAAAATTATCCCTATCCTGGAAACGTTAACAATAAATTGTTATTTATCATGGTGGGACTGGGCAACCGCTGTTATCTTATTGAAAGTAATGCAGTCAGTAACGAATCATGCCGGTGGAACTCACTGAATTATTCGCGATAAGTTATTTCTTTTAAAAGGTTTCATGATTCCTGTCACATATTGACGAAAAATATTAAAGGAATCCATCATCAGCGCCACCTTAAGCGGGAAGTGCGGTAAATATCAGCGTCAAGGTAACTGTTGTCAGGTAATGCAATAAGAACGCGACGTTCGGGGAAATTTTCCTTTTAAAATCAGCCCATTCATAGATATTTATTTTTTATTTATTTATTTTTCATCACCACCGAAAACAGCACTCATTGGCCTTTACATCGGGGCTATTAACAATATTCACATTGTACGCGCACACACAACCATGCCCTGGGAAGTGAAAAACCCTCCCCAGGCGGGATTCGAACCCGCGACCTCTGGGTTAGCAGGCGAGGACGTTACGCCGCCGCCACCGAGGCCGGCTATAATGAATGTTAACTCAAAACGTGAAAGTTACCAGAACGAGCAGCTTCACAAACAATTCCTAGACGGTTGAATACAGTGCTTCTCGCTCTGCCGAGATTGAAAACAAATCCTCGTCCATCGATGTGAGATTTATGCATCTCATTTTCATGTCGACGGTGAACGCGATTTGGAAAGAGGTAAAACAGGCCTGTTATGAAACATATGTCTTATTCTTGCTACATATTTCACAAACTAAAAGAATAAATCCCTCACAAAGAAAAATCACCCGAGGTATAGTGAAATGTTCGACAAATAATCACAGCCCGTAGCTTGCGAAATCTTAAGCGGAAATATGTAGAGAGACGAGATAAAATCTCAGTTTCACTATTATGCACTGCACATCAAAACATAAAAGCAGCGCCATCATGGTGGTAAAAATACGCTTAATCGCTTACAACAACATCAAGCAATGTTTTAAATACCATAGTACGATGAAATCTACTGATTTGACAGAGAAAGTAATAGAAAGTACTAGCACAATGTTTTCACCAGCGTATAACGTGAACAAGTGCTACAATTTTGGATTCCTCGGTCAAACGTGCTTACCGATTGGCTGTTGCTGATGATGACACAATTACAAGCGTGTGTTCATTGGCCCTCTAACCTCAAGACACTTCCTAACGATACCGTTGGCCCATGAGAAATAGCATTCAACGCGGAAACGCATCGCTCATGGGTTAAAGGTACATGTGATGGCAAACTGCATGCATTCAGTCCTGCATTCAAGCTGGACTGCATGACTCAAATTATACGAAAGTAAAAGCCTGTTTCATTTAACCCATTTTCTTGTTGTTTAATTTCCAGTGCCAATATCGTTTGAATTTGTGATGATTTGGTAAGAGGAAGTATTTCGCATAAAACTGGTTTTACTATTTTGCCTTAAGAATAAGAATCTCTATTGTATGCCTCTGTGCGGGTGAAGCATTGTCCCATGCACGATCGATCCTTGGTTTCAAGTCTTCCAACGTTCACCGGATCTTCTCGCCTTCCCAGTTTTCTAGCTTCAATTTGAATTTTGTACTAACCCCGGCCAGGCTAATCAGCAGCACGATTCATTCATTCCCCCGTTTTAATATTCTGATATTTATAGCTAATATCTAGCAACAAAATGTGTGCTATTTAGACGATCGAACTTGTTATTAATTTTTTGGCAAAAATGAATCAACTGTCACACTTAGACGACTCAATATACTTATTTGATGGAAATTCCAACAGGTATATATGAAAACATTAACTATTATAAAAAAATACAGTTTCATTAAAATGAACTACTATTTTATTTCATTGAAATAAGTTGTCTTTATAAAATCTATCAATTCCATTTATCCCTTTTTAACAGAATTATTCTATTTGCCTGTCCACAGAGAAACAGAATAGAAGAAGCATTCATTTCTCTGATTTATAATTGAAAAAATATTACGTGCTTCTATCGTTGTGTTCATCTGTTTTTGGTGCCCTGTATGTGGTGATTGCATTGCTTCCATTGCACGCGAATGGAATACGTTATATTAGAAACTGAATCCACAGCGGTCAGGTAATAATAGATTTACTTACGTATCAGCAGCATTCCTCGCGGGCAGTATTAACCATATGAATGACAAAATGGTCGCTATATCTGAAGTAGAAACATAATTCATATTGATACCGAAATTCATTGAGGTACAGCTCGTTACAACGCAACAGCTGGTAAGAAACGTATTGAATCTAATGGTCCCTTCGTTAATGTTGGTGGAGATATGCATTGAGTTTCAACTTCATGGACAATGAATTTCCACAAGTTCAGCCGGAAACTTTTGAACGATCGCTAATCTATAAGGGCTCCTTTCTTCTTGTTCACTTGTTCTGCTCCGTTGTCCATTGTCTCAAAATTGTATTGCTACACCTTTCATTTCAGCCGTCTTTCAAGAAAAAAAAACTAAAATACTCCATCATTGGGACGGATAGCCGTGTCACTAGACGCATAAGATGATGCATCAGATGATGCTTAGATATTGTACATTTATAATTGACGTGTAGACATTGATCCGAGCATTGAGCGACAAATGCGTTAGAGGACGATATTCATGCTCGTATGTCCGTCTATTCCTCTACACCTAGGTACATCATGAGCATCGCACTATTTCCTATTCCTTAACAATTCGTTTGAAATCGTGAAATCATCCAAAAGCACTTGTTAGTGCATTATAATACACAATATGAGCTTAGTTCATTGGTGTAGATAATAGTACCTTTGCGTAGAGTAATGATTTAAATATATATGTAACGCATTGTATTTCAGGAATGAAATTTATTACTTAGTTTTTTTCCGTGTTTATGATCTCATATCAATTTGCTACATAGGGTACCTACATACATACTACATTGCTTATCATCACATATTATCGTTGTGCAATGCCAGACAGTTATTCTCACAGATTCATAATAAAAGGCAACCCTAAATTAATGTTCTCATCACCCTATCGCGTTGTAAAACGTTGACTCGAGAAATCGGCGAAAGTTCCCCCCCCCCCCCCTCCAACCACTTCCCCCCCGTGACTCTTTAAGAGCCAGAATCAAAAGCACGTGGTCAACGTGATCGAGGTGAGTGTGCGTGCAGCACTGGCTTTCCATCGTGAGGGCCGGGGTTAGAATCCTGGCCGAGGAGGGCCTTCAGTGGAATATCGACCCCCCACGTGGTCACAGTGTGGAGAGCACTTCAAGTAGGCTTGTGCGACGACCGATTTTGGTCATCGATTTTCGATGAAAAAATTTCATCGAAATGTTTCGATGACGATGGCTGTCATCGATCATCGCATAGAGTGTACACGATGATCGATGACTATCGATGATCGATGAATTTCGATGATCGATGAATGTCGATGATCGATGACTCTCGATGAACTGTGCAGTAGTGATGAGCGATATATCGCTGTGATTGAATCACCGATACTGAAAAGTAGCAATCACAGCCTGTGACTAAATAATCGATATCACTGTGACTGTGAATTCGGTGAATTTAGCCGATTTAGCTCAGGCTGCTACCTACTGCACCAGTGCAACCAACGAATACAATGCTACAGCGTATTAACTGTGATTGAACGTGATCGCTACTTCTGTATCGTCTACCTCAAACTTGAGGAAAAACATGAATTCCAAACATCCCACTGTGGCCCTGCCATCGTCCTCAAGGCACAATAGCTGGGGTGCTTATACTTTATACATACATGTTAGATCTAAGGCGTTCAAATGAATGGAAAAAAGAAGAAAAAATAGTGATATAAGGATATCGATCATCCTCATCGATGGTCGATGACTTCGATTAATCGACTCATCGCAACAAGACTAACTTCAAGTACATATCTCTCGCCAACTGTGGACTCGTCTTATATTTCGTCAAGAGCAGGTTAATGCCGTCGCACTGGGTCCCTCTCCACCCGTCTCTTCCTCCGTAATTCTCCCCCAACCAAACTGCGCACCTATCGTAAACGACCCAACATGAGTACCTCCAACCTCACCAAGTTACCTCCCTGAGTGACCAACTAACCAACCAACCGCACGGTCGACGGAATCGCACTTTTTTTCTTTGAAAGATAGCGCTAATTGATTGGAGAAATTTTTTAACGATGAATCGTGTCATAATTAATCCACCTGAGGAGATCATTCCACTCTGTTCAACCCTTTGAAAATGTTCCATTCTTTTTGGACGGAGGGAGGCCTTGGGGTTGGAGTGAAATGGTTTTTTAGGATTGGACGAGCGAAGGAAATCTCCGATAGGGTGAGGGTGAGGATTAAGGCGATTCGTGGAGGGAGGGGGAGGGGGAGGAGGTGGGGGGTGGGGAGGAGGAGGCGGGAAGGCGTGTTTGGGAGAGAGGAACGTATATTTTGGATCGCCCGATCCATCGCTCGGATGACGACGCGATCAGAGAGAAAGTGGAACTGCCGAAGGAAGAGCGGCAAAAAGAATTTCAGAATTCCACTCACTTTCCATCCAAACTCGGATTATCTTCCCAGCGAATCAAAGAAAATGGATTTCTACGATTGTACACCAAACCTTAATATTTTTACTTCCGTTCCGGCTGGTTAATTTGTACCTTTTTGGATCGAAACTATTCACTCAATTTCATTGATAATGAATTGGATTCCGAAAGACCTGGTGGAGACAATGGAAAAGTTGTTGTTATGGAGTAACGCATTAATTATAGGACGCTTCAGGTATTCCACAAACGTACCTAAACCTCGGTTATAACACACGACGCGATCGTTCCAATAGTAAAAATATAATGTTCTCTCTTACCCTGTGAAATGCTTCCCATGCAAGGAAGCTCCCTCTTCTTTGATATATTTTTATATGCTTCGTTTTCATTTGTAAATTGTAAACCTTTAAAAAACAAAAAAAATAAAAGTTCAGTGGTAGAGTATCTCTCAGAGAAGTCCTTCCAGAGCATTCAAAAGATAGATAACTACTTAACTGCATCTAAATCTCTTGACACTTGATCCTGTTTGAAATAAATTAAGTTTAGAGGCCAAAGCACAAGGTTCAGCTAGCAGGGTGAGGGAGGACAGAGGATGGCTCTTCAATGCCTTTTGAGCATTCCAAAAATAACTCTCACCACTATTCCAGCCATCATTCCCCAAACATAAGGAGTTTCTTTTCTTCTTTTACCACCGAGGTATCGTCCGACAGGGCGAGCAGAGGGCGTTCGCGCGCCGAAGTAATCATTCTCGGTGAAAGCGTTTGACTGACTTACAGCCAGCTCACAGGGGTCATTGGAAGTTTTCATGTCTTCATATAATTTCTGGTGAACTGAATTAGTCGGTGATGAAGTTAATTTGGGGTACTTACACCATACTTTTTATAAAACAATGGATACGGAAGAAGAGGGATACTAAATATTATATTATCTCGGTGATTTAAAATGGAGATATTGTAACCATATGATTGTATGAATTGTATTCCCATTTGACCAAATTCATTTCATCCACGCTTGGAGTGCTCGGTCTTATACTACTCGGAATTGCATACGTAATGAGAACGATGAGATAAAGAGAGTAATTCACAAAAAAATATCTATCAATTATCAGAAGATGTTACAACTCAGTTGAGCGGATTATCTGAGTTTCAGAAGATATGAAAATGCTGATCAAATAAAAAAAGCCACTTTGTTACTAGTGAGTAATCAATCGTATTGTGAAATGTGGCTCCAGAAAAATGTGGTAGCTTACAAATAAAAGCATTGTATTAGATATAAATTACAAGAGAGCACCAGTTAAGGTACTGGAACACATTCGTACTAAATCTTCTCATTTGAGACACAAGTAAATACTTGACCACTTGCAATGATGTGATGCCGAAAATATTTAAACTTGAATAAAATACTTCACGGAAAAAATACGGGAATATTTTTTATCGGGTGATATATTACGATATTAATCGAAAAACGATATCTCGTCAATTTTCAAAACTCAATATCGTATTCGCGATTTATTAAAATATCGTGATATTTTTACGATGTATCGATATATCGCCCAGGTCTCATATTTGCACAAATATGTCGTACTCCAGCTTCTTAACTTTAAAAATCCTCATTGATATACATTCATATATTATTCCAGTAGTCGTCCAAAATGGAGAAAAAACAGGTTTTTTTAGAGACGACGAAAATTTTCACTCAAAGAAGTATAAATGCTTGTGTAGCTGCAATAGTAATCACATTATATTCAGTAAGTACCGATACACTCACAAGAGAGTATTAAAATTCCTACCACAACCGTTAATGAACCTTTAAAAAATGTATTTTACCTTCAGGTTAGATAACCTTAATAAACCGGTTTTATTCTTCAGATCTACTCGAGTACTCAACTCCATAACCGTCCATCCCTACCAGAGAACAGAGTTCCTTTCTCATGAAATTCTCTGAATGTAATCTAAAGGCCGTTTCAACCACGATGCTTGATCCAGCACAAGACCTAGTAATGCTAGCTAGTACTTGATATATTAGGACGGAACCCAGTACTATGATAGAAACCGTGATAAGAAGGTTTCACGCGATCATTGAACTTGTGCTAGCGATGAAACAGTATACTGTCGCTTACTGTTAAAAGAAAATGGACAATTTACATGAAAGAAGGAGACTTTTGGCTGCTGCAGTAATAGCAGGGATTGTCACGACATTTTCACCGCCAAAACGTAACGTAACACCCGCGATAAAAGTGAGGAGCCGATTTAAAAAAAAGTGAAGATCGCACTGCGACTGTAAAAGCTAACGTGATTGGTCGACGGCTACGGTCCTACTGGGAGCTAGTAGCAAACTAGTACCGCATCAATTAGGAATCATGTATCCCAGCGAGGATAATAGTTATCATACCTGTTAGCTAGCATGCTGGTTCTGTATCACACGGTACTGGAAAGCTATCATGCTAGCGAGTATACTCGACCTCGTGCTGGATCAAGTATCCTGTGAAACGGGCTTAGGGTGGCTGGTCTAAAAAACCATAGTGAACAGATTTTCTTAAAAATTTCCAAATATGTTCCTTTTTGGACATTCCATGGAATATCGAAGAAAAAACGTGGGATAATCGACATACTTTCTGCGATATTTTAGATTCTTTTAACATGGAGCTTTATGGCGCTCTCCACTCCAATAGGATAAATTACGTACCATCTCCATTCCTACTGAACAGATTTCAACCAAAAACTGATATAATGTAGCTCTAATAATTTAAAATCTATTCTGAAAAAATCATTTAACATCATCAACTGAAATTTTTCGTAAATACGATTAAAAAATATGTATGCGAGAATTTCAAATGTCGCGCGTGGCTATGTGGTGTAAAGTTAGCAACGTGGAACACGAAAGTACGGGACATGCTAAGCAGAGACACGTGTTGCAGCGTGTTGCAAAATGGACGCTGTTGCCGGATTCAAAACGAAAGATAAAAAAATTATAGAAACATATTTTAATACTAGTTCGCATTCGAGTCACAATACATCTTCATTAAAATACTTATTTTGAATTCTATGGCCACGGGTGTGAACTGTTTTTGGAAAATTAATTTCGCAAGAATGACTTAAGAAATGAATCAAGTCTGCATTTAAGCAAATTTTTATGGCAATGTGTAAATTTAAAGGACAATATTTCAGAATGTACCTAAGACATAAGTCATTCCTACTGAATATAGTATAACTACGACCTATTATTTAAATTTTAAACGAGCATAAAATTGTAAGTAACTAAATTTCTCAATGACTAACGATTACCCGACCAGCTACCTTAAGACAAGGCTTTCTTGGCGGGCTCTCTGTCCCTTCCCTTCACCTTCGCCCCCCCCCTCCCCCGCCTTCTCCCTACACCACTTTTCCCTCACCCCCTCCCGACATCCCCTCAGCCAAATGCACGGTGTCAGATGTCATGGTGAAGTGGCTTCTACTCCGTGATGAAATTAATCCGTAGTTGGTTCTATGGTATCAAGTATCATGGGATGGTTCATAGAGCTTACTGGAGGGGGCGCCCCCTATGCTCCGTACTGGCGGGGAGTGAAGCCAAGGGGGCGTGGCATAATTGCGCATTTAGCCATATTGTACAGCCCAGCTATAACACAGATTCTTACGGTGCAACGATCAATTTTTGCTCTTTACTCCTAAAGTAACGCCTTTGGGGATTTTTGCGGCAGGTGCGCTGAAAGTAATTAGTAATACATGCCCAAATTAATTAATTGCTAGTGGTTTAGAGACGTTGTGTCCCGCAGGAACGGGATTATTAACGGAGAAAGCGATGTTTTGTCAAACATAATTGACTCAATATTACTCGTAAAATAACAGCTGTCAATTCGAAAATTGCATTAATTTCAACTTTCTGAATCCTATTCCATAAATTAAAGATTGATTGGAGATTGGATATGCAACCATCGTTTCTTCTGCGAACGTAATTTATCACCATTAAACTCGCCAAGAACTGCTACTGTACGATATAAATATTGACCAAATCCCAAGAGCCGTACTACCTCTCGTAATGCAAGTTTGTACTCAACTTGACAAAATGCGTATGACATATTACCGAATTACCTTCAAACTTTATTTATTTAAATAGAAACTATATTTCCTATTTATATTATTACATTTTCACTATCAAAGCCCCTGGAAAAGAGCCGTGCTACCTCACGTAATGCACGTTTGTACTCGAGTGAACTCGAGTAAATGCGTGCTTCTAAATTTAACTTCACAAGAAGGGCGAAACATTTTGTTGTTCATTGAAAAAAAATTTCAAGCATAAACATTTAATTAAAGTGGCAAGTTACAAAAACATTATTTTCGATACAATTCAATTTTAAGATTTTTCAAGTACAAGATTCTCCTTTGGCCGGTCAACATCAAATGTAAACATTTACAACGCATGAGTGAGGTCAAAAATGCAAAACCGAAGCAATGCGATTGCAATTCACAACTTTTCCAGTCAGTAACTGCAACACCTTATGCTTTATGTCAGTAAAGTAAATGTCAAATGGTTTCCGGAAATTGCTTAATTAAAGGCCCAGCAAACTTGTAAGGATATCCTGAAAAAGGAAAAAAGAAAGGTTGCGTGACAAATAACAGGTACTTGTACAGAAAAAACAACATATTTCCTAACAGATAAATATTATTTTTGGAAATATACCAATACAAAATAAATGTTGCAATTGCTTAGGGAAACACATCAAGATATGACAATTTCTTAGCACAATGAACCACTTTCTTTCCCTTCAAGTAGATATTCTAGGAACATCAATGAAATAATGACCCGAGGTGTCTATCAAAAACATATCATAAACTCCAAATTTGATTCCAATACCACCGGATTAAAGGTCATCTATAACCTGAAAAAATAACATGCATTACCAAGTAGAAGAAAAATAGAAGAACTTCACATAATTCTACTTCTCCAATTTTAAAAATTACTAGAATCCGAAATTCGAGGAAAGAAGTAATATATGATATCCATACATGCCATGATATAAAAAATACCTAGGGTATACTTGTGAACACAAAAGAATGACCAAAGAGCCTGAGGACATGTTAATTTAACCCAAACGTAAACCACATAGAGAAATATCAAAGATAACACAAAGGAATTAAGCTCCAACAAGATGATGGAACAAAATACAATTGATTGCACTCAAGTAAGCAGCATACACATCTCATTTTTCAACATCAATACCCAGCATCAACAGTCTCTCTGTCAAGTTCATGATGAAACATGGAAAATTACATTCAACACTCTAAGGTTGATAATTTAAGACTGTTGACAGTATCAGCAATTACATAGTGGAAGTAATGTGCAAAGGGTAAATAAAAATTAACTCAGCAATTAAATATCAGTTCCAATACCAATGCACTATATGTGGACCATAGAAATATTGCTTAGAACGATACTGGCTTGATTTATATTTAATTCATCAGATCCTCGTTATATGCTCTAACAATAAATAAGAAAACACTCCCATCAAGTTCAAAATGGATTCACGAATAAGCATTTAAGGCATTCATACATAGGCAATTCATAAAAACTTGCCATAATGGATCTTCTCACATAGTTTTCTGTGGTAGGAAAGTAATATGTCATTTTCCCTCTCACCTCTGACACTAAAAGAGTTGCTTTAAGACAGCCTTCACCACCATGCACTATTATCATCGAGAGGAAGCCACAAATACTTCCAGTCAATACACCTTCCACAATATAACATACACACTAACACATTCGTGCATGGAAAAGTTAAACCGGCCGGATCCATTTTCTGGATGTTAGTGTGCATCCATCTGTGATCGAAAGTAACCTTACGTCTTTTGAAATACACTGTCACACACAACACAACAGCTTACTGATAACCTAGCACTCAAAACTAAAGCTTACACCTGCAAGAAATACAATGTGCACTTACCATCATTTCAGCATTTCCACCCCTGATTGTCTATGCATTGTATAATTTTCTTTACTTCTTTGATTTAATACATAAAACTTCTAAAATCTAAAGAAAATCTAATGTCAGCATCTTATGGAAGAAGATCGTTTCGAATAAAAAATGACTAATTCACTTCACTGATAACTTACTACACGGGATATTAATAAACGTAAAGCGAGAAGTGATGAGCATTCACTCTCGCTATTCTCGCCTAATTCATAACAAAATACAAGGGTCGGTAACGGTTAATTGACCGGCCAAAGTTAATATTATTTATTACAAAATGAACACACTTCCCTGCAAATATGTCTATACCAAGAACGTGATTCACAAACTTAGAATAACAAATCCCTCGTTGTCAAACTTTCTTTATCTCAGTTTTAAGCATAGAGTGCCGATGATACCACATGCACGTGAAGGCCACACTTTCCTAAGTTATTTCCCTCTAATTGAAATAAATACTATTCCACACTTCTAACTCATCATAACGTCTATATTTTATTTAGGATTATTACTGTGAAATAGTGTAACATCATGCTTGGTTCCGCATAACATCTGCGTAATACCCTGCAAGCCATCATAAAGGTTTGTGGTAGGGCAAACATTTCAGTCGCATTATGTCTTACCGGTAATATTATACTCACATAACAAATTAGCTGAACATGCTACTAACTATGATAAAATAACATAATTACTGCGGTTTACTGGCAAAATATTATCAACTACTCACTTAATAATGCACCCGAAACACATGCAACATCGTAGGCAACAAATTCAATATTTATCTGTTGTAACGTCCATTTCATACAATATTGCATTGGTATGACTATTTTATGAAGTTTTTTAACTTACCGGTGGAAGGTAAGACCAGTTATTCTTCTATCTGTGCGATTACTGCACCCGTAAGCAGAGCAGCAAACCATCTACGAATGCAAAGTTAACATAGCATATATATGCCTGACGGCATGTTTTCGGATATAGATAATAATTTTCAGAAAAATACACACACTATTAAGTATTTACGTACCTTTATATGACCTCTGTAGCCACTGGTTTCAGAAAAACTTAATATTTTCTTCACACGTAGGCTTATGGCAAATCCACGAAGCTGGGCTGGACACTATGGCTAAATGCGCAAGAATACCGTTACGCCTGGCTTCACCCCTGAGAGCTTATGTCCCCTCCAGTAAGCTCTATGGGATGGTTACATAATATCCCCCATTTCCAACGTTGCTGTCTGTAACCTGAAACCATGTAAAACTATCCCTTCTCTATGAAGAGAAACAAATCACGCTCGCAACGAACTTCCGAGAAAGATAAAAAAATAAGAGAGTTCAAATCATAAGTTTGAAATTTATTTTCAGTCTTTCACAGATTCAAAAGCTACTTGATACAACACGAAATGCAAAGGATAACGCTTTCCGTTCGCGTCTCGCAGGTTTCGCCCTCAATGAGGGACGTTCTTGAAAAATATGTGATGTAATTATGCGAGGTAATTTCGATATTTCCGCCTTTGACCGGGTCCGCCTTGGACAGCTTCCGCCTCTCACAGTTTCACTGATTATGGACGATAATATTAGCTACGTTGCTATGTGGCAGACCAATCGATAGTGTATTTGTGATGAGGGTTTGTATTGCAACCTGAATATGGAGCGACTCTTTGACGGTGCAGGGTTGGAGATGCCATTGACCCGCGAGCACCGAGGCGGAAGTACACACAAGAGGACAGTTCATTAGACGCGTCGGCGGCGGAGTGTTAGTTCCATTTCGCATTTGCCACTCATTCGTTGCGAGCGACAAAAAGAGATGACACACTCGATTACATTTCGAGTAAAAGTGATAATAGGATAGGCTAGGGCAAAAAATATCGATATATCAAAAACTCGATAATTCGATAATTATCGTCGATATTTTTCATGTCGATATATCAAAAATTGATTTTTTTCCGAGTATCAAATTCGATATATATGTTTAGCACGTCACCGTTGTAAAGTTGTTTCTCCAGCTTCGGTGTCTTGTGCTATAACGAAAATAAGTGATGATATTCGCTTGGAACATAGGCGAATGGGACAACGTTCTCCAGAAGTACGATCTGCAAAAACAGAACGAGAAAACGCTGACAGAAGTTCAATTTGGTTCAGACATGAACGCCTGTTATCTCTTAGCACTACTACGCAAGAGGTTCCTAGCTCTGTCCCTAATGAGCTGAAGCAGTATCTGGACCAACCACTACTGGAGAGGAAATCAGATCCAATAAAGTTTTGGGTGAACTCCCGACACTTCACACCGGTTTTTTCGGAAATCGTGCTGAAGTACTTAATATGCCAAGCCTCATCTGTTCCATCCGAAAGAGTGGCTTCTGCAGTTAACTTGGTAGTACCGGACAACAGGAGTAGATTAACGGGGGAACATGTAAAACAGAGAATTCTTCTGATGTCAAAATCAGACAAATACTGGTTTGATTTATTAAAATTGATTTTAAAAATAAAAAATAAAAGAATTTTTTATTACTTCTACATGTCCATAATTTTCCAAATTTTACTTCAACATTTTTTATATATTTCGGTGAAACTTTAAGGAACCACTTGTTTTGGCAAAATTATCGGTACATCAAAATATCGATAATTTTGGCTAGATAACTATCGATACATGTTTTAAATATTGATACGATATCTATCGATATTTTTTGTTACTTGCCCATCCCTAGTAGTGGATTGCGAGAGGGTGAGAGAGATTCTTAATCCCATGATGCTCTACGCTCGCATTCAGAGACGCCCGCCAGGGGACAGGGCGGAAGGAGCGCGAGCCACAAGTCACGTGATTCCGAGTGGGAGAAGGGAGTGGGAAAGATGGCAGCCGCGACGGAATATACATAGTACGAGTGCGAAGGCGAGCGCAAGAAAATGAGGAATGGGAAGAATATTATTACATTCCGCGGAGTATTTTAAAACAGCAGAATATTAGGATTGCAGAATTGTTATAATTTTACAGAAACTTATAAATAGAAAATCGCATCGTACAAGTTAACCTTAGATATGTTGTCTTTGAAATAAAATAGTAATGTGAAACATGAAAAACATCATCCCTGTAGAAATTTTATTTTCAACAAAAACCTGTTGACATTTTTTTTTCAACAAAAACTTTCAACAGGGATGATGGACTTCAACCTAGCTACCACTTGGAGGAGGGTTTTGGCGCGCAACGAAATGAGAAATAGCGCGAAAAGTGGTTTTTCCGCCATAATTGACAGCCAATCAGATGCGACCAGCTCCAGTATATAAGTCGGACCAAAATGTAGCGGAGATATCTTCGACCTGAAGACGCCTCCAGGACGGGAGGAGAAACGTTGTCGGAAAAACACAACGACGCGGCAGATACCCGGAAGAAGAATGGAACATTCATCTAATCGCCGCGGAAAACTCCGAGATAAATTTGAGTGGAATGTGGAACATATATATATATATATATATATATATATATATAATTCCATCAATATCTGTACAATAACAATTGCTGGATGTTGTCCACCTCCGTGTCCCCCAGTCTCACTCCATGATCCCTCTTTGCATAGCGTTTCAATTTGGTGTCGATGGCATCGCCCGGGGCGGCCTCTGGAGGGCCGTCCATTGAGAAGCGCTGCTTGCAATTTTGGCGTCCCTGCGCGTATTCTCCTTATCTCAACAAATGTTTTGGCCGACCAGTAAGTGATATGATTTGCTCTTATTCATCTATCCTTCATTTTATCGAGACTTGCTAATGAATGGAAGAAATTATTTTGGGCTAATGGTGTTTTGAAAATGGCCATAAGAGAAAATACAAAACAAATTGTCTTTAAAACAAGACGATGCTAGTTTTCACCATCTTGTCTAGTTCTTGAATTTTTATTAGAGTGCTTATGAAAATATATAATTAGTTCTATAATCAATTCACGTCCACGTGAAAATATTTCCAGGAAAGAATCATGGAAATTGTGATGCCAAATGTTTAAAGTGCAAAAAACCCAAGTATCTATATAAAAACATGTTTACCACTACTTTACTTATTCTATTTATTTTCTTATATGGAGACGGTGGGTTTCATTTATTTTCAAAAACGCTAATTTCAGCACAAGATAAGAAAAAACTCTCATTCCCAATTTTTTCTGCACGCTTACCTACTCTGATCCACGGATAGAGGGATATTTGCACCGAAAGATTTAAAGAAATGAGACCTGGCGTTGAAACACGTTCTCAAAAGCCAAATCTCCTCAAGTTAGCATAAAAGGAATAACTTTATAATCCAATAAGAACAATATTGATTTGTAGTTGAAAATAACCAGACCTCAAACACAAAAGCGACATCAGGTTATACCGATGATTAAGTGCGAAAATAATTAGATGCGGTTTCGACACTCTGTCCTCAGCGATTGCGACCTCCTCAACGCGATTGACGGTTGATGGCCACCCACGATGGTGCGAAAGGGCCTTATCGTACGTCGTCCTTAATTACTTACCATTGTCCATTAATCTTTTCACCTACACTGCGCCACTTTTTTTGACTCAGCCCTAAACGAATAGCACGAAGGGTATCACGACTTAATTCCCATCCAACGCACGGGGTAGAGTAAGTACTCGAGCCGTCCTCCGCATGTAATCTCTCCACATACTGCGATCGGAACCGGGGCAACCACGTACGAAGTAGGGATTGGAAATTTTTATCCAGAATCGATTTTAGATTAATCGACTTTCGATTTTGGTTTTTAAAATCGATTTTCTAAAAATTCGATTTTTGCCTAAAATAATCGAAAGATCGAAATCGAAATAGATATTTATACATGATAAAGTAATTGTCTGCTGAAATACGGATGTGCTGTAGTAATAAAATGCAAAATATGGGTTAATGGAAGCACTAGGGATAAGAACCGAATACAGTCAAATTTATTAATACAATATATTATTTTAAAGGATATTAATAAGGTATGTAGAAAAGTAATAATCCATAACAGATATTTATAAACACATAGGTAATATAACAAGCAAATTACAAATAGTTTAGTAGCAATAAGAATTGTATATTGAAAAGTGGGCATACCACAAAATGAAAAACAGAATTTTATTTATTTCTTGTTTGCAAAGCCATGGAAACAGTGTTCCTCAGGGATGGACCTTAAGAAAACTTATTTATATGTTTTCCGGATAATCGATTTCACACCTGAGTTGCAATTAACCCGGCGTGAGAAAATAGTCGCTCACACGGCACGGAAGAGGCAACTAGATAGATAAAATCCTACTGGCTAATTTGTATAATACGTGGGAATATTCTCCCTTAATATACTTCCAAACTTGTAGTGGATTGGAGTTGGGCTTGCGGTCGACTGGAGGGAGGTTTACGAACTGGCGCAGCTCGATTGGCAAAATTCAAACGCTGTAGCAAGCTAAAAATCGAAAATCGATCGGCTAGAATCGATTTTGATCGTTTTTTCAAAACAAAAAGTCGACTTCGATTAAATCGAAAATCGGAGTGTGATAATCGATTTTTGATAAAAATCGAAATCGATTTTACAATCCCTTGTACGAAGACAATTGTGCAGTCAACGCTCTCTGACCTGTTTAATAAAAATTTCGGGTTTTTCTGTTTATCCTGTGATTTGCACCAACCTTTCCCCACCATTATCCTCGTGCCTGATTATATCGAAATGGAATTCGTGAAAATTAATGCAGTGAATTGATGTCCAGATAATGACGATCGATTTATACTGCACTCGCGCGGCTGATTAGTCAAATTTTCATTCTTAGCAAGCGCGCAGCAGGTGGACGCCGACACTTACTAAGCTCGTGATGCTCGTTTTTGGACGTGGCGACATTAGCTCACCATTAGCTCACTGGAATGAAATGTCCCGGAAACGCACGTCGTGAAAAAATTTAAAAAAAAGATAAATTCCATCGTTCCTAATTCTCCATTTCCTTCCACTAAAAAATTATAATTTAGCACTAATATGCTGATGCAAGAAAAATGTGCCTCTCAAGAACGTGTGCTGTTCCTTTAGAGCTAACTGCAGCTGTACTCAGCTGCCGATCTCTCATAACTTTTCTTCTGACTTTCTTTCATTTTCTCTTTTCAAGTCCTGCAGCACATACTCGTCGATACACTTCCTAGAACTCTTCCTTCAGCGCATGAATATTTTAGAATTTATGCATTAGGTATATGAATTCACAAAGCTTCTTAAGAAGGATTTACAACAGTAAATCAACATTTTTTCGCAGATTTTTGCAGTTAATTTTAATTTTGGTAAGTTTCTTTTGGATTTCTGCGATTAAACTAAACTTGTTTAGCAACAGTTTCGCCGGGTGCTATTCTGCCGGCTTCGTCTGGCATTCAAAATAAACAATGAAAAATAAATAAACAAACTTAAGCGGTTATTATGAACAGCATGATTAATTAATACTTTAGTTTTTCAAAAGTCTTTTCCACGTATAAGGAAGTTTATAGCCATCTTCTCTGTTTAGGTTGTTAGGTCTTTATTTCTATTTCAATGGCTTCCCTGATGATCTTCGGATAGTAGCGGATTTCTTTACATAAAACTTTCGCCCTTTTGATGTCAATAATGTGACCTTCTAAAAGTGTGTGCTCAGCCACGGCAGAGAGTGATACACCAATCTTTCTTCCGAATTGCCCGTTCGTGTTCATTCAGTCTGCATCCTATTGCTCTCTTTGTCTGGCCAACATATGATTTTCCGCAACTACAGAATTTTTTTTAAAAACCCTCGAACATTGTGGGAGATAATTATAAACTAAAGTATTAATTAATCATGCTGTACATAATAACCGCTTAAGTTTGTTTATTTATTATTCATTGTTGATTTAGAATGCCTGACCAAGCCGGCAGAATAGCTACGGGCGTACAAACAGCGTTACACAGATGTTAAACGAATTAGGCTGGGAGCCGCTAGAGTCTCGGAGGCTGCGCGCTAGGCTTAGATTAATTGACCAATTAAGAATAGATATATCTTTAAGAGCGACACGGAGAACATCATATTAGAACCCCACTATATTTCCAGGTCCGACAGAAATGATAAATTAAGAGAGATATTTTGCCGAACGGATAGGTATGGGAATTCGTTTTTCCCTCGAACAATAAGGGACTATAATAAATGCTAGGCGTAATTTCATTAGAGCGTTTCCTTTTTATATTTAAACGGCTGGTGTCCTAACAACCCCCGCCACACGCCTATTGAGACGGCTTGCGGGGTAGTATGTAGATGTAGATGAATAGCACGGCGAAACTGTTGCTAAAAAGTTTAGTTTAACCGCAGAAATCCGAAAGAAACTTACCAAAAATAAATAAACATGTTTAAATTAACTTGCCCTGTAAAAGAATGAAAATCGTCCATGCATCAGCTATATTCTTCAAATGATTAGTTTCTCATTAAATTAAAGCTATGATAGAAACTGATGCAGAAAATTAAAACAAATAAGGAAAATTTCAAATATAATACTCCCATTTTTTACTGTTGATACTGACACGATAATTGAAGTTTTGCGAAATTTTAAGTGACTGGATGGCTTATCCAAATAAAATAAATTTTTCATATTCAGGGTGTTTTCATAAAATTAACCTATCTCTACTTCCGTCAATGTAATTATATGCTCATACGCTATTTTACTGAAATTAAATTAAGGTCAAATTTGGTTTCACATAAGAAAAAACATATATTTACCGCAAAGAGTCTTTCCGTCTTGTTCTTTTACTTTTGCATTTTCCCTCGAGTCTCTTGAATGCATCAGGTTTCATAGCAATGCAATTTCCGCTGGAGACTCAAGAGAAGACATTGTATCCACCACGTCCGACTTCCTTCGGATGAGCCGCTGCACCGCACGTAGGCCGTATGTACCGAGTAAACGAAACGACCCACATGAAATATGACGGCCCAGTTCTGAAGGTGGGCTGCAAGTGCATCCGCTTTCGCCGGTGCAGGTCGGTATGCAATCTATACTATCCAACAGCGATCCCAGAGCTAGTTTAACTGAGTATCAGGGACACACTTGTCTCAGCTTAAACAGCATTGTCACGATCACGGTCCTCCATAACGAGTGCGATCGCATTATTGTTATTTTTAACCCGCCATTGGTCGCGATATGAGATTTTCTCTCACGCCAAATTTAAACTTGTGCTCACTTTGTAATCATGTATTAGAATAAGTTCCCTTTCCTTCTAGCTGACTTTTTATCTCTTCCTATTGACCGACCATCTCATAAAGTATAAATGAAGCGTCCGCAGCTGTGTAATATGCTTGATACCGTCAGCTACAAGGTGTGAGACTTTTCCTCATCGCGCGACCACTGACGTTAGTGCTTTTGTATAATCACTGAGTTGCGTTACACTTTCGCAACATGCTGGAAAAGTTGATTCATTTCGTGGAGAGCAGATGCGTTAATGCAAATTTATGAGTCATGAGACAGTACGTCCTCATAAAATAGATATATTTCTTCTTGAGAATGGTAATTTTCTTCATTAAAACCCAACGATATCATCGCCAGTAAACGTTGCAATAATTACTTAATTGTATCAGTATTTGAGTACATGTGCAAATCATTGTTTCAGATGAACATTAAGAAAAATAAATTAAATCTAAATATAGTGTAATAAATTATCAATAAACGCTCTATAACAAATAATAAATGATACATCGGAGTGTGAGAAAAAGTCTCACACGCGACCGCTCGCGTGAAAGGTAGCTTAGCGACCACTCCCGGGTTAAGATGCGATCACAAGAGCGAAAACGTAATGATCGTAATTTTTCATAATTTTCATTTTCCTTTGGGATCCTTATTAGAACAGAAACCGTTAGCATTGTAATCCAATAGAGGGGTTTACGTTTTCAATAACGATAGCGAAAGTGAGATAGAAAGAGGCATGATGCTGTGATCCGTTCTTTCCATCTCCTTCGCATCAACGCTCGATTCAGTCGGAGCTGCAAGTTCAATGACGAACATGGCGCGTGAGATCGATATAGAGTGGTAGCCTGGTAGTGAAAAAAGAATACTGCCTTCATATTATGCACTTATAGTTCTCCACGACGAACTCGATATCTCCGGGAGCATGGGGCAGCATAGGTGCTGCATATGTGCCATAATTGTGTCGAAGGAGATACCGTAACACCCGCTGAATCGAGTTTAGGTAAATAGGATATACAATAAATTAACCAAATATATCCGTGAAGAGAGTCTCGCTACAAGGCTCAGACGCACGGACTCTTGGAAAGTAGAATCGGAAGAGAATTGAGGACTTCAAAACTAAGTGTTTGAGACGGAAGTTGAAGATCAAATGAATGGATGGAATTAGAAAGAAGGAAGTATGCTGAAGAATGAATAGATGAGGAGGAAACCATATGAAGCACTTCCAGGGAAACAATTTGCGAATGGAAAGGCCTCCTTTTGAGACACTATGAAGCTGTGAGGAGCATAAACAAAGAGATAAAAATCGGGGGACAAATGCAAAGGCCAGTTGAAACGGTGCGTGAAACAGGGCACGAAGTAGTTATCAGGAGACAGGGTGGTGGGAAGGAAGTCCACAGTCAACCACTCTTAGGATTGACTGACTAATGAATATGATGATGGCAGCCACATTGTGTCGAGTTGTACACGATTACCTGGCGTATGAAACTGCAGCCAGACAGGTGACCTAAAGTTTCCGGCTGTGCTCGTCGCACTTTGCATCTGCTGTCCGTTTATTCCGCTTTGAAGACGAGGTGTCGCTACACGAGGGTGTTTATGACGCCATCCTTGCAAACGCGGATGAAACCATCAGTGTTAGGCTTGAGACTTGCAAGTCGTAGTAGCGTAAGTCAGCTCCTAGCTACATAGCCCATTAGTTTCCTGTATAAATAGAAACATCCATCCATTGGCTAATAGGTGAGTCTCTCGAGCAAGATTTTCTTCTTAATCTTTTCTGTTTTCAGTCGGAGGGCCAGAGGTGTGTCTTCAGTGACGAGATGGGAGCGCCACACAATTCGGTCCGCCGCCCTCTGTACCACCTGAGCCACAGAACTCTCATGCTCTCCCACGAGACTCGACAAGGTGTCTGGACTGATGAATAGTTGGAAACTCTGTACCATTGTATTATTATTATTAAAATTCGTATGTAAGTAAGTAAGTAAGTAAGAAAGTTTTTATTACTCCATACTCAAAATACATTTCTATGTGCATTACTGCCACCATTTAAATTTTATAAAATGCAGAAATGAGCATTTTCACTGAGGATAATGTTTTTAATTTAAGGCAGAGAGAATATTTTAATTGAATAAGAAGATACGTTTATCTCTTTTTATTGTTAATACTGTGCGTCTCTTTCAACAAGCATGCTTCGTGTGCCCCTGCGTTTGTATACGAAGCCTATGTCAACAAGAAGACGGTATTACGTGGTCCTCTTGAAATTAGGAAGATTTTGTACATCTACGGAGTTTAGAATGGGTTTTAGAGTTGGTGGAATATTTGTTATGAAAGATTCGTTAACTTTCCTGTGAACTCCCGATCTTACCAAATCATCATACATCACTGATCTCGCAATCTTATATAGTTGTTTATTTTTCGTTTTCGAAGGAGTAACCAATGCACCAGGGGATGCTTCCTTTCTTACCCTGTAGATAGTAGAATGTGAGCACCCAGTGTCTTTCGAATTATCTTTGCAGGCTTCAGCGACATTGAGTGATTTGTTGAAATATTTGAACACATTGCACGCCATTTCTCTTTCACGACTTCTCAACTTCTCCCCTTTCCTCCTCCTGTTAGTTTCGGACACGGCGATAGCACACTGTTGGAAACAAATTGATCTGGAAGATACTCCACAGTGCTGTTGAACTATTCTGCACACCAAATACCACTTGTTCACACATAGATAACTGATGAGAAACTAAACGCCTTCGCCCATTCTTTCCCCGGTCCCATACACCGAAGGGTCGCTTCTCATGCAGATGTATTAAGGCACCTTCTTAACGGAACTTCTGGAAATACTCAATATACACTCAGTCAAAGGCCATGCACTGGATAAGAATGTCCCTCGTACGAATTCATTCGTATTTTTGCCGAAAGGCACGTATGACGTTTACCACTTCTTTCTTGGCTGTGAAATATTTTTGCTGAATGCTTCGGTGTTAATATGTTTTCATCAGTCAAGTTCTTGAAACAAGTATATTCTAAAAAAATATACTACTACTGACTTAACTAAATATCGTACAAAAAACGATATCTTTGTAACGAGCAAAGAAGCAAGAGTAATTAGAATATCAAGTTCATTCTCCGACCGAGAATCTCCCGTCCACGCGATAGATATAGCTGGCAGGACAGAACGAGCAGCGGAATTATGGCGCGTTGAAAATATTTGGAGACATAAAAAAATTTATAACTCCCTTTGTAATAGAGATAGAGTTACTATTCTTTCTCCAAAAACAAATTTAAAGTTTTATCTAAATTTCATACGCAGCATATATGGATCTATATCGTGAGATACGAAAGTTAGTAGGCGACCGCTTTTTACCTATCAAAATTCAAAATATTTTGTCCAAAAGATATTTAAATGAATATAACAACGATGAAACTCAGTTAAAAACAAATTGATGCTAACCTTTATGGAGGACAACGTATTAAAAACATTCTGTGTAAGTTTTAACGTCATACTGTGAACCGTTTGTCTGAAACTGGGTGAGGAAGATGACAGCAGAAGCACTCCGTTACTAACGGAAATTCAAGGAAATATTTTAATATCATTTTATTTTAAACTAAATGATTAATTATTGCCACCACTAAATGTAGCATCATTTTCTGCTTCAAAACATGTCTTTTTAAATTGCATAGCATCGCATTACTCTTCCTGCTGTCATTGACAACGTCGCATCTCCGGAGATATACGTATGGGAATCGAATCTCCATAAAAGCGTGTCAACTAAATGTGGAACGCTCTTTATCAGTGATTCATTTTCCGGTACCAAGCCGCCAGGTTCCAGCAACACCCAAGATATTCAGTTAGAGCCTGTTCAACTCCTATGTAAGATTGGCCAGTTATCCAGCTTCATATAGGCTTCGTGTATTTCGTTCTCCTATCTTTAGTGGTGTTCTTAAGCTTGTTTTTCTGCTTGTGACATTCAAAACCGTTCCCTCCGGTTATTTGATCGGGGAACTATTTAAATCACCGAAAAATTTCAAATTGAATGTACTCAAGGGATTGTCTTCGGGAACATAATGGAGTGGTATCCCATTACCACCCTTCGTTCCAGTTCTTGGCTTGGATTTCGGCAGCCCACTCTGGGGCTGTTTGCAACCGCACGATCTGGGTTGTTCCAGTTTTGGTCCGCCCCTGGTGTTTTATTTTCTCTGTTCTCGCAATATCTCCTATCCGCCACCTGGGTGAGAATTCCTCTATCCGCCAACAAAGGGGGGTGACCAATGGGGGACTAGCAACCCCTCACGGGTAACAGGACTTTTATTCCTCCCTCAGTAAATTTTTTTACACGGATTGGCTGACTGAGTCGACGATATGTTCGCAACCTACAATGACGTAAAGCTTGAAAACAGAGTTAATTTCATTATTTTAGCAAAATAAAACTCAGCCTGAGTTCAAATTTTTCAACATACCCTGCCATACCCAAGCAGTTGAAAGAAGTAAAACAATACGTACCACTTTTGCTAGAGTCCGCGGAACAGTATGCGGACAAGGTGACAGAGATGGATGGCTACATTAGAGCAACTATTTGATCAAGTTCTCAGATACCTATTTTGTCCAAAAATTCGATTTCAAGATAACGATTTTAGTGATAGAGGAAATCTATTAATTTACCACGCCTTTAACGGTTGGAAGGTCGTGAAGGACGTGGGTGGAATTCGAATTGCATTCTAAACCCGTGGTGAGTTCTGGGTCATTTCAACAAACACAATTTTGTGAAATGGGTGAAGAGCTGCAAGTTAATACATTCGGATTAAAATTTAAAATATAAAATCACTCACAGGAGTAAATTAGTAAACAAGGCATTTTATAAATCTTTTAAACAACAGTGCTTCTGTTTGTAAAACCGTAAAAATATCAAACTTTCACTAAACATTCGCAAAATTAAGGCCTCATGCATGAAATCAAAATGTAGCCCGCAATTTTTTAATACTGTTCCTATTAGCAGGTATTTATTTCAGCTAAAATCGTATCAACTTAAATGAATTAATTAAACCCTATTGCAATTTGAAAAAATTAATCTGTAAAATTTGAGTGAGAAGGTAATATTTGTTTTTTAATTCTTTTCAAACGTTAGACACTTTGAACGAGCTGAAGTGAAACGGATTAAAAAAATATTTTCCGTATATTAGAAGGCGTTTACTTAACCTATTCACACAAGTAAATTTCTAAACTCGAAAATTCGCTTTTTTTTTCTACCCAACATAGACGGCTGTTCAGACTGAGACAAGTAACTTAAGCCTTTCCTTCGACCAATCTCTCTTTATTTCTTTCTTTTGTCTGGAGAGTTAGACTTAGATACTTACGTGAAGAACTTCACTTTAAGCTGCTCCACGTCAAATAACGCTGCGCTGCGCAAGGGACAGTGATAATATAAGTGATAATTCTTGACCAAAGGCGCTTTTGTGTCCACAGTTGAACGTGCGATCTGAACAGGCGAATTACTTCACTTGAAGCACTCTTCATATAGCACCCATGTAGAGATCAAATTTTCGTTGGAACGCCTCTGACTCTGCAGGAATTCAAACGCCGGTCCTCAGAATGGGTTGACAGTACTTTATCAACCTCACAACCCGATCTCCAAGTCAGCGGTAGTCCTGGTGTAATATGGAATCTATAGATACGACTGAGGCATTAGAAGTACTGCCTTCGACACAAAGAGCACCACTTTGGTGTCCAATACTTGTTATTGTCGAATGCGATGAGTACTTTGTACTAATCCCCACTTAACCTATAGTATTATTTTCTGGGGGGCATCACCTGGTTCCCAAAAAGTTTTCCTAATACAAAAAAGGGCTATTAGATATTAAGCAAACATTCCAGTGTGGGAATCATGTAAACCATATTACAAGAAGTTAAGAATTTTAACTCTTCCTTGTTTATACATTTTATACTTATGTTTATACCTGGTGGATAACAAAAATAATTTTACCATCAATGCCCAGATACATGGGTACAAAACACGCCACAGTGTGGGTATCCATTTTTTTAGCCACTCCACTGGCATCTATATATATATAAAAGAGGATGTCTGTTTGTCCGTCCGCTATGCGTTTCCACACGGCAGCACGGATTGCGACCAAAGTTGGTACATAGGTGCATCTCATGCTCCCGAACCCAGTAGTGCTACATTCGGTTGCGTTCGACACGTCCTTAGCGTCGTTTTCTCATTACCGAACCCTGCAAGTGCGCTCAGCACCACCTAGCACCCATCCCCGCGCTCTGCTTACTCTCCCACCTTCCGATAACAACCCCATTCAATCTGCCATGTTAGTATGTTTGTGTGCGAGGTGAAGGTCGATTTGGCGACTTCCATTTCCGATACTGCCTTTTTTCGCAACTTCACCGTTCACAGGTAAATCGCCCCGGAAATAAAGAGTTTTCTATTTTGCCTTTTTACACTGTTTTCTGTTTATTTAGATGACCGTCACCTAACCTGCTGTGTTCCTTTACCTACAAATCATGCTATGTTACCATGAATTCCAAGTATCCCCCTTCTCCTTCCCGAGCAATGCCGGGTGGCCTCCTAGTTGAGTAATAAAAGCCCTTTCCATGCTGCCATTAAAATATGTAATCATTTACCTGCCAGCCTAAAATATTCCCCATCGAGGGGCATTCATTTAAAAAACAGTTGAAAAACTTCCTGCTAGATAAATGTTATTACAGTGTCAAAGACTATTTAGAAGACTGTTTATAAATATTAATATGCTTGTATGTACCTGTAAAATCCCCCATATTGTACAAAGTTCGTGATTTACATGATTGTTGTGCTTTTGTGACCTGTCCTATATTTTACAATGAAAAATCTCTGGAGCAATAAAATATTCTATTCTATTCTTGCTAATTCAGTCCCTCTGAAACGGATCCATGGATGCACACATCCGACGGTAGACACTCAGAGCAAGGAGGAGCCGAAGAACAAAAAAGTCACGTATGCCTACGCGGGGTTGTTGAGGAAGGGGGAGAGTTGAAAAGGGGGGTAGCCGGGAGGGGGGGTGAGGGGGGGAATGGGGTTTGAGGCGGGGGTTGCATGGGAACGGTCCTGTTTACGAGGGAGAGTGCGGCGAGGAGCGAGTTTGCCGGAGAGCTTGTGTTATTGGAAAACGACAAATTACGGGACAGGTAAGGAGGCAAGACTTCCCGCGGGGGAGTAGCTTAACCCCAAACAAACCTCTCCCTTCCATCCATTCCCCGGCTGTGCCGAAACATATGACGATATGTAAATCGATGGAAATGCGATGTATCGCTGCGAGAAGGATCGCGATCAACAACGAGGAGCTCCCCGGGGACTCTCCGCGGAGGTCCCTCGCTCGATATCCGGCACAAAAGAGTTCACGGTTCCGCCGCGACTGTGTGAGTCAAAACAAATACTAAATTTCACATTTTTTATATTTTGTCAAAAAAATCCTGCTTTCGCTGATGAAATGCGTTACCTACAGAAAACCAAAAGTAAAGTAAAAAAAAAACATATTATTCCACGAATGTATTTTATATGAGCACTTTTTTCCAGCCATAGGAGCCGACTGCAGCGCCATTTCCTACGAATTACCGCATTTTGACATCATTTACGGCAGTAATTCTTCAATAACTAGAAAAATAAGGTGGTAAGATGCCTATATTTTATTTTTATTAAATTTATCTGGATTATTTCCTTCTTATGAACAGTATTCCACGAAAATGGCATTTATATTTCATAGGAAAATACTATTTTCCTCGTGTTTCTCTCATTCCCCCATTCAGCACCATGTAATTTCAAGTTCAATTATAGAATAAAATAGCGTGGAAAGGTATTATTATGTTGTTCATATCAGATAGAGGACAACGTTTTCTACAGGTAAACAGAATATGAATAAATGACATTCAAGTGATTTCACGGTGGAACCACCTTAAACACCATGGTTCATCACCTCTTCTATCCGGACATATACAGTACCCGCAGCACGGCATCAGAGACACGTTTCCGGCTCCAGCTCGACTCACCCTGTCAACTAATCCCGGTAATACATCAGGATTGAAGATATCAATTTAAATTATGTCAAAAATCGATATTTACCTACCACGGAAATTACATTATTTTTCCTACTCAGGCAGTCATCTTTCATAAACCTTACATTTCCAAACTGCGATGCCCAATCCTCCGTATCAGACAACAAGGGATAACATACTTACAATCAGACGAGGCCACGAACCTTGGGGTGACCCTGGACTCGAAATTAACCTTTCATGAACACATTAAAAATATCACAACAAAGGCACTTGGTGCAAAAGCAGACTTAGCTCCAATTTTAAATAACAACTCGACACCACCCGAAGTACGTGTACATCTAAAATACGTACATAAGGCCAAAACTAACACACGCAATACAGTCGTGGATTGGATTAACTAATAAATCCAACCGCGAGAAAATAAGTATCACGGAGCGAAAGTGCTTGAGATCAATCCTGAAAATAAAATGGTGGCATGTCGAAAATAATAACGAGGCCTTATATAAAAAGGCTGGAATCAAAAAGATCGCAGACATTATACGTGAACAGTCAACAAAATATTTCGAAAACTTGAAAATGAATGAGGAATTAATCATCAAAGACTTATCTATGCCGAAAACTAATAGTTGGGATGGATATAAAAGGAAGGAGTGGTGTCTAAAAATTTAGGCAAGGGTAGCCTAACACGGGGACAAAAGAAGTGAGATATTGCGAAAATTCGAATAACATCGATAAGCGCAAATGAAAGCTGCTTGCAGCATCGACACACCATTAGTTTTCCTATTGTATCTGATTTCTACGTCTCCACGAAACTGAATTCCGAAACTTGGAATGAAAAATAATGAGAATGCTAACATGTATTTTTGGAGTCGGAACTAGATATTAATAAAAAAAGAGTTGAAGAGTAGAGTTAATATACTACTTGGGAGTAAAATGTTGCTCTAACGAAGGACACAAATATCATGTAACAGATTTAGTTTTTTTTTCCTTTCAGGAAATGCTCACGAAGTAACAAATACTCAAATTACAATTAAGTTTATTTATAGAAAGACTAGTGAATTAGTTGCGTGACGTTTTAGTTTATCGCAAACAAAAAGTAGCATTTGACGGCATTAGTTTCGACATTGTAAGGGTGACATCCAACATGGAAGTGTGATCGGCCTCCTGTTATCCCTTATTTATATAAACACGATTTTAACTGTAGGATGGTTGCAAAATTAGATATTTTTCTGACGATGCGGATATCTACCGAGAAATGCTGACAATAGCAAAGTTACTGTCCCTGTCGCTAGAGCTATCTTATTAACCCGGGAGTGGTCGCTAAGCTACCTATCACGCGAACGGTCGCGTTTGTGACTTTTTCTCACAATCAGGTGTGTCATTTATTATCTATCATAGAGCGTTTATTGGCAATATATTACGCTATATTTAGATTTCATTTATTTCTCTAAATGTTCATTTGAAACATTGATTTCCACATAAACACAATTACTAATACAATTACGTAATCACTGCTAATTTTACTGGCGATGATACTATTGGGTATTATTGAAGAAAATTACCATTCTCGAGAAGAAATATTTATTTATGAGGACATAATTTCTCATGGCTCATAAATTTGCATTTAGAATAAGAATAAGAATAAGTTTATTTCACCCAAAAGTTATACACAATTGTAACAAATCAAAATGAGGGTGAAACTAGGCACCCCAGAAGAAATAATTTCTTGTTTTGGGGTTGCCCTCCCTTAAATAAATTGGCTGTAGTTCAGCAGCGGTCATTTACAAAAATAATCATACATTAAATTCTGGTTTTTATATAACATAAATGTGTTCCATTACAACATTTTTGAATTTGAATATAAAATAAATTGCAATTTTCACATAATAAAATAAAATAAGTACACATACCATACAAGAGTCACACCATAGTTTTTAGGAGATATTCCACATCATTTTTCTCTAACAACCAGAATTTCAATTTTCTAAAGAAAATGGTCTTATTGCTAATTGATGAAATCTCATTTGGAATTTTTTGATGAATTGAAGGAGGAATGAAATCAAAGAAATGTTTGTAAGCTTCAATATTGGGTTTAGGTATGGTACAATAGTGAACACTTCTTAATCTACCGTAAGTACACGGTTTAAAATTTAGACCTCCTCGGTTATAAAAGATTAGTAATACTTTATACAAATAGAGATGACGAAGAGGCAATATTTTTAATTTTTTATATAAAGGGAATGACGATTCTCTTGTGCCAGTTCCCAGAATGACACGTAGCATTTTATTTTGTACGATGCGAACTGGTTGGATATTAGAGTAGTACGTGCCTCCCCAACAAGTCAAGCCATATTCTATTCTAGAATTAACAAGAGCAAAATAAACAGATCGCATGACTGACACAGGACAAATTCTTTTTAGCAAGTAAAATTTTCTTAGAGCAATAATTAATTCCGATTTTAGTTTGCTAATGTGTGGTTTCCAATAAAAGTTGTAGTTTCAGGCTTAATTTTATGGAATAACATCATAAATGAAAATGACTGACAATTTTCCACAAGAATATATTTAAAAAACGACCGGTTTCAGTGTACAACACCATCATCAGGTGGCTGATGATGGTGTTGTACACTGAAACCGGTCGTTTTTTAAATATATTCTTGTGGAAAATTGTCAGTCATTTTCATTTATGTGTGGTTTCCAATTGCAATTTTTATCCATTATTAAGCCTAAATACTTCAGATTATCAACTGGTTCAATTTTTATGCAGACTTCACAAGTTTTTCCATTTAACATTTAACATTTCCATTTCCATTAACATATCTGCTCTCCACGAAATGAATGAACTTTGCCCTCATGTTGCGAAAGTGTAACGCAAATGAGTGATACAAAAACACTAACGTCAGTGGTCGCGCGATGAGGAAAAGTCTCAAACCTTGTAGCCGACGGTATCAGACATATTATTATACAGCTACGGACGCTTCATTTATACTTTATGAGACGATCGGAGAGGAGAGTGTATGAGTTATAATAAACGCCGTATTGTTTTCTAGTACGATAATATCTATAAGTAAATTAATATGAATGTATATAATATCCATTTATTATCACTCCTATCATGGCAATATCTTAGGTAAATTATCAGTTACTGCGATCCTCTCTCCTCCTCTCATTTTCAAGTCATCAACAGCCTTTGCCAAAATTTAATATTTCAATACAGTTCTCCCTCCCTTATGCCTCAACTGATTTCTCCCCTAACTATTCCGTTAGAAATGATGCGATATGTTATCTGAAAGTAATACACGTTTGTCATCCTGTATTTAATCGATGGCGCCCCATATTCTGCGTCTGATTGCGGGGCAGCATCCATTATGTTCTCCTAAACGCGCTGCTGCGGCACCTGTGTTCAGCCGCCAAACCCCCTCATGTTCCTCGGCCCCTTCTCCCGGCGCCGTAACAACCCACCATGACTCAACTTCCCCCTACGATCCCTTTTCACGGAGATTTATTTATACTTCCCTCTTCCCCCACCCCTCCCCAACCCCCTCCTTCTCAACAAACCCTCCTGCCTTAAATCATCCACCCCCAGGGTCGCCAAACGCCCAAATAATAAAATCACCTCTTGCGAATCGGCACCGCCTACGGAGCTCAGCCTCAAGTGTGCTGGAGAGGGTCGGAGGGGGTGGAGCTGTGCGACTAGGCTTTCATTTCACGGCATTGGTCTTCATTTGTTCAAACAATGTACCGATCATACTACTGACTTAGCATTGACGACACTAGAACAATATGGGGAATCAATTCAACATTCTTATACTACACATATCGAGTGTTATTATCCACATCTACATGAACATAACACTTTCATTCAACCCAGAGTGTCCTCAGGAATTGCGTTTGGCAGGGGGTGTTGGTCCAGTAGGCACCAGGGAGGGAAAAAAGGGAAAGGGATTGAAAGTGGGAGAGATAGGGAGAGAGAGAGATGAGGAGAAGTGTAAATGAGTGTCTCATGCAGTTTTCGTTATTGTCAGTAATGTTACGTGGGAAGAAGGACTTCCTGTGCCCGTCCATTTGACAGTGAATCAGCCTTTTATTGCCACTCTTGTCTTGTTTACTGCCGAAGTACGGGGATTAAAAAATTCTAACAAAGCTCAGCCTTGTGATTAATCACCGAGTATGTATCCGCAGCCAATTAAATTCTTTCAATTGTTTTTTTCATGCATTCTGCTCATCTTAACAAGGCATAAATCATCGTATCGCCAATTGTTGTGGATGCTATCCATAATATATTCGCGTCTACTTAATTTTGCATATTATCTACCGTATTATACGCAGCTATCGTTAATTTTCCCATTTCGAGTATCGACCTCTACTCCCCCAAATATAGAGCTCGGATCTTATGGCGAGTAGTCTCCTCCTCAACTCCCTCGGCCCGTGCACCGTCCACACCGCCGCACAGTGGGTCCAAATGCCGAAAAGGTGGTGAAAATAAGTGAATGTTATTTGTTTTAGATGCAATTCTCAACATTACTGTTTTCGAGGTCGCTGATCACGAATCTGCAATTAGAATTTTGAAAAAATATTTTTTTAAAGAAAAAACTGCACATTTTTGCAAAAAAAATAAAAGTGATACAACCGTGATGAAAAATGTTTAAATTAGGTTTTCAAGGCCGCTGATTATGAATCTGCAACTCGATTTGTGAAAAAAATATGTGTAGGTATATATATATATATATATATATATATATATATATATATATATATATATATATATATTTTAACTGTAATTTTGTGGCAAAAAATAAAGTGATACAATCGTACTGAAAAAAGTCTTTGCTTATGGGTTTTCGATGGCGTTTTTTTATTTGGCTGAACAATGACAATGAATGATTAATATAATGCGGAGCTGTACATAGTTAACGAGTATACATATAATTAATGCACATGAATTACACATATACGCATTATATTTACGTATACACAAAAACAATATACACATGCATTTTGAATTTGTACATGCACATTATGCATTAATTTTAACATGATTTTTTTTCAAACATAACCAATTCCAACAATAATACATAGTCGCTGAAGTCAGTGATTATCATTGAGCGTACGCAAAACTGTTTTCCCGTACATGACTGAAGCAGTTGCGGTACCTGCGTGCTCTGGTTGGCGTCGTTGTGGTAATATCCTTTAAAACAGCAGCCGCATCGAGTTTACCATTTGCACGAAGGCTCATCTGCGCCGCGTAAGATAGTTCTTCGGGGCTGGACTCAGATCTCAGTCGTTTTGTGCGCTATCCCTTAGACCAATGACTAACCGCCGAAAAATCAGATTGAGGTCTTCCTGCAGTCCCTTTGCTACCGCAGCCTGGGTCATGTTGAGACACACCAAAGAGGTAACTCGCATTCAACCAATCTCCATTATACTTCAAGAAACGATCCTCTTTTTTTATTATTTTTGGTCCATCTTGACTTTAACTCCGACAACATCTTACTAACTATCTGCTTCTCTTGCTCCGTCAGCGAATAGTTTACGCCAAATTTGGCAGCAATTTCCTGCTCCAACATCTTATAATGGGCTGGCGCTACTTCTGTCCACTTCGTACGAGCCAATCGAAATATATGAAGACGCGTCAAAGCAAAACCTGTGCAAAATTTATATTAATCTTAACTTAATTATTTAAATGTACATTCATTAATATTAATTCGTATATGATGGTATACCTGCTAGGAAGTCCATTGAAGTCATTATGACTTTTCTCTTATTTTTGGGTTTACTAACAGATAAAATAAGTTATTCTTTTAAGATTTCAAGAATTCGTTTAGAAATTCATATGCTCTGCAAATCTCCTCTTTTCTGTGTTTATGGGTATTGTTGTCTCGAAAATAGCAACCAAATTTAAAACAACTATCTCAGCATTTTCCGACAATCACCTGCGGAAGAAAATGTTGTGCATCCTCCTAATACGTACGATTTTCACTGCATTATTGCATTCAATACACAGTCATGACGTGGTGCGTGAGAAAAAATGAAACCCCATGCCATCCAGTCCACATTTCACCTCTCACATTTGGCTTGACCAGCGCAAGTACATATAGTGGGGTAGGGAAAATATCTTTGTATAAGTCACAGATAAATGCTATTTGTATTTATCTATTAAATCGATTTTAATATTCTGCACGAAATTCTAGAAGCACAATCTAAGTTTGAGTAGTTTATTAACACTTGTACCGTCGATTTAATTTTCACTCGTTGAAATATTTTAAGAAAAACTTGAGAATAGGTTTATATTTCCAATGAAATTTTTCAATACTTGACGCTACGTACCGCGTTACTCCCTCAAACATTTAATCAATCTTATCCTAAAAAAATCTTGTAATAAGTACTTAAATGTTCTTTTTTAAACTCTATAAAGAATTTTTTCATTAGAAAATCTGGATAGAATTTAATGAATGTACCTAATATCAGCATCATTATAGTATTTTCTGAAGGAGCTTCTCTGCGTCTAAGGGTATGATGAATATTTGAACTCGCAACTAAGACAGATAACTCAAGCTAGCAACATTCTCTTAGATCAAGGGTTCATTGTTTATTATTGACATTTTTACTGTGGTAATTGTGGAGGTTTTGATATATATTTGCAAGTGGACTGAGCACATACATATGTGAATGTATTTTGATAATTAAATAGGCATGTGTGTATGCTATTACCAGATGTTTCTTCTTCTTAAGTCCTCAACCCAAAGGTTGGTTGGCGGCAGTTCTCCATACGCTGCGGTCTTTTGCCATTCTTTTCAACTGCACATAAGTGGAGCAGCCTAACTCCTTCATTATTTGCCCCATAAACTCCAACCTTGACCTGCCCCGGCAGTTGGTTCCCTCCACAGTGCCTTCTAAGATGGTGGCCAGCAATGTTTCGTGCCTTAGTTGGTGCCCGATCCAGATATTTCTTCTCTTTTTCAGTAATGGAGTATTTGCACAAATTTAGGAAACAACGGCAAATGTTAACTTTTAACATAAAAACCCTAAATCCAAAATTTAGCTGTTGCACATTGCCTACTTTTTAAATAATAAGAGATTTAAAATCACAATTTTAGCCTTGCGCACAAACAGACCGCGGCCATATTGCGACTGCTGTGACGTCATCCCCCTGACTCGGCAGTCGCTACCGGGTTTGTTTACATTCGTTCTGGTTCTTTTCCGCCTTGAACGGTGAATATTTTGCGCAATAGGCTATAGGGTGCCGACGTACACTATGCAGGTACCAAATTATACCCATGGCATAATTAATACGATAAAGAAGGACCAGAGTTTAATGAATTGAACGATAATGTAAACGATTTATGCCTATTAGACTGTGCTATTATTTTGTTTGTTATGCCTGCGAAGCACTTATACAATCATTCAATTTCATCAATCCTGTAAAAAACAACAAAACAAAAAGAGCACAGCACACAGGACATTGGCGCGTTAAAAACTATGGATAGTTATACAAACTGAAAAGTAAGAAAAAGTACCCCCCCGGATCTCTCGTGATCGTGATCTCCAAACTGCTAGGCGATGACTTGACCGCGTCTCCATCACCATAACCGACATATCATTGTTTAAAATACGGGAATTATAAAATAATTCATCCATGTTTTCATATGTTTAAAATATTTTCCAAATGTTTTTTCATTTCAGTGACGGCAATAGTTTTCGGCCGCCAAACCGTTAGACGCAACATTTTATACAGCTAAAAACCCGTGTGCACAATCTAAACTAAACTCAGTATATTTCCATTTATGATTAAGTAAGATACTTTATACTTTTCTACAAAATTTGTAGGTACTTAGTATTTTACTTAATCATGAATACAAACAAAAATAACTTATACGAAGTGAAGCCTGCCACTGTCAAGTTTTGCGCAGTAAGTTTAGACTGTGCCACCATGCACACAAAAATAGTACATAGTAAAGCACTCGGTAGTCAACACCATTTAAGACGCACGCAATATTATAAACTAACAGCATATTCGTAGATTGGGTTTTGCTTCGCTATCTGTTAATACCAGCTGAAAATGTGCCCAGATAACCAAGATTTGAGGTGAAAATTTCTTATTTTTCCAGATTTTTAGTTTAATGATTTCAGATTAGTAAGCATTTTCAACAACTATCAATAATAATTTTGGAGAAACATTGACAGCAAGAGAAAACACCCATTGAGATTAGCGTGGTGATGAACGAGACTGATATTTTCGTGAATACACGTATCGATTGTAAAAAAGTTTCAAATAATCAAGATTGATATTATAAAATGAAGAGGGTTACTACTTATATTGTACTCAATATACGAACATATTATCGAGCGCCACAATGTTCACATAAAATCCGAATAACTTATTTCAAGGTTAGAGACGATAACCTTAGAACTTCCGACCTGCTAGGCGTTGAATTTACCGCTGAAAATATACCCCATTATAAAAGTTAATACTGGCCTACGAGGAAATTTATAACTGCTACAAAAGCGATCGGCATTGGATATTTGGTGATTGAATTGAATAATTATGAGTAGCAATAATATATGTAGTTTGCAGTTTAAGATAACCTGCATGGAGTACAAATTCGCATGTCAAAATAATAAACATGAAACGGTTTCCCTTACCCTGGCACAAGATGTACACATGCCGACGATCAAATTAAGAATAACATAAGAAACAATATACTTTTACAGTTACGCCTTTTAAAACTTTGGTAATTTTTCTAACTTTTACTATATTGGTAGAAAATTCTAATGGATTACTGAATGACAATTCCCCTCTTTACTATTCACCCAAAATTATCCGCATTCCGCCAAGTCATTACTCGATAGTTGATGCAACAACCATAGTTTATAGTTGGATCAAGCCTCGATTATACCTGTTAACTTTACAAACGTAATGATTCCCTATTTTGAATCAGTAAAGTCGGAATAATTCGTATATTTCCACTTCATACATCCTCAACACGCTATAACACAGTCTCACCCGTCTGCTGCAAGGGGGATTACGTCACTACGCAACGAGCCAATGGCTGGGCGTAAATATATCGTTGCGAAAACAATGCTCAATAAATCGTGATTATTAAACAAACTAGGCAAGATTTAGAGCTGGTAATTTAAATATATTATTATGGAAACACAATTTACGATATAGAATGGATTTCATAGCAATCCCCCATTTATGCAAACACTCCATTTCATCAGACAAGGAGACTCCCCCACACGTCTGAGAACCTCCTCGTTACTGACTTTGTCCACCCAGGGAATCTTTAACATCCTCCTGAAACACCACCAGATGTTTAATGGCATATTAATTAAAAATATATTTAAGTATTTCGAATAATATATGCTTTTTCGCTCAATAGATGGACATGGTAAATGCTAATCTTCAAATCCCGGCATCGGCTCAGCCGTTATTGGATTCTCGTTACAGCTAGTGACGACTTAGTAAAGCGGCAGCTGTTTCCATCGACACGAGGAGTTTTATCTAGAGAGACATTCTTTCGAGATGTTCGTCCGCTCGATCTGTCCCTAGAAGCTACAGAGCCCTTGAATTTGTTCCCTGGAAACAGAGCACACCGTATTTTGACAACCAGCTCGGTGGTCCATTTATCCCACCTACCGAACGAGAGACCAAAGCTGCTGAGCTCTTATTCATTGACGGGCAAGCATATATAAATGAACGAAACATAATCCACATTTACATAGCACATGATATCTGTCAGACAATGAAGACGGACTTTTATTAATTCAAATTACACCTTCCTAGCTGATTATCAACCCAACAGCGACGGGTTGTCTGGGTTGTCAAAAATAATTTGGTTCCAACCTTTCAATATATTTCTTTTTGCCTAATGATTCCATTTTTCATAAATAATTTGCAGTCACGATTGAGAGAAGATCAAGACTGCCGAGAAATGGCAATGCCTAACAATTATTTACCAGTGCGGTAATGTCCTTGACTGTCTTACCTAACAACCCCAGGGTCACAGGCTTGAATCCCATCTGGTTACAAATTTCACCTCCCAGGGTTGGTAGTTTTGTAGGTTTGAACGTTTTTGCCTGACACAAGGCCTGAAGTGAAAGGCCCTAAAGACTGTTTCTAGGGTGGTGTAAATACAAAAATGAAAATAAATAAATAAATAAAAATACTAATCCGTGTATTCCATGGTAGCAGTTGTTGATTGCTGAGGTTACTTATCAAGTCATATACCTCTGAAATGTGTTTGTTTTGGCTGAAATATTAACATGGTTCATTTAAAAAATACCTAGTGTTTCGCGTGCAAGTGCCATTTCTCATTTTTATAAAAATGTTTCACGGAGTCTTAATGTCTTACTGGTTATGCTTCTAAAATTTACCCACTGAAGGTCATTTTGTCAGGCAGGATCTGAATTTAAATATATTTGCACGGAGATTATGAGGATGAGTACTAATTCATTGAAAGGGAAATTTCTCATCTTTAACTCGACTTCGGACTCGTATAAAAGGACGGCCATGTTTGATGACAAATCAGCGTATGCCACACTCCCTTGAGGTGGACCGCCGGACACTGCGTAGATGTGAACAAGAAGATGAAGATGAACATCTGTCTTTCCGGAGAACTCAAAAATGCCAAGAAGGATTTTAAAAACAGCATTTCCGATACACAAAATATTGCCTTTTTACCTGATCATGGTCAATTTATCACCATTATTTATTGGGTATTTCCTTTCGCGTTGAATTCTAGAGGATAAAGCATTTTATTTTGCAAACACTTTATTCAAAACACTCATTTCTATGCTCCATTTTACAAAATATAGGTACGGTCGCAAGCATCAAGTAATAGTTACCAGAATAATCATAAAAAGAAAAGCATGCTTGAAAATCTAATTTGAGGAAAGCCGTTTGAACGCATTGCTGAGAGGTTTGAGGTGACAGCAACTGAAATTTTATTGCTTCTATCAAAGTACTTGTAAATATTGAAGAACAACGGATTGCCCCCACAAGCATCAAAATTGAAAATGTGTTACGCCTGTGAATTTGAGGTAGTAAGTTTTATCTAATTTTCTTTCAAATTTCCTTCACAAACCGATAAAAAAATGGCATAGTTGATTACAAAGCTTCAGCTACTTTTTTTACTACAACTTACTACTATTTCCATGATGTTACGAATTCCAATATCTAAGGAAAAATATATTTGTCGCAATATTGAAAACATATTTCAATTCAATAAAAATATGGAAGAACCAACTTAGAGACCAGAAAATATTAAAAGTGGAAAGCAAGAACGAGCTATCTCTCTTGATAGAGCAAAAATCATGCATTGGCTTGTAGCTGATTTAATATTGCGTTTGTTACTCTGCAAGAGCTTGCGTGAAAAGTAGGTCAAAACCCAAAGCTAAGGGAATCAAATTATGGCTATGAAGGTCTGGCATCTATGCAGTACCAAAGACCACGCGCGGTCTCATTATCATCTCTAATGGAATTGCCTTCGCAGAAGACCGAGGCTATTTGTTGTGTGTCATATTATGGCTGACAATGGAATTGTAGGACTTTTCGGACGACTTATATGTATAATGATATAAAATGGCTTTTATTTTAAAGTTTTTGATTCAATATGGTGGCTGAAATAGGAATGAATGGCCTATTGGCCTTTTAAAGTTAATTTATTTCTTTCAATCCAGGGTGAAATAAAACTATGAACAAGATAAATAAAATGATACGGAAACTGAATACCTTGAAAATATCTCTTTAAAAGCAAACCTATTCATAAACGTATTCATAGACCTTACGAAGCGTTCTAAGGCGTATGAACAAAGCAGAAAATCATATTAAAATAGATATTAGACATACCAATGACCTCTCTACCTCTGTCAAAGAAAGGTTTCTAATGTTAGCTTACCCTTGAGAATCAATGCAAGAATTTCGGTTTTTGTAAGTCCACGGTATCTATTGCTGTATTAGTGATTGATATTATGGAAGAGAAATTAGGGTTTATTAGGGGTAAAATTATGCACAGGAAATTAGGGTTTTAGTACTTTATCTATTGTGCTTTGACCCTTTTCATAATTTTGCACTCACTCCCTATCACTAAAAGTTAAATCACTAAAATACTAGGATTTAAGCTACTAAATGACGCAAAAAAATTCATCAATTGACAAAATTATTTTTTTCGTGGTATATACAATCTGTACACGCAGTGGCTACGCAATTATGCACACATTAGACACATTAAATCCACCTAACCTTTTAAGCGTAAGATGAACATGCATACTCACTAGCAGCTATGCTATTGATTGATAGCTAAGACTCAATCCATTCAAACATTTTATAAATATCACCCGATTGGGGGAAGGAGAACAAGAAGTGACGCGGCATGACGGGAAATCAAGTGTAATATAATCACATGAAAATAAATAATCTCTAAAGAGCACAATGCGGCATGTAATTTCTAAAAAAGGTTCTGCCCCAAACATTAGATAGTTGGGTCTCAATGCTTTTCCACGAGTACACGGTACCTCACGTAATAGGTTGGGAGCCGCTAGAGAATCGGAGGCTGCAGGCTAGGCTTAGATTGCTTGAGCAATTGAGAATAGATATCTTTAAGAGAGACACGGAGAACATCATACTAGAACCCCACTATATTTCCAGGTCCAACAGAAACGATAAATTAAGAGAGATATTTTGCCGAACGGATAGGTAGGGGAATTCGTTTTTCCCCCGAACAATAAGGAACTTTAATAAATGCTAGGCGTAATTTCATTAGAGCGTTTCCTTTTTATATTTAAACGGCTGGTGTCCTAACACTCCCCGCCACACGCCTATTGACATGGCTTGCGGGGTAGTATGTAGATGTAGATGTGAGTAGAACCAAATTTTTCAGGCCATGCGACTCGTGGATAAGGCACAGAAGATACCACTTCAAAACAATGTATTTCCCAGAAAAGAAGCAATTGATAATTTGCGATTCGGTTATTAATCAGGTTGGAATAAATAACTGCAATTTCTATTCATTTCCCAGAGAGGTAAATCTTAATATTTTTGAAAATATTTACTTGATGCTAAATTAACATGATTAACATTAATTAATCAATGTAAAATTTAAATGATCAATCGAAATAATTAACAAATGTTTATCTAATGTATCATTTCGTCCATTATTAGACACATTTATAGGGGTTGGAGTAAGATAGAGTTTGACTGTTTTTGAACAAGAATATCTCTAAGTTTTAGGAAATTCATTAATTTCATTTTTTTAAACTATATCATGTAAATTGCATGAAATGTAACCCGTGCTAGTTGGAAGGAAACGGTACTCCTTATTTCAATAGCATTTAAAGAAAAGAAAAGGACATGTGAATGATGGATGGGAATTCTCTAAACCCAATTCCCTCCGCTGCATTTCCCAATTCTCGTGGCTACTTGAGAGAGAATGCTTATTTCGAAAAAAGTTTATTGAGACGAGTAACGGGGCGAGTAAGTAATGGAGATACTTCTATTTATTCGCCGGTTCCCATTGGGAGTCTGTCATCGTTAGCGCCCTGAGATCCAATGGGCGTAGGAAAAGAAGAGTCTCTCAATATATATCCCGCGTCTCCCGCTTTCCTGTTCAGCCATAAAGGAAGCGACGGTGATGGAATAGAAATGACTTCATTACTTTGCGGGGAAACCATTCTTTCAACCCAAGGAAGTTTAACACGGACGGTAACACGATTCGAGGACTAAATGGATGTGTGCTGCGAGAAATCTCAGACGAAGGCCAACAAATGATACGTGTACATAGCAGTCCGGTAAGTTGAGTTCACGGGGAATGAGGTGCGAGATTAAATGAAGGAGGAAGTATATATACATGGTGGAGAATCGGAACAGTGAAATTAGCTTTTGATTGAATGTTAAAAGGCGTAAAGAGGCGTAAGAAGGTTGTTGTAGTCAAGAGAGGAAGAATGTTGGGTGAGGGGGTAGTGGTGGAATTGACTGATAGGGTTGGAGATTTTAAGAAGGGGCTAATACGAAGTTTTTGCAGAGCTAACTGTTTAACTATTTATTTTATACAAACCAAACATTAATACCATAGCCAAGAGCCTTATAAGAGGACGTTTATCTCCTACTTCGATCGTGTTATCAACGGCCGCGAAAGAAGTCAAGTTCCAACTTCGGCCGCTAGAGGGGCTGCAACCGCCTGGGAGGCCCAAGCATTTCTAGTCTTAAAATTATTGTGTTAAATGGCTGTTTCGGGGCGAGTTTGAGTGGAAAGAGGGAAGAAACTGTGTAGGAGAGGTGTGTATATGCTAGAGAACCAACTGCTTGATCGCTGCGCCAGGCACAGTGGATAAGAGGAAACGGCAATTTTTCACAAGATGGCGGAGAGGAAAAATCGCACTTCTCAGGTTTGAAAGTTTCCCATTCCTAGAGTAAATGATGCACTGTTGTGTTGAAAGTATTTTACAAATGCGCAAGGTTTGCATAATAAGTGAGGTGAATTTGATTCCGATATCTCTGTTAAAAGTGGGTGAAATATACGAAAACACTGGCGGGACGAAAGCTCACATTTACCGAGGACTCCCTCGAAACACCAGAGTATTAACTGGCGACCCGTAATTTGAGCAAATGACGATCGGAAGCGCACCAAGATTTTCGTCCTCATTGTAAGGTTCTTGACCATAGCTAATTCATACCATAGCATGCAGTATGAACCAGGAATGATCCACGGAGCAATCTTGGGTTGGGTATAGGTATAGGCTGGGTACTTATAGGTGAGTGCGCGCAAGTGCGTGTTTGCTTATGTGAATCTTATTTCGTATATCTTATTAAATCAGAAGCTACAGCTAACACAAACAAAAATTGACATAGAAAACGAATGGAATAACATTGAAAATGATGTACATCATATATCATATGAAGTTCTTTAAAGGAAAACATAACATTGAAGAAAGAACGGCTTGAAGATCTGGACAGAATAAATCGAAAAGGATGTGAGTGAAAAAAATGAAGCTTGCAAAAGGTTATTAAATAATTGTAATGACGATAACAAAGAGCTTTAAAGATTAAAAAGAAATAGCACAAATACTTAAGCAAAAAGGTTTATCAAGAATATTGGGACAGATATTTATCACAAATACTGAAGATGATGTACTACATGGTCGAGAGTCGTTCTCTTACAAAGCACTGCAATGCTTTGGCAGCGAAGCTAAGCGTGATAGATAATGAGTCTTGGATGACGCATTCTAAAAACGTATTTTATGAGTATCAACATCCTGAAGAAGGAAGAGTTCCTGTTGACCGTTACAGACTAGATGACGTGTCTTTTGAAGAAATGGTTTTTGCAATCAAGGCTTTAAAAATGGAAAATCAACAGGAATGGGCGGAATTAAGGCTGAATGATGGAAAAACGGAGAAAAAAGTTTGTATCTTAGACTATTAAATCTGATAAAAATGTGCTAGAAACTAGGCAAAATCCCCGAATATTGGTTGAAAGCAAAAGTAATCCCTCTTCTTAAAAAGGGTGGTTAAAATCTGTAAAAATTAAGGAGGTTATCAAAAGAATTAATCTTTTAGATAGTGTGTATGAGATGTATTCACGAAAAATCAACAGAGACGGTTGGTTATTGCAGAAAGCATAATTAATAAAGAACAGGTGGGTTTCAGGAAAGGTGGCTCTACAACGGATGTTACTTTCAGATTTAAACAAATGATTGAGAAGAAGAGGAGAGAATTTAATTTGGAAACTCTCATCGTATTTACTCATTCACAAAAGGTCTTCAATAGTCTCACCAGAATTACTCTTTGGGAAATTTTGAGTAGAGGAGGATTTACCTGTCATCCTGTCAAAACAATTTAAAGTCTGCATAAAAATACCTCAGTTCATTGATATGGGAAAGCAGATGACAGCACCAGTACAAAAACAAGCAAAGGTGTATCACAAGGGTGCTTAATATCCCTGAATATTTATACATAAATATATATAATATATATATATGTATGTATATTTGGAAGACATTTTTATTAGGTTAAAAAATTTTTTTGAATTGGCATAGAACTAAGCTCGAATGTTAGGCTAAATATTATCTAATTTGCTTACGATGTCAAAACATACAACGGATATAAAATTATTTAAAAGGGGTTTTTTCCCAAAAATATAACGGAAGAATGATGGAAAATAATATCGCCATATAAAGCAATATTTATGACTTAAACGGGAAAATGACCGGTTAGAACTAATACCGCTATAAATGACAATAAACTTGAGCAAGTGTCCAGTATCATCTATATTGGATGTAAAATATCCCCTTTAACTGACTAAGGTGTCGAAAATTAACTACACACGCTCAAATACATGTGTGGGAAAATTTATAGAAATATAAACAATAAAAGAAACTAAATAAAAGTTTTACAAAACAAGGTTAGTTCCGGTATTACTTTTTGGTAACGAGACGTGTGTTCTTTCAAAGAAAGACAATAAAGCCATCACATCAGCTGAAGTGAGGTTCCGAAGAACTGTAGAGGGTTGCACATAAAAAAGTTTGAAAATATTTCCTTTTTCTGTTTCTTAATAGTGAAACATAATAGTGATTAACGCTTAACAACTAATTATATCGAAAATATGTGACAAACGATTGAAATACATGAAATGCATCATTGAAAATAGCATCTGCAGCTACCATCTGTGAAATAAGCTGGTTTCGTGAGGGGGTCATGTTTGCCTCTACAAAAGGCCTGTGCGTCTGCTCGCCTGTCGCTTGAAGGGCCACCTACATTACTTGGACGTAAAAACTGAAACTAATATATGAAATCCCCCCAAAATCTCATTTAAAATCAATGAATAGTCTTATTTATTAGTTTACCGCCAAAAATTGCAAGCCATCTTTATCAGCCGCTTCGAATATACCCATATGCATAATAAATATTCGAGATACTAATGTTATAAGTGTATTTCAAGATCCATGAATAATTCTTTATAATTTGACCTATTCAAGAACCAAAGCGATTGAAATTACTTGCGCGTTTTAATTACATTTTAGTGGGGGGCGTTATAAAAAAATAAGAGATATTTTTAGATTTTTAGCATAATGGGTGAATCTAGGATATTCCATTTTTATCAATACTTTTTATTTATACTTCTATAGCAATACGTTATACATTTGGGACCATTAATTTTTGTTTATTAATCATCAGTTTCTGTTTCCCTGGAAAGATAATTATCGTCAAACTAAGTGCTATATAATGGATATTGCTCTCTTTTTCAAATGCCACTCGCTGAAGCAGAAAATGCGCTGCTGCAATAAAAGCTGCGAAATACTGTTTCACTCAGCGAAGTTGAGGCGATGAAATGAAATAGTTTTTAAAGTAATAACACGCTGAATTGCACAGAAATATGTTGGGAACAGAAGTAATGTGAAGCCAATTACCGACACATTTATGATATTTCATACGTAAAATGTTTGGTCCATTACCTATGTTGCCACCATTGCCCCTCAAAGTCGATGAGTTGTTGGAAAGTTTTTATTAAAAGGTACCAGCGATCATATTCTAAAACGTATTACGTAAAAGTCGGTTATACCTAATACCATGAGCAGAAAATATGTTTTTCTTTTCTTCTAAAGGTATAGATCAGTTTTGTTGCCTGAATAGGGCCATTAAAAGCCATTACGATTATCTCGTTAGTGTTACTGACCTTTTGCAACAACTAGGATGGGAAAAGCTTTCAGACCGTGGATTAAAATTTAGACTCAATCTATTATGTAAGTTCCAAACCGGTCTATTCTCTGACGACGTTGATAATATTTTACGAAATCCGACATACTACGCTAGATCAGATCTTGAGAATAAAATTAGGGAACTAGACTGCGGAACGGACAGATTTAAAATGTCATTTTTCCCACGAACGATGAGGGACCATAACAGCTGCTAATGAGACTTTTATCTAGGTTTGTCCTTGGGTGTGTAGCTCTTAGTAGTAGTACTCCGTAATACTTGAATCCTTTTCTGTTACCTAGTATTAACAGCACGCCGTGCATGTTTTCTACATAAGTTTTGAGTCTCTGTCCATTTTTGTAGTTGTAAAATACATATGTATAAACGGTCCCTCTCCATTGTGATAATATCTGTAGTGTAGTAGTGCATGATTGTGAGGCTTCGCCTCGTGACAAGCATTAGTGATTTATTCTAATGCATAATTAGTCGTAGTTACACAAACTTAAGGGTATAGTGTAATGCACGTTGGTGATTACTCACCCCCTGCCACACACCCCTGAGGTGGCTTGCAGTGTATTTTGTAGATGTAGATGAATAGGTCGAAGGCATTTCCGGTTGCCTATGTGTTACGAGAACATTTGTGGCTATAGTAATTGCAATTTCGTTGCTCTTGAGATCGATCAATTTCCTTGGACCAACTCGGATTCATGCTACAATGATGAAAGCACTAATCCCGAGGCGTTAGAAGCGGAGATTCCTGCCGCTAAATGTTGGCTGTTAGTACGGGCGTCGCCCACACGGATTGCTGCATAAACAGCTCCTCCAAAGCGGTTTATTGTCACGGAGCGAATGCCATCGAACTTTTATATTTTATTTCTTTCATTATCTATCGAACGCACTGGGAATATAATAATCGTATATCTAAGCTAAATTTCATTTTGTTAAAATATCATCTATGTCGATTACCATATAAATAACTTTAATTATCAACCAAAAAACATCCAAAGGATGAAAAAGTAAAGTCTGATCAGCAATCATAAAATCCTTGGACATCATTATAATAGTTTGAAATGATCTAAGTGAAATTTATTCTCAAAAATAATAGTTTATTCTCACCAGTTTCCTTTTCGCACTAACCTATGATAAAAAATTATTCATACCGAAGGAGTATGTTTTTAAAATTACTGATTAATAAGGCACAAAATATTTCTGACATACTTCTGAATTTATGAATTACAGAATCTGAGATTGACTGAATGTTCATTTTTGTCATTCAATTAATTATGCAATCCAAGTCCATTCATGTTATGCTGCAATTTAAAAGTAAAAAAGAGTAGTTACTTAACGTATAGAATGTTCCGCAATTTTTAAATTTAAAAACCCATTATTTTCCGTAAGAAAGCACAAAAATTACGGATACATGCTCCACCATAAATGTCCCAATTAAAAATGCAATCGCTTTGGAAATCAAATCAGATAAGTATTTCAATGCATTGTTGAGCATGGATCTGACAGTGTGACAAGACCAGGACTCAAAATCAACGATAACTCGTAAATACGATCCTAAATAATCAATCTGTTTATCGGGGTGTATAAAATGCTTCATTGAATGAAACAAAATATATGTAAGGATGAAAAATTCTGTTATTTCTAGGGTAACCAGAGATAAAAGCACAAGGTATTTCAAAATAGAAGTAGAGATAATGCAGATAAGCCTGTGAACCAAATATACGCACTATGTGCCTTACACCAACATATTTAGGTATAAAAGTACATGAAATCACTCCTTAGATTTTCAACAGACATTTTTTTACCTAAATATCGGAAAGTGGACAAAACAATTCAGGAGCATGTGAGTCGTAAACCATAAACTTTCGAACAAATGTCCAATTCTTTGTGTAATTTCTGACACGAGAGAAAAACGAACGCAGACCTGAAAATGTTACTTCATCACTTCGGTAATGGAAAACCTGGACTGAACAGAAGTTAGAAGGAAACCAGCACACTCAGCTGTCAAGCGAACTGTCAAACTGTCAGACGAGAAATGTTTTATATCTATGACGCAAATTTTCCCGGGTAATCACATATTCCCTTTAAGCACTAAAATGATGTAATTAAACTTGTTTATTTCCGGCGCGGATCACACACATAGCCACAACTTTCATCAAGTTAAGGAAAATTCAAAAGAGGTCGTGTCATTCCAAGGATATAAAAAAATACAAAAATAATATTTAAAAAAATTGAGAAAAAACAGGCGAGTCGAGTGAGCCGGGTTGACATTCAGAGGTGACCCTAATCCATCAAGAGGCATTTTTAAGGAGAGGAGGAAGAGCGCAAAAAATCATCCGAATACAAACTCAAGCTCATCTCTTTAAGTGCTTCCCATCAAGGCGAGAGAATTCCTCGTCTCATGCGACTTCTCGCTGATTAAAAATCTTTTTTGTAAACATAATTTATCCGTGAAATTAAAGGAGGGTGTACAATTTTTTGCAGGGGGTGCTGAACAGTTTTATGTGAGAAGAGCTTCATCGAGGGATTAAGAAAGGCATTAAAATTTTCCAGGTAAAGATGAGCTTTCGTCCCGCACGGTCAACATTTTTTTTGGAAAACCTAGGAAATTTACGATATTGAATGTGATACCTATGAGTAGAGGAAGGTTGCGCATTTGTAAAAATGTGGGAACCATACCCGTGTGACCAGTAGTTTTTGAGATATAGACGTTTGAAAATGACCAATTTTTCGACTTTTTCGTCCGTTTTCGACGCCATGTTTGGAGGTTTTCACGAACAACCGGTAGAGGGATAAGACTAATTTCACTTCTACTATATTCCTTTACCCCACCCCCCCAACAAGCTTACGGGTCTATGGAGTGAAACAGGGGTGCTGGGGTGGGACGGTACGCGGGCCCGATTTGGGCATTTTCAAAAGTGAAAAACGCATTTTCGTGAATTAATACAGCGAAAAACGCAGTTTTCGCGGGAATGGTAAAGTGGAAATGGGCATTTCTGGGAGTGGAGGAAATTTCAAAATGCTGATTTGTACTGCATTTCCGTCTTTTGTTAAACCGAAAAACGAATTTCCCTTCCATTCCTTTGCCCTGAACCCACCCCTCCAATACACTTGGGGGGCGTATTATTTTAAGAATAGAATCCCTCTCGCTCATTGGTGATTATTGGTGGGCATTGGTAGAAGGCTAAAATGTTATTCTGCGTATTATTTTATGAATAGAATCCCTCACGCTTATTGGTGATTTTCGGTGCGCATAGATAGAAGGCTAAAATGTTATTCTTCGTATTATTTTAAGAATAGAATCCCTCTCGTTCATTGGTGATTATTCGTGGGCATTGGTAGAAGGCTAAATTGTTATTCTGCGTATTGTTTCTGGTATAAAATTCGTCAGATGACAAGGTTATTATAAGTGGGCTTTTGTTTGAGGCTAAGTAAATAGTATTGTTGACGCAGTTCTCTCGGGTAGTGTGGAAGGGGGAAATTAACTGTCAATAATTGGAAGTTGATTGTTGAAAAGTCAACCGGTATTCATTCGCCAACGAGAGTTGAGAAGCTTGTTGGCGTTAATCATTTTCTTGCATGTGTGGTGTACGGTCGCCATGAGTTGTCAATCGTGTACGCACACACCAATGTCTGCGATCCAGACTTTCGTTTCGCCTGAGTCAGACTTGGAATTCCTCGAAAGGCACGGGTGTTTTTTCGCTGCGGGAACTCGCAATCCTCCATTTAAAGTGATACGTGAAATGTTATTAGTGCAGTGGAATGAATGCGAGTGAAAAGGAAGTGTAAATCCTTCATTTGAAGTGAAATGTGCAATGTTTACTGCGGTGGAATGAATGGAATTGCATTGTAGTAAATGGCTGTTGCGGTGCGAGTTTGAGTGGAAGGCGGGAAGAAATAGTGTAGGAGAAGTGTGCATATGCTAGAGAACCAACTGCTCGATCGCTGCGCCACGTACAGTGGATAAGAGGAAACGGCATTTTTTCACAAGATGGCTGAGAGGAAAAAACGCACTTCTCAGGTTTGAAAGTTTCCCATTCCTAAAGTAGTTGATGCATTGTTGTGTTGAAAGTATTTTACAAATGCGCAAGGTTTGCTTTATAAGTGATGTGAATTTGGTTCCGATATCTCTATTGTAAGTGGGTGAAATTCGCGAAAACGCTGGCGGGACGAAAGCTCACCTTTACCATTTTCCATTTTACCATCATACATATTCCAGGATCCCTAGATGATAAGGAGTGGAAGACAGCCAAATTGTGGCATGCCATCGATCCGAACAGTTAATTCTCATTTGAGAGAATCTTTAATATGAGGTCTTATCGCTCACCAGTTAACCGTACTATGGTTATCATGTTTTTGGCAAGTTAAACATGTTACTTATAAATATTAACGCTATGGTTCTTCCTATGATGATTCTAATGTCTTTCCAATTTTGAAAATATTACGTCAATTATGTGTTATCTCCCACACAGAAAAAAAGGAATAGTTGCCGCAACCGGATCTATTGCTCTCCCGAACCACAGACTATTGAAATATTTCAGCCAACCATACCTATTGCTACTGTAGCCATAGCCTATTGCTAAACACCCTATTGCTGCTTCAGGAATCCACTATGGCTGTGGCAGCCATGGTTCCAGTTGAGCTCTGTTGGTGTGCTAGCCCCAGATATTGCTGGATCAGCCATAGGTAGAGGTGATCGGAGAGGATGCCTCAAATATACCCAGCTAGAAATGTTTTGCTCTGTAACTGGGATGGAACTGGGGTGTAACTGGTCTTTATTAAAACCTCTGTAATTGGGGTATAACTGGGAATGAATTGAAATAAACTCCACCCGAGTTGCACCCCAACTACAGACCAGCTGGAATGGAACTGGGGTATCTTTGCCCTTGTCAAAATTTTGCCGTACTTCAAAACGTTGATCATCAATCCAGAAAATCCTTTTATCTTTGGCCATGAAATTTTTATTTACGGGGCAAAATTATAAACATCGAAATGATTTCCTTTTTTGGATCCCAAGACAAAAATGTTATTTATTATGACAAAAAATGAAGAATCACAGTATCAACATATAATATTTTAATTCATACTGCCAATTATCAATGTCAACATGTGATATTATCATCCTACCCGACCGAATAGTTCGAAAAATATCTTATATATACCTATCTCATGCCTACCTATGCCATTTTTAACTCGCTTCTAGAAAGTCGTATATATCTGGCCATTCCCGCGCGTAAAAGTAACTGCGAGAACTAACATTTAGATGTCAATGCCGTGATAGTTATCTTATGAATACCATCCAATCACGATAACAGTTATCAGGCATTAATTCATTGAAACATATGTTGCCACATAGGATGAATATTAAGTCAATATTAATGAGAATAAACAAGAATATTTCCAATTACCATATGTTTTTGCATGTCGCTGAGGCTGTGACAGCTATTACTATATCCATGCACCAGCTAGAGGGAATTGTCATCCGAGCAGCAGCGTATGGCTGGGGAGACCAGAGTGACACGGTGTGGGCGAAGGGACAATAACTCTAGCTGCTGCAGCCATATAGCTCGTAGCAATGCACTATGGTCGTCACAGCCATAGCGTCAAGCAGCTCCACCACAGCATATTGTTCTGACATCACTTATCTTTGCTACAGCAACAATTCTGACACTATCAATAGTACTATGGCTCCCCCAACCATAGCTTTTTTCCATGCAACAAAGTAATGGAGAAATGATTCCCATCGTTAGATGGTGAATTTTTTATAGATAATTCGCAAATGTTTTTATGGGCAAGACTTTGGACTAAGCATGATATTAGGTGTCGTATCTACAGTTGGAATAGAATTTCCTCGAAGAAGATCGTCCCATGCGCGTGGTTGGGCTCAAAAGTTTCGTTTTTATAGTCGTCTAATGAGACTGTCTAAAGATTTTTTTGAACAAGAAGAGCTTTATCAAGATTACCTCATTTCAATTCGAGCTTAACTGTTTTCAAAATTGTGTCTAATTATCAACAACCAAATTCTCAACTGCAAAATGTTTCATAGTCACCAAAACTCGTGGTATTTGTCGAATACGACAGCAAATAAGCTCGCCTTCGTCAAGTCGTCCTCGACATCGTCTAAAGCACACGATTTAGTTGATTTTCAGCTTAAGATTGCCTCATCAATTTCAGTTAATCCGGTAATATACTGTATCTCTTGATTGAATCGATCGTCTATTGTATGTATTAACGAAATCATTACATCAAATATTAAGTATTATGCAAATCTCTTAAGTAACTGAATACATTGAAACTGTAATAAAATGGAATAGATTAGAAACGAAAGGAATCATTTTGCAAATGAGGCATACAGGTAAACACGATAGGAGATTTCGCTTCTTCTTTGAAAAGAAAGTTATCCATTCACTTTTACGTATCTTGCTATGTAGCTGTACCAAATTCACAGCTTCTGTATGTCATGAAAGGTCGCCGTAAACACGAGCTGCCGGTGATTTCATGGACTAGAAAATATACCAATTAAGTTGCTCTGGAGCAATGAACAATCATGAAGGGGTTCCATCACATGTCGCCTGATACCATTGAATGAATCAATAGTGTTTTGTGGTTATTATGTTTTGTTTAATAGAGAGTTCTTATCGATAAATTTGGCTACACATTGTAATATCCATAAATATTGTGCAACGCTTACGAACGCAGGCAATGATATGATATTATGCCGAAGAGGTGATAGCTTTCGTATGAACTATTTTCTCATAATAGTTAGTGTTTACCCTTGGTCTCGATTAAGTTGCTTTTTTAGCGTTTAAACAATTCGTGTGAATAATTTAAATGAAACGATGAGTGAAAACTTAGCAACTTATATATGTATTATTTAATTATTACGTTGTTACTCCTTGACCGTGCTTCTACATTAGTTAAAATACCATGTGCCATGTGGATTTCAATAGATATCACTGATCCCACTAGCCAAGATATTGTTTCATCCTTTTTAGAGTATTTACTCGTACACTTTGGTTGCATTTATTAAAATAGGTTCCAAGTGAGTGACGCTATTTTTCCTTGTTATATATTCCTTCTTGGCGGCAGGAATGAAAATATTAACTATGCTTTCCACTGTAGTGTTATTTGTTACCGTCCGGGTGCCGCCATCTTCAGGTACAACTGGAATTAAAAGGAATGGAAACAGGATGGAAAAGACAAATTCCGTACGGAGGGTAGAAGTGGGAGGAGGAAGAAGAAAGGGGAAGATGGCTGGGGAGGTAGTACATCTACATCTACATACTACCCCGCAAGCCGCCTCAATAGGCGTGTGGTGGGGGGTGTTAGGACACTAGCCGTTTACATATAAAAACGGAAACGCTCTAATGAAATTACGCCTAGCATTTATTAAAGTCCCTTATTGTACGGGGGGAAAACGAATTCCCATACCTATCCGTTCGGTGAAATATCTCTCTCTTAATTTATTTTTTCTGTCGGACCTGGAAATATAGTGGGGTTCTAATATGATGTTCTCCGTGTCGCTCTTAAAGATATATCTATTCTCAGTTTTTCAAGCAATCTAAGCCTAGCGCGCAGCCTCCGAGTCTCTAGCGGCTCCCAGCCTAATTCGTTTAACATCTGTGTAACGCTGTCTGTACGCCCGTAGCAGTTATTGACGAATCGCGCAGCTTTCCTTTGTATTTTATTAAGTCCCCGGACTAAGTCTTTCTGCACCGGATCCCAATATGCTCGCTGCATATTCAAGGTGTGGCCGGAGGAGTGCGAAATAGCACCTCTCTTTTACTTTTTCATCCGAAAAGCTTCCCACAATACGCTTGACGAATCCTAGCTTCTTCAGAGCTCTGCCACAAATATTAGTACAGTAGAGTGGGTGTAGGCACGGTTGAGGAATGGGGAGGGGTGAAGGTGAGGGTTAGGCGTGGGACAGAGGAGGAATTGGGGTTAGTTAGGATTGGGGAGTGCTGGCAATATCTAAGAGGGGTGCAGGTTCAAAACATCATTAGTTAAGGGTACTTTCCGATCCCCTTGCGCAGAACATCGCAACGGATTGAAACACACGAGCGCACGTATTGAAGCAGACACGATTGGAACGGTCTGTGCTGAAGTGTTTACAAATGACGGAGCGACCGGCGCACAGTGGTCTGAGAACCCACTTTCGCGGTCAAAAATCGATTTTTTCAAATTGTTGATTTTAGGTATTACATGGTCTTGCAGTAAAGAATAATTGATAAATCAATAAACCGAACGAATTTTCATCGTTTGTTGACCCATGTCCTATAATTACAGACATACATCTTGAGGATCAGCGCCACCGCTTGAAAATCGATTTTTCACGCTGGAAAAGGGAATCAAATTACAACTCGTAATAAATACATTTCCTTGATACATTGGGTGATATACTTATTTTAACATCTGTTTAGTATTCCTACATTGCCAATTCGTCTCTTCATAATTTCATAAGTGACAGCGACAAGAATTTATTGAACGGTGCAACGTCAATCACTTTCCCGGAATCAATTAGGCGTTTAAAAAAAATCTTAAATAAATCTTAAATCGCCGCGGCGTTGAAATTTGAAAGCTAAAAAAGAATTTTGCTTCCGCATACGATACGTGAAATATATACAGGGGTGATAATAATTGAATTCCTTGGTATAAACATGGGTACATAAATTTTTCCCTTTTAGAATAACTTATTACACCTAAAAAAATGCAAAAGATAGCAATTGAAACATACTGGACAGATGACAAGAGAACAATTGTTTCCAGAATTATTCCCCAGGAATTTTGAAAAAATATACATGGTACACATAGTAATACTGATATTTATGTACATTGATGCAAACTTTCCTTTTTCTTCTGCTACATACTTCCCCGCAAACTACAAATTTCGTCTGCTGGCGCCGATGAGCGCAGACGAACTACGGTGCAAGATGTATTTCCATCTCCTTAGCGCAGATGACGTCTCACATGCGATTGGAACACGCTTTGCGCTAAACAGATAAAAACAGATCAGCGCAGATGGACCATTGGAAAGCACACGAAGTTGCGTTACTGGAAATTTCCAACTGCTCGAGCAGGCCAAGTCTGGGTCCCTTGTCTCGAAAACGGAGGATGGTTTGGAATGACCTGGAATTGGAATGGCCTTCTTCAAAAAGATGCATTGAAAAATCGGACGAGAATGGCGCGAAGGCTTTAGCGTTGTTTTGAAGGCTGCATTCTATCGGGTGTTACACTGCGTCGTTGTTCTTAAGGTAACAATTTCGCCTTTAGCGTTCCAGCATCCGTCTTCAGATTGAAGAAATGATGCCGGTAATTGAAGACCTTATATAGTCCCGTTTGTTTCTAAGCCATGATTGAAGGCACCGTGGCGCCAATTTTCCCCCGTTGGTGGGAATGGCGCATGTTGACCGTTTTTAAGTGGAAAAGTCTCTCCCAAGTGCTCAAGGTCCTCTCGGTTGAAATTCTTCTGGTGTTTTGATAGCTACCCGAATGATTCTCGGGAAGTATCCAGATTCCCTGGCGATCGCCGTGGCGTCCTCCAGGTGGTCGACGGTGTGTCTAAGGGCCGCTTTCTCAGTCGCCCCTACATTATGGCATCTGTAGGGACGGAGGAGCACTGCTATGATATTCTCAGTCGGTCCAACAACAACGACTTCTCGGGAGTGGTGGGGGTGGTTATTTTGTCTGATGTCCTGTGATGACGCAAACCACGGATACTTTATACAGAATTTTCGAGTCGGGCACGACAAGTGCTGCCACTACCCGCGCATTTTATTAGGTTTCCTAAGCTGCCACTCACGGCGCTGACACTCGGGAGGGATCTGAACATAGTGGCGAAAGACATTCTTAAATTCTAAAAACCTTAACTCACCGGCTTTCAAATGGAAAACTATTGTTTATAGCGATTTAACTCGAAGCAGGCACATGGACTTGCATTTCCAGCAATGGAGAATATCGGGAATAAATATATCCCTATTCTTTACAGCGCCACGATGCGGACAATTTGGAAGCTATTAAAAAGCTCGCGAAATGACAGCAGATAACAGCGCTTCTCGTGGCCGAGTCGCGAATCCTGTATATAGTATCCGCAAACGATGGGGATTGCGTACGTAGCGCCATTTTTGCACACTGATGGAGGGTTCGAATCGAACTAGAGCTGACAAATGAAATCCGAATTACTATACGCAGTCTGACGCATTCTCATCAGAAGTTTCGTTGACAGCATTAATTTCTCTCTAAACATTAATTTATCTGACACATAGTGGTGTCATTGTAGTTCTAATAGATTTTAACAAATCAAGCAAAAGTTACCTTGATCTTATATATTACTATACGCAATAAAAAAGTGAATTTACGCGAGAGTAGAATAGGTGCCGTCAGCATGAGGTTCGTTGACAGCTCTATTTTCCCTCTAAACATTCATTTATTGGGCACATAGTGGCATCTTAATATTTCTAATAGGGTTTTCTTCATTAAGCCAAAGATACCTTCTTGGTGGATACTGCTATACGCAATTTTATAGTAATCTTGTGAGAGAGAAATTGGTGCCGTCAACAGGCTCGTTCATATAGTATTTACTTTTCATTCATTATTCAAATATTGGGCAGATAACGCTATGAGAAACATATTCCATGTTTTAATAAAGAACGTTATGGTTTTCAAGAGCGTACCTAATGTCACACACGGAATAACAGAAAGTATATATTGTGGGAGGCGACAAAGTGCAAGTAGGTACACCGTATTGTTGACATAAAATGATTTTCCTAAAAACTTAACTTATTGGTTCAAAACAGTATCAAATGCATTTAAGCTACGTATTTATGAAGCACGTAATAATTTGTATGAGCTAATTTCACATCATAGATATTCTAGCAACGATTATTTCATCGAGGTGTTCAGCAGACGGAATCTGGCAGCTATATTTATGTAGGGTGTAGCCGTGCCCGGGATACCCTACAGGCTACCCTACACGATTAGGGGTCGTTCTATTTGAAAAATGGTCGCTCTAATGACGTATATAGGGTAGATTACCCCCGTTGATTACGTCAGTAGGGCAGGATGACGTATACAGGGTTGGCGAGCCCTGAAGGGACGACTGAGGCCCTAAGGCTCGAAATAGGCATGCTCCACCACAACGGAGCTAGGTGGAATTACTTATTCTTGTAGGCGAAACTTCACAGCTCTTTCCGTTTGCCCGATGTATGGCATTCCACAGCTGCACTTGTAGACTCCTTCGTAGGCAAGAGGTGAGGTTCGGTCACACGGCACAGTACGCAGTAATAAGTCAAACAGTAAAGGCAGACACTACACGTAAAATTAACCAATTGAGTGCATTGCTACGCTAGAGTTCTGAGCGATGAAAACTATTGACCAATAAAACTAAATACAAAACAACATATGTTTCACCCGAATCTTCAAAATATCCATTCTTTTTGAAAATACCTATTGGACCCAATCCATAGACTCTTGACTTTTGCTTTGAGGAGGAGCCCCAAGGAATAATTATTCTTCTCTGTCAAACAAGTAGCACGAGCGTGGGTGGCGACTGATTGGTGATCGGTGAAGAAGAAAGGCATGGTTATCAAAAAGAGCATAAGGTTCTTACATGAATGGAGAGTAAGAGTTTTGAGAGGCGTGCATTTCTGAAGTTATCGGAAACGGCATTACTTGAATATCTAAGAAAGCTAAACTTACAGATGGCAAACATTTGAACAGCCAACCAGTCATAATAAGGCTGTTGGTACTTGATGAGAGGACGAGAGAGAATGTTGCTAGAGTTTTAGAGCAAAACCAACAAACACCGACGCCTTTGAAAAATGAAAGATGTTCCTAAATATTGATTCTGTAGAACACCCCTTTATTGACAAAGTTACTCTTCCTCTCCCCTCATTTGCAACTGCCTTCCTGTCTCCGATAAAGGCCGCCACACACCGAATGCTATGCTAAGCGCGCTACCAGATTTCGCGACGTGTCTTAAGATCCCGTAAAGCGATTTCCCACTGCCCGCACACACCAAATGCGAGCCACGCGAACCGATGCGAACTTCCATAGCGCTATATCGCTGGGGATCGCTCGGCCGGCGATTTCCTCTTCGCTTAGCTTTCGTGGCGCATGCGCAGTATCTATTGCGGTTAATGAGCACTTTCGTCCCGCCAGCCCAAATTAATTTTTAACCTTCTTACAACAGAGCAAATTCAACTAAATTACGTACATTATTTCAGCACACTACGTGCATTGTATAAAATTATTCATAATTGCAATTAAGTCAATATTAACTGAATATTCAAGTGTCAAACCTGAGAAGTGCGTTTTACTCCGTCCGCCATCTTGCTACATAGCACGGCATGGTTAGCTTCTGGTGTGTGCGCGCACATAGCGGACGTCCGTTGCGAGAATAGTTCTCACGCTTAGCATAGTATTCGGTGTGTGGCGGCCGAAACGGTCTTCCCTCCCTCCTGCGTAATCTCCTGTCTCTGTGTCCCATGCCCCGCTTACCACCTGAGGAATGGTACATATTAACGACAGTGCATCCGAAACCCCACGGCCATCTTCCTTCTTCCACTGCTCAACCACTCTCATTTCACCGGCTCTCCAACTTAAGGAGGTTCCGCCGCGACTGTGTGAGTCAAAACAAATACTAAATTCCACATTTTTTATATTTTGTACAAAAAATCCTGATTTCACTGATGCAATGCATTTACCTATAGAAACCCAAAAGTAAAGTAGAAAAAATGTAGATTATTATTCCACGAATGTATTTTAAAAGAGCACTTTTTTCCAGCCATAGGAGACGACTGCAGCGCCATTTACTACGAATTACCGCATTTTGACTTCAATTACGGCATTAATTCTTCAATAACTAAATAAATAAGGTGAAAAGATGCCTTTATTTTATTTTTATTTAATTTCTCTGGATTATTTCCTTGTTAGAGATAGTTTTCCACGAAAACGGCATTTATATTTTATGGAAAAACTATTTTTCACCGTATTTCTCTTATTTCCTCATTGAACATCATGAAATTACAAGTTCAATTATAGAAGAAAATGGCATGGAAAGGTATTATTTTGTTGTTCATGTCTGATAGAGGACATCTTTTTCTACAAGTAGACAGAGTATGAATAAAATGACATTTAAGTCATTTTACGGTGGAACCACCTTAAGGATGGACCCCTACCGTCCCTCCAGAAATAAACCCCCTCTCCCCCACCCCCCTTATATGTATACCTACGTACACATCATGTCAACTGCTGTAAATCACCTGAAGATCTAACCCTGCTTCGAAACCAGTCATTACTAAATAAACCAGTGTGGTATTGCGAAGTGATATCCTAATCGCCATAGGTGAAAAACCAATCGTAAGAAGAATAACGGGATGTGGTTTTCAAGAAGTAATGAACAATATCAGGCGTTCACTGCAAAATTGGTGCTCAGAGAATTCAGTGATCGGAATCATAATATTAAGCACGATGTTTAGCGTGGTTCCTCGAAGCAAAAATATAGTTATTATATAATTATGTCATTAAATAGAAGTCTGAAAAAGCCAATAATGATGAACAGTACTTTTTATGAAAATGTATGCACTGATGAACTTTAACAAGACCTACAAGACAAGAGAAAAACTGACATGCTCTGGTTACTCAAACATAATTCGGAGAACCCTTCATTAGAGGTTTTTCAATGAATAAGCTTATGCAATTTAGAGGAGCACAGAGATATTGAAAAAAAGAGTTTATTCACAAAACCTTATGAACATTCACCCTTTAATTCGGGCTATCTTTGCAATTTTAGGACCATTGAAAGTAATGTGCTGAATCTATTGGCTCCATCGTCCGTAGAAGTTAAGAGAAAATGTAGTTCAAATGGTATTCATTCTCGACCTCTTTATTCAATGGTGCAAATTTCATGAGTATAGGTCAAATGATTTTTTAGTTTTAAACTTTTGTCGACGTTTCGGATTTTTATTCATCCATCTTCTGGGCTATAAACAATGATGTATGATGATAAATGATTGACAGTTCTGTTTTGGTTACATAATTGTAAATTTACAGACATTAAATATAAAAAATACATAGATATAGACATTCAAGATTTGAATGTCTATATCTATGTAGATATTCCTTTATAGTTTGGTGCTATATTTATTTACAATTTTAATTTGGTTGCTAGGATCCATTTATTTGTTGATAAGTTATGTGTCATTTATTAAATTATGATAAATTTTGCTTAGATAAGTGATGTTTGTTCTTTTATTGCAACTTTTTTTATTCCTGGATATATATGGTATATTTCTTTGAATAATCTTTTTGATAATTTTGGTTCCGAGTCTAAAATTTTGGTTTCTTCGAAATAAAATGAGTGACTATTTGTAATTGCATGATTTGCTAATGCACAGAGTTGAACTTTAGTCTTAATTGATGCTTTATGTTGCGAGATCCTATTTTTTAAATATTGAGATGTTTGGCCTATATATAGCTACTTTCACAGTCTTTACATGGAATGGAATAAATTATATTGCTTCTTAGCTGTATATAGGGGTTTCTGACTTAAGTTTTGAATATATACAAGTTTATGCTGCGTTTTATGGTTTTTATGTGCAATTTTATGATTCACAAAATTGATACAGCCAAAAATTGCAAATGTAATCTGATTCACCGAGTGCAGACGGTCACAGATGATCAGCTAGGCGTGTGTGCAAATTCCTCATCTCTCTCCACGACGCATAGAGGAGAGTGTCTTCAGGCACGGAGCGGAAAAAACGCACGCGTGTCTTCAAATGTGCCTCGTTCATCCATCCATATCCACCGCCATATCCACATTTATTCCCTTTTTTTCGAAGCGCGCCGAGAGGAGAGGATTTCGCACCCTTAGAATTTGACGCGTCTCTTGCGCGGCCTGCACCTTCAAAGCAGACTCTTCGCTTCTGAGCGAGGACTGAGCGATATACTCCGAGAGAAAGAAAGGCTTCTCGGATGGGGCCATGCGATATTTTGGGAATATTTCTCGGTCTTGAAGGACACTGGGAAAAATCATCAACAGATAATTCTGTTGAGGCAGATTCGCACACTGCCTTCTTGGATTTTTTATCTTGACTTGCCTAGGTGTGTAATCTATTTTCAAATTAGCTGCTCTAAACCACCTAGAGACTCTATTCGGATGAATGGAAAATGAAGACAAATCTAACATACGCTCTATAGGCACAAAGTTTATGACGTTCGGGGTCAATGAGGAAAATCAAGAATACTTAACTGAAATATTGAAGATAAATTCGGATATATTGGCAATTTTGACTATTATTATCGTTGAATTTTAGACATGGAAAATATTATATTTTTAAGTGACGCATTCATATGTCGTGGACATAAAAAACAGCATGAAGTCTTAGTTACTTAATTAATCACCGTTATCACGATTATGACGAATTTTTCAATATGATACTCATTATTTACTACTTATTTATAGCTACACTCCTTTGGCTGTATAAAAATTCGAGCGATATTTTCTACACTGATTCCGAAATTGCCAATATTGCTCAATTATGCAGATTATGATCATCAGTAAAGTTCATTTTCATCAATCCGATATTCAAATTCTTAATGAGAATTATGAACTTGATGTTGCGCGTTGAACAGTCTTACTCTCTCAGTCGCGAGGATTTCGCCCCGAAGTGAATCCCACCCTCAAGCTCTCCCAAGGCGACGCAAGCAGTCCCTCCACGAAGGAAGGAAAGTGGTCTCTCCTCACTCAGCGAGGAGCAGAGCAGAGTCCTCTCGCCTCGACTCCTACGGCCGCGGACGGAGATGCTGGGATAACTCCGCCACACTGCCCGGGTGGGGGCTGGGGGCGTTTTGGGGTTCACGCCCTCCCCCTCCCCCCCTCCCCGTTCACGTCCCTCCCCTCGCAACGGTTGGGAATAGGAGGAGCCACTTAAGTGCAGAGAGAGAGAGAGAGAGGGTCCCTCTCCCGTCAATCTCCGCCCCGAATAAGAATCATCCATCAAGCGTGCAAACTCCAGAGCTCTCGTCCACCGCCTCCTCTATTCCTCCCCCTATATTCCTCCCTCGTCATCACCTCTCATCTCCCCACCTTTTTCAACAAAACCGCAAAATCCAGTCCCTTTCTCGCATCCTTTTTTGCGGAGTCATAGCATGCGCCACTAAAAAAACTCAAATCTCGGTCAAAAGGAAAAATAAAGTCGCAAAAATTACCCAGGCAGGCAACATCCATGTGCATACTCCAAATGCTCAATGATTCCAGTAAAGATGGTGAATTTTGAATTTGAATTCAAATGATATACTGATACTTTTATCTCACAGTGGAATTAAAACTACATGCACATACTACCCCGCAAGCCGCCTCAATAGGCGTGTGGCGGGGGGTGTTAGGACACCAGCCGTTTACACATAAAAAGGAAACGCTCTAATGAAATTACGCCTAGCATTTATTAAAGTCACTTATTGTTCGGGGGAAAAACGAATTCCCATACCTATCCGTTCGGAAAAATATCTCTCTTAATTTATTGTTTCTGTCGGACCTGGAAATATAGCGGGGTTCTAATATGATGTTCTCCGTGTCGCTCTGAAAGATATCTATTCTCAATTGTTCAAGCAATCTAAGCCTAGCGCGCAGCCTCCGAGTCTCTAGCGGCTCCCAGCCTAATTCGTTTAACATCTGTGTAACGCTGTCTGTACGCCCGTAGCAGTTTTTGACGAATCGCGCAGCTTTCCTTTTTGTTTTATAAAGTTCCCGGATTAATTCTTTCTGCACCGGATCCCATATGCTCGCTGCATATTCTAGGTGTGGCCGGACGAGTGCGAAATAGCACCTCTATTTTACTTTTTCATCCCAAAATCTTCCCACAATGTGAACTAATGAGAAATATAAATGGCGAATAATAGGTCAAATATGTTTGGATTAGTTATGGAGCCTCTAAAGGGTACAAATAACCCTATTTTGGATGTCTCCATAGCAACCGATTATCGAAATTGAACGCGTTACATGTGACTCAAATTGAGAACCTTTTTCTCTCGACGACTGACCACGATTTAATTGCTTTGGCTACACCAGCGCCGAGTAGCGATTTTTCGTGACGGACTCAGCATGAAACAAATTACGAAAATTTGGAGTAATTCAATATCTGTAGAAAAACGGAAATTATTCATACTCTGTTGTACAGCCATGTTGGTATAGTTATGGTGTGGATGTGAACATATTGGTGGGGGCCGAGGGATCACCTCTGCACTAATTTATTGTAAAAGTCTTATTTATAGATAATGAGTAAGAAATAACCTTTGGATAATCGTTCAGAAAATCGGCTTTAACAATTGAATATAAAATTAGTCGATTGATAAAATAGTCGTAAAGGCCGTGGATAGTCGATATAAATTTTGCGATTCAGTGAAAAACCTAATCTGTTCTCATGATAACCACAATTGCCAAAACGATTGCCAAAAACTCTACAACCGACTGTTAATATACAGAGTGGTGATACATTCTAATTAGGCAAGGTGTACTTTTATGAGCACTGCGGTTTACTTCGCACGTAGAATGAATGCCTCGAATATGCCGTGCTCTCCCCACGGCTTCCCTCTCCCGCACCCCTGCTGCTCCCCACGCCCCCGCGAGAATATTCCACTTTCGCGAGAAGCGAGGGAGTTAGGGTTCACTCCCTCCAGCCTAGCGGCCAAACCCCTCCCTCCCCCATTCATTATCTCTCCACTCTTACATAAATCACTTCCCCCACCCCTCCCCACGTCATCTTTTCCCACTCCGCTCTCATCCAATCCATTCCAATCCCCACCTGACATCTCACCCCCTGCCACACTCCCCCCCCCTCACAGCTCCGTCTCCAAAAATGATATTATATAAAAAAGGAGCAAATCAAAACCGGGTAATGGAGCAAATTGATCTTATCAAAAAACTCAATTATCAATTCTGCTATCGGAGGTTGGCCGATTAAAATTCTTTTAACACGCACGTTCCGTTTTTTACATTTCCCGTTCGATTCCAAACGCAATCTTTGGTCGTTATCCCAACGGGGAAACTTCCAACTAATCCACCCGTATTCTCGAAACATCCAACGGGGAGTGGTGCTATCATTTCAATTTCGAGAGAATAATGAAAACAGAGAGATAAAAGAAAAAAAGTCATCATAGTTTTCGACCACTGTAAAATCCATCGATAAAAGCTTGATTTTGATGGTTTGGCCAAGAATAAGTAGACGCCGTTGCCTTAGCGTTGCGATTTATTTATAAATCTTCTCCAGGGATATATAAAAGGAGAATACCAACAATGTATACTTCTTAACAGGATTCAGTATGCAACCCAGCATGCCTTTTCATAAAAAAACAATAAAAATCAATTTTAACTACAGGAACATTCCATGGTCACCAACGTAACATTTTAGCAAATTGTATGCCTTATTTTAATTAAATTCATACAAAATCCTGTGCATTTATGCAGTTTTTCTTACCACAATGCATTTGACACTTGCTATAGTAAATAAGGAATGTAAAGATTAGCAATATTTAGGGCAAAATTAAAAAAAATATCATTGATTAAACACTGTGACCAATGTAACAAAAATTATACCTTAAAATTAGTTACTAGAGTTTAATTGCATATTACTCTGAAAGTTTATCACTTTAACACAAACTTTTTTAATATATTTGGAGTGTATGGTTTTCTAAGCAAATATGCAAAGTCACACAAAAACATTTCTTGCCATTCTTATTCAAATAATTTCAACAAAAAAATTTGGGTTGTGACCAACGTAACCGTGACCAACGTAACTTATGATTTTCCATTGAGAAAGTAACAGGTTTGTGTCAATAACTAGTGCTGCATTTTGAATTTCTTGTATGCTGAGGTGATAACTTTTCTTCAGATTCAGAATCAGCAGGAAATTCTCTTAAAAATTACATATTTTGGTTTCTTTAAAATTTAAAAAATAAGCGTGAGGTTGATATTACCATGGAATGATCCTACAGCAAAAATACCAGGATATAGTGTACTGAGGGTCAATAATATATATCTACATATTCATAAGTACTTTGTTTCTCCTTTCTTTGCAATTTTGAAAGGAGATACAAAGTTCTTACCAATATGTGTATATTTTTGACCCTCATTGCACCATATCATTTCTGCCCAGGTATTGTTTCTTACAGAAACAATACCTGGTAGTTGTTGTTGCTGTAAGCGACTCCGTTACTCCGTCCGTAAAGTGTAAGTAAATACTCCGTCCGTAGGAGAATGCGGCATCCTAGAATGTTCTAGTGTATTCCCTCCGTCGATAAACGCAATGGTTGAAAACGCAGAGGAAATTTTAATAGCTGTAGTTATCCATCTGTCACCCTCATATTGCTAAAAATTCCATTTTTTCTTGAATTTATTTTCATAACTCTTTCATAATTATGAGTTACAAGGGTTTTTATTTCATTCAGGCCCAAAAATTAAGTTTTTTCCGGTCCTCAAACTCAAATATCAGTTAAGAATAGATAAATTCGAAAGTAAGATCAATAATACTAGAAAATAATTTGGTGAAAAGTTAAATGGCTGTCACAACATAAATCAGTCATTTGAGTGAGTAAGCCAGGTCAAATAATTTTTCATGTACATCATATTTAAAAACCGCCACGATCACGTTGATTCAAATTTTCAGTTATATGGTTTCTTCAATTATTTCATCAGTAAATGTAGCCATTAAATATCCTATAGGTAAGTAGGACTATCAATTATTTGAATTTAACAGTTGATTTTCCTATAAATTTGTATTCCAGCTGAAATTACTTAAATGGATTAGCTTAACAAGGTAATCCAAATTTCAATGACATTTTTCTAAGAAAAGCGAACTGCAAAGTGGTTGATATTTGAAATGTCATGTAAAAAGAAAAGTTCCAAAAAGCGTCCAATTAAACGGTAAACCTCGCTTCAATTCAACATTAAAGTAATGTAGCTGGGAAAATTATTCATGTTTAAGAATTCAAAAGCAATGAAAAATAAACGTTTTCATTGTAATATTCTAAGATGGTTGTATGTCACCGACGTATTCTTTTTGTATTAGTCCTGATGATCAAAAACAAACCTAAAACGCTATGACGAGCGCACGGTTGTTTTATTTAACAGGAATTTACAATTAAAAGGTAATATTAAAGAGAAAAATTAATAAGTGCGCTAAGTTTTAATGTAATGTTTATCCTGCATATATAAGACAATATCTTTTATTCATGGTTTTATTCGAAGATTTTATTTTTAGGAAGAAGAAGGATTAGCCATGGCCTTTATCCCCACAGCTAACTAACATCTGTATGAAACATTTTTAGAAAAAGCTTTTCAGTTCCAATTTTAAACTTTTATCAAACGTGTATTCTTGGTTCAGACACGAGGACAACCTTTAGTGTTGCTGGAAAGGCAGTGACCGGAAATTAGGGATGGGCGATTATAAAAATAATCGATATTTTGTAAATATATTAATTGCAAGCAGCTGATTTATCGCTCCCGATCAATTTCTTTTATTAATCGATACATCGATTCGATTATGACAGTATACAATCGATACATCAATTAATCGATTCGATTATGACAATATACAAAACAGCTTGTGAGGTTATGGTCCCTCCATAAATAAAGTTAAATAATTTCTTTTACATTTTATAAGGATAATGTTATCATGATCATACAATGACATAGGTAAAAAATTACCATTATATTTTACCCCATTAAATAAATTGGCAATCACCAAAATTGCCAAAGAAGCATTGCTATCCAAATTGTAAAATCTAGATAAACTTCCAGGTGTCAGGGAATAGAGTTGGGAATTTTTTAAAAATTCAATTTAAATTTTGGACAATTGGCAAATGTTTATAGGAACTAAGCGAAAAATTGCAACTATGACAAGTGGGTACTGGTGAGGCGGCTTCTTAGATCAGATTTAATTAGTCTCATCTCGGAAAAGAATCTCGCTGAAGTAACTGATGTTGCTACTACTAGCAGCAGGTACTTCCTGGCTACTTGATATAAGTGAGGGTATTCACTCCCACACTGAAAAATGATTCAAATGGCGGTCAACGACGGTTCTGGTTGAGGAATTGTCATAACTCAAATGGTGTCCCACCGGGGACATCTTCATTATACAGGGTTTTCTGTGACGCTGCTTTTGTATCATGAAAGCTCCAGAGGTCATCTGATGGTGCTGCATCACGCTCAGCGTGTGAAAACATCTGCAGGACGTTCACCTGATCCTCCTCGTGAAACATCCCAGCAATCACAGCGATGACTGTGCTCATGTCATTGGCTACAGCGATCGTGCTCTTCAAGTGCAGTTTTTTTAACCTTGGGTCCAGCATCTTGGCGGTTGCATTGCGCTTTCTGGACTCAATAGGATGGAACCGACGGTCCAGCTCCGACAGAACGAACTTCTTCACCCAATCCGCCAGCCTGTCTCCTTGCGGATGCTGTATCAGATGCGGTGTACAGGCATTGGTAGATACAAGAACCTTATAAGAGGAAGTTAATCTCCTATTTCGATCGTGTTATCAACGGCCGCGAAAGAAATCAAGTTCCAACTTCGGCCGCTTGAGGGACTGCAACCGCGTGGGAGGCTCAAGCATTTCTAGTCTTAAAATGATTGTGCTAAATGGCTGTTTCGGGGCGAGTTTGAGTGGAAGGAGGGAAGAAACTGAGTAGGAGAAGTGTGTATATGCTAGAGAAGCAACTGCTCGATTGCTGCGCCACGTACAGCGGATAAGAGGAAACGGCATTTTTTCACAAGATGGCGGAGAGGAAAAATCGAACTTCTCACGTTTGAAAGTTTCCCATTCCTAGAGTAAAAGATGCATTGTTGTGTTGAAAGTATTTTACAAATGCGCAAGGTTTGCATAATAAGTGAGGGGAATTTGGTTCCGATATCTCTGTTAAAAGTGGGTGAAATATGCGAAAACTCTGGCGGGACGAAAGCTCACATTTATCAAGGCCTCCCTCGCAACACCAGCGTATTAACTGGCGACCCGTAATTTGAGCAAATGACGATCGGAAGCGCACCAACATTTCCGTCCTCATTGTAAGGTTTTTGGGTAGATACCTGTGGGTAACCTCGGTCACGCCAATAATGGCCCTACAGTTAACTTAAAGTATTTGTTGGCACTTCATGGCTGTTAAGGAGAGGAGAGATATGTGATGAATTGAGAAAAGCTAACGAAAAAATAGAACGGCCGATTGTCCGAATTAAAATGGAGGCCCCTTCATGCCCCACCCTGCTCGGTTTAAGATGGCTGGTCTAAAAAACCAAAGTGAACAGATTTTCTTACAAATTTCCAAATATGTTCCTTTTTGGATATTCTATGGAATATCGAAGAAAAAATGGGGGATCATCGACATACTTTTTGCGATATATTACATTCTTTTAACATGGAGCCTTATGGCGCTCTCCACTCCAATAGGATGAATTACGCACTTTCTCCATTCCTACTGAACATATTTCAATCAAAACTGATATAATGTAGCTCTAATAAATTAAATCTATTCTGAAAAAATCATTTAATACTATCGACTGAAATTTTTCGTAAATACGATTTAAAAATATGTATGCGAGAATTTCAAATGTCGCGCGCGGCTATGTGGTGTAAAGTTGGCAACGTGGCACACAAAAGTACGGGACATGCTAAGCAGAGACACGTGTTGCAGCGTGTTGCAAAATGGACGCTGTTGCCGGATTAAAAACGAAAGATAAAATAATGTATAGAAACATATTTTAATACTAGTTCGTATTTGAGTGACAATATATCTTCATTAAAATACTTTGCATATTGAAAAATCACTTGGTAAATTCCTTAGTGATTTTTCAATATGCATATTAAACATTTCCACCAAGTTACGCCGGAAACGTTTTCTCATATTAAAATACTTATTTTGAAATCGATGGCCACGGGTGTGACTGTTTTCGGAAAATTAATTTCGCAAAAATGACTTAAGAAATGAATCAAGTCTGCATCTAAGCAAATTTTTATGGCAATGCGTAAATTTAAAGAACAATATTTCAGAATGTACCTAAGACATAAGTCATTCCTACTGAATATAGTACAACTACGACCTATTATTTAAATTTTAAACCAGCATTAAAATTTAAGTAACTAAATTTCTCAATGAATAACGATTACCCGACCAGTCACCTTAAATCATTCGTGCGAAGAATTATTCCAGAACGATTGACGCCAACTTAGTCACAATCACAAGTACGTGTTTTAGACACTCACGCTACGGGCGCGAGTAATGTGACTGCGAGTGCCATGTCTACCATCTCAGCTCCGATGATCTCAAATATCCTTAATTTGATTTCTGATTTTACTTCCTAAGGGATGTGATAATATTGGTGGAAAATATTTTGGACGTACCATATGCATCAAAAGTATGTGTGAAGAGCCTTGACCAGAGGTGTAAATACCAAGAGATCGTGGACAGGAGTCTAAACGTACACACGGAAATGTGAAGAACTGAATGTGAGAAAAGTTGCGATGCAGTGGAGAAGTCTCTGAAAGCAAAAGACGGAAGAAGAATGAAGAGGCATGATGATTGATATCGAGGAATGAAGGCGGTAGAAAAACGTCAACCTCGAAAAATGAATGAGTAGTTAGGAAGAATGAAATTATGATATTGAAGAACTTAGGCGAAAAACCGAAAGGGACAACGAAAGTTGACAGATAAGACAGTGCGAAGAATTGGAATACTACAGTGATACCATTAACTAAGGACAGGATAGGGAAAGTGTTAATCTTACAAGATGAGAATTTGGTAAATGATGAGTAGAAGAGCTTCTAAATCTAACATAAAAGAAATTGGTCAGTGCCCTCATGAATGAAATACGTTTAAAATGACGTAGAGAACGATATCGTCGGTGCAAGAATAACAGTTAGCGAGGAAGAGAAACAATATGATAAAGGAATTCTAGAAAATCTATAAGGGATAGTAAATTATCCCAATGGAGTTCCTGAAAAAAGGGAAATAAAGGAAGATGCTTGCCAATCACAATGAGGAACACGAACATTTTTCCAAGTAATTCTTCGGGTAGATGAGGAAAAAGGTTTGGCAGAATGATTATTTGATAGCAGTTTTAACACCCTCTCTTAAGAAAAAAAAAGTATTAGGATGCGAAGTATAACATAAGAAGATCGGTTTGCATTCGCATGTGGCCAAGGTATAGTAATTCTTTTTTCATTACCTTAATTCTTCTTACTCAAATTTAAAAATAAACTACAATCATTCAAGTTCTTTAACTACATGCTTTTTTATTATATTTTGCAAAAATAACTTGATATTTTTCATATTATAATTCTGCATGCATAAAAATTAATGATTCCTTAAAGAGAAATGTAAAATTAATTTCACGGTAAAGCACGCAAAGGTTGTGTTCATTAATCAAAATAAAATAGCGGAGAACTGATACCATATACGCTCATTATTTCTAATGTTTCAATATTCTTTACAATATATAGCACGAACACTTTCTTGACATTGAATGGCATGAATGATTAGGGTTTGAACTACACTTAGATTTCCCTTTCCAATGACGAAAGGCGATGGAAAATATTTAGCAGATAAAAGATAAAGCTAAACGTGGTACCACATACGGAAAAAACATCGATTAAAAATCATAAAAAATTACGGGAAAGCTAATGTTGTCAATACCAAAGATAAGAGGTAGACATGCGCATTGCTACCTAAAGTAAGTCACTTTTAGTGGCGTTGACAAACGTCTTAGAGTTCACCTGAGACAGAAATTGAAGCACGCAAATACATGGATGTGACGCACAGAGGTATTTTATAGTCAAGAAGGAGGGGAAAAATACTGTGCAAAAAAATGAAATGTTGAGACATAAATTCTGCGACTTATTACTTTTAAAAGATCAACTATGTCCATGTCTTTTTATAAACTTTATGTAGAACAAAATAGAGTGAGTTATTAATGAATCACCTGACCGTAAAAAATCGTAAAAAGTACTCTCAAATTAACTATGGGGAATAAAATGTCCGAGCAATAAAATATAGCCATCAAGAAAATAATGGTATAGCTATTCTTGAAAGAAAATGTAAATTTCCGAAAATTTAATGTGCGAACATAAGTTCAAGTGATTTTTATTGATTTGCATTATAAATCAAATTATAATCCCCTGATTTACAAAAGTCAATAATGATGCAATGTTCCTTCTGGAGTTTTTAACACGCAGTGACCACGGATACCTCGCTTCAGTCGTGCTAGATTAATACACATACTCGACGCGACTCGTTTCAGCTGCGCAGGATCCCCTTTTGGCTTGAGCCGAACCAAGAGCATAAGAGGTAAAAGTGACACTCGTCCCGTCCTTGGGTATTTCTTGTAGAACCTTCTACTGGGACGAGATAGGGCCTTCGTTTGACCCGCGTACTCAAGACACCTTTGCTCTCTACATTGCTCTGAGGGACATCCCTCACTCTCCTCAGTTATATGAGCCTTAAACGTTACACAGTCCTTCTCCCCTAATCGTCCATAAATTGCCAAAATAAACGTTTAGTTCACTGCTTGGCCACGAATGGCGAGAGCGAGCTTGCCTGCTGACATCTACTTATGCCTGTACGTTAGGGTGCGGCTTATTTTTCGAAAATCGGAAAAGCTAAAAGTTCCACCCGTCAAAACATTCATTTTGGTGAAAAAACACACATGAAATTTTTGTTGAGTTGCGACATTGTTAACACGTGCCGCATGGGGTCTGAAATACCCCACTCAAAAAATGGAAATATCGCATCATAATAACTGGTTTTAGAGTAAATCTATGATTTTACGATCCTTCTGGCCTGAAATTTCATTATTTTTTACCTAGCTTTAGCCGTTTAGGAGATGCAGAAGGGCGAAGCGAGCTCGAAATGCTTATTAGGGGGCGCCGCGATGCGCCGCGCGCCGGCGCGGACGAGTTCACCTGTCCGTAGACCCCCCCTCTAAGCGGCCCACGACGACACCGCAACTGCTACGGTGTCTCGTGGTAATTACATAGTTCTGGAGCATTCATTCACTGGTTATGGCGAAGAACATCGTGTTTTAGTAATTATTTCAATTTATTATTAACTCGGTCATAAAAATTCCAAATCAGTCATCTTAATTTAAAAGAAATCTGTATAGCTAGCAAAATCAAACAGTAATCTGAAGGACAGTGCACTAATGAAAAAGAAAAATACAAGGAGTTTCAGATACCAATACTTATCTATACGTTTTTATTAAAGTTGTCTTCCTTACATCTGGCACCCTTCTTCTATGTTCTTGAACAACAAGTCACAATTCCAAGTCTTTGGTCAAAGTTCTGGAAAATCATTTCAACAATTTAACCTTCACCTTTAATTTAAGTTCACTTGTCCGTAGACCCCCCTGTAAGCGGCCCTTGACGACACCTTTGCAGGAGTATTTTTGCAACGCATTTGGAGGAGATATATCTCAAACAAACATAAATGAAAGTACTATTCGGAGACAACGGGATAAGCACAGGGCTGGTTCAACGGAGAAAGTGAGAGAGTCATTTTCCCCGGACCCTATACTGACTTTGTATTGGGATGGTAAAATGGTAAATGGCATTTCTCGGTAGTAATGCCACCAAAGAGAGATTGGCAATAGTTGTTACAGGTGTCAGAACCAATAAAATGCTTGCAGCCTCAGAGCTTGAGAATGGAAGCGGAAAAGCCATTGCAATGGCAGCTTTTAATATTGTGATACAATGGAACATTTCCAATAATGTTAAAGCAGTTGCATTTGATACAACCAGCGCTAACAAGGGTTGGTTTATTTTCCTTTTTCTGATGTTTTCATTTATAATGATGCAACTGATAAGTAATACCAATGTTGTATTCTTTTCAAGGGATTAAGAATGGCGCCGCAGTACAGGTTGAGCACTTATTTAAAAAAAATAATTGCTATGGTTGCCTTGCCGATACCATATCTTTGAAATTTTTTGGAGGGAGTTTATCACCAAATAAGGGGACGTTCAGCTGGAGTTGGAATGTGCTATTAAAAAAAATTCCAGCGTCAGTGGGCATCTATTGATACAATTACTTATGAGGCCTTTGATAGTTACCCAGATCCCGGAGAAAGTTTTAAAATGGAGACGAAACTCTCAATAATTAACTTCACACAGGAGCAAATCAATGCACGCGGCTACTATTTTTTGTTCATAGGAATTAGTTATTAAAATATTACAAAGCTAATATCCCAATTTGCCTTTTCAGATCGGCCAGCCTAGAGATGATTACTTGGAACTTTTAGAGCTCTCAATTATATTTATTGGGGGTGAACCTGCCAAAGGCATTGTGTGAGGTGGATGTGCAAAGCAATTTACGCACTTAAAATTTGGGTTTTTCGTGAGCAAGTGCTGATTACCGATGCTGATTCCAAGGGGCTATTTAATGTTTGCATATTTATTGTAAAAGTTTATATCCATGCCTGGTTTGTTTACCCGTTAGCCACATCAGCACCGAGAAATGACTTACTTTTTTTAAAGAAGCTAATTGAATATGAGAGCACTAATATTACTGTCGCCAAAGTTGCTTAGAAAAAAATTACGGGACACCTATGGTACCTGCGTGAGGAGCTGGTGGGTCTCTCAATATTCGATTTCTGTCTTAGCGATGAAGAAAGAGCGAGGCTAGTGGAAGGTATCAAATCTCGTGGAGCACAAGAAGAATGGTCCAGGAGGACACATTCATTTAGATGATGTACCACAAATGAGTATTGCCAATTTAGCCACGAAAACAAAGGCTAATTTCTTTTTCAAATTTTGGAATTAGCTGCGATATTTTTGATCTACCAGTCAGCAGTTGGGCGAGGAATTCAAGTTACCTCCATGGTGAGAGAGTAGTCAAGTTATTGCAAGTAGTTAATGACCATGCCGAGAGAGAGATTAAATTGTTGAAAGATTTTTGCAGAACTTTGACCAAAGACTTGGAATTGTGACTTGTTGTTCAAGAACATAGAAGAAGGGTGCCAGATGTAAGGAAGACAACTTTAATAAAAACGTATAGATAAGTATTGGTATCTGAAACTCCTTGTATTTTTCCTTTTCATTAGTGCACTGTCCTTCAGATTACTGTTTGATTTTGCTAGCTATACAGATTTCTTTTAAATGAAGATGACTGATTTGGAATTTTTATGACCGAGTTAATAATAAATTGAAATAATTACTAAAACACCATGTTCTTCGCCATAACCAGTGAATGAGTGCTCCAGAACTATGTAATTACCACGAGACACCGTAGCAGTTTCGGTGTCGTCGTGGGCCGCTTAGAGGGGGGGTCTACGGACAGGTGAACTCGTCCGCGCCGGCGCGCGGCGCATCGCGGCGCCCCCTAATAAGCATTTCGAGCTCGCTTCGCCCTTCTGCATCTCCTAAACGGCTAAAGCTAGGTAAAAAATAATGAAATTTCAGGCCAGAAGGATCGTAAAATCATAGATTTACTCTAAAACCAGTTATTATGATGCGATATTTCCATTTTTTTAGTGGGGTATTTCAGACCCCATGCGGCACGTGTTAACAATGTCGCAACTCAACAAAAATTTCATGTATGTGTTTTTTCACCAAAATAAATGTTTTGACGGGTGGAACTTTTAGCTTTTCCGATTTTCGAAAAATAAGCCGCACCCTACTGTACGTGGGTCAAACGGGTTGGAACTTCTTAACTAGTGTGTGCACGAACACAAAGAAAAACTTGGCATAAGAGACCCCAAATCCCACATTTCCAAACACCTTTGGGAGAAATCTCACCGTTCTAAATTTAATGTGAAAAGACTCCGTATCTAAGATAAAGGACTCCACCTATATTTGTAGGAACAATGCAAAATGGTGATAAGGAAAAGGAAGGAAACATAAATTGCAATGAATTTGACCATCACTCCCCAATATTATATTTTTGGTGCAATGTAACCAGAAATTGTATTTTCAAAACCCAACCAACCTTCACATCCCCACTCCTTCTCTTAGCATCGTTTCATTTCCTTTATTCGTTTTATGGCATGATATACTACATTTGGAGGTCGTACAAAGGAACTTTGTGTCGTTCCTATTATTTAACTCCTTCTTTGATCAACCACTCCTGATTTCGGACTGAGACACATTTATATATTTGGCAGAAAAGGTTGTGTTTTGTAATTGTACCTCATGACGACTGCGTGACAGCTGAAACGTGTTGGACGGAGTTAATGAAGTGGAAAGTACAATATCCGTAATTGTCATGAATGATCACCTTGAATTAGTTAACGAATATTTTATAAATTCTGGTTTTATGGCATAAAAATAATATTTCGATACAATGGTTGTTTTATACACATGTTTTATTGGAGCTTATCCTACATTGAGAGGTTTCTAAAGTATTTAAAGTGGCACTAATTGGTTTTGTTTCCGCTAAAGGACCGGAGATCGATAAGTAATTCGAAAATTTGAAAAGGCACGACTGGAGCAATGTAAAAACGTTATTGTTTTTGAAGGCGAAAGCCAAACTACACGATGAATATTAAATCTTAGTGATATAAGAATATTGTAGAAGATAAACAACGGAACAATAGAATGGGAAACATGAAGATAAGATATGCCGATACAGAGGTAGGTTTACCTGAGAGGCACGAAAATAAATTGCGTTAGTCGATGTTAGAAAGTTGTTACCTTTTTGAAAGACTAACACTACTCTTAGAAAAAAGCACTGTATAATAAAATTAAAATGTTAATCAGAGCTCTATGAGGAGAGAAACTTATATTTTTCCAGATACAGTTATTCATAAAAAACTTGGGTGTTCCAATCGCGAAAGAGCTTTTTTTTCTTGGGTTCGAAAAACGTCAAAAAATATTTTTTTTAATGATGAAGATGGTTTATAATTTTTCCAGATAATGGCTAGACTAGAGGAGCGTATGTTATCCACAATTACCAACTTCAGCAAAAAACCAAAGACTGGGATTGAGCATTTACTAAAAGAATACTTTCTATAAATAAATACCTAGATCAGATTTGGTAAATAAAGAACTTGAGCCCATTTTAATATAATAAGGAACAGAAAACGCGTTAACATTTCATCAAATTGCACAAAAATGACATTAAGATTCATCGAAAACAGCTTTGATAAGATCAGCTGCCGTCAAAAACGACTAAACTATTTGTCATGTAAGGCACTTCCATGAGGAAAAACATATGGTACGAATAACTTAAAACAAGAAGGGTCTCTGAAGATTCAAACTCCTCATGAAATGCACCAATGATTGGGTGTCTCGTTCGCAGAAAGTGACCTTGTCTTAGGAGTGATAATAATATCCCCCAGTCCCTCCAAGTATTCCTTCCCCTGCCCCTCCCAACCCTTTTATCATCGCTGTTTTTCGTCCTCCTCCCCTCCCTAGTCGAAACGAATCCTTAGACGAAAGACGAAACCTTATCACTCGCTTCCTTAAGCAGTATTTCTCTCGTAATTGCCCCACTGTCCAATTTCCTTCGCCGAGAAAAAAAAACCCACCCTCTTACGGCTTTCGCGGAGAGAAAGGATATTGAGGGAGAAACCGGTTGCTGTTCGGGCGGGTTTCATTCAAGTAGCAAGTAGGAATGTGTCCGGGAGATAATTTCAGAGAGAGGGAGAGGGGAGGAGGGCAGGAGAGGAAGGATCGAAAGAAAAGTTTGGAAGAGAGTTACAAGCGGGTGGGAGAGGTCATTGGAATTCAAAGCGGGGGGATCACTTGATATGCGAACGGAGGAAATCGTTTGAGGACGTAATTCAATATTCAATTGCGATCTAGACGGATTCATAACGGCATCAATAGCACTGGGTGGTAATAATAGGGAATGCCTTCTTTCACCAGATCTTAATTTATAAAGACAGTATTCGTAGAGATTCCGAAGGCATTGATAATTCAAGTCTTAAACAAATCGGAATATCATAACTTTTGGAAATCTTGCTACAACGAGAGGCTATAAACAGCAATTTTTCTGAAGAGTAATTACTTTTCCAGGAATGATTACATAAGATCGTATAAATCATTAATTCCTCCCAACTTAATTGCATGTAAATGGCTCTTTATCAGCGTAAATTAGTTTTTTACTCATAACGCAAATATCACCTATAGTCTATTTCTGGATATTTAAATAGATTCTTAATGCAGTGGGCATAATAAACCGTATAGTTACGAGTTAAAATAAAATATCTAACAAAAATTAGGCTCAAAAGAGATAATGTAATGTCCGTTCCTGAAATAGATATGCATTAAAAGGACTTGTTGTGCATGTTCGGTCTCTTCGGCAGAAAGAGTCGGAGTTGAATTGCAAAAAGGAATGAATATTAAAGATGTTTAATCAGACGGATAAAGTCATTTGTGTGAATATGTTGGAGGAGAGACACACTTAAGCTACAACTTTACTAAAATTTAATGGATTATTATTTAATAAACAGTTCGTTCTTGCGTGTTGGCGTAGAAAATCATCCATTACACACCTCAATAATGTCAATCCAATATAATTCTAATGCCTGTTTCTCAAGGTAAAATTTTCCATTCAAAGAGTTTTATTAAAAAAATTATTGAACGTTTTATGAATCGTACGTAAAACATAATTACTTGCTCACGGTAAAACCAAGGTGAGTAAAGAGAAGGTGGTCTCAGTTGAAAGTTGTGGAGTGGGTGGGTGACGTCACAAAGTTCCATCGCTCGCCTAGCCGTGCTTGTTTACAAGCGAAATAGCATTGACGACGAGGTGCAATCGTGGTGAGTTTGGTAGAGTGCTTCGAAATACCTGGAAAAAGCTGTTCTGTGGTTGTGTGTAACACCAGTTTTTACAAGGATGGACGTGTTAGTGGCAAGAAAAAAATATCATACTTAAGTTTCCCGAAAGATCCGCGTCTAAAGCAGATATGGGTCGATGCCTGCAAGAGGAAAGATCAGTGGAACCCGATTAATGGGTTTATTTGCTCCGATCACTTCCAAGAAGAAGATTTTCAGAGGTGTATGCTGGTGGATATGATTACTCGATTATGATTATGATATGTATGGTTACTTTTGTATGAATTATGTCTCATGATTGGGACTGTTCTTATTTCTGGAAATTTACTATAATCTAAAACAAATAAAGGAATATTTTAAATTTCTCGAAAATTGTTCGTTTGTTGTTATCTAATTTCACAATAAACTGAATAGCTCATAGTTCCTTACCGCTGTGCTAGATTTTGTCAATCATGTTACGGTTGCCGATAACAAGGAACCCATATCCACCTTTCACTGCAGTACAAGTATATGCAGGTTTGATTAATGCATTGCCTTCTATTAATTGTATTATTTTTTTGGTTCAGTTAAGTATTATTACCTAAGGTCCACATCACTTACAATTTATATAGGACATCGCCATGAACTAGGATATTGTATCGCTAAGCATACGCTATTATCGGGTACATGGCTAATTTCTGTCGGAAATGTTCTCTTGCCCCAGTTTATCGATAACAAAGGTTGAATACCTATTAAGGTACCCAATTTATTTTCCTGGATGTTAAATTCCATCTCTGAATGTTTAATAATTGTAGCAGTCAATCACAGTATCAGAGAAGAGACAATATTATAAATAGCACAGGCGATCCAGCTGATACTCAACGCGGCGAGAACGACGGGAACTCTCTCGGGGAACTTAGTGACGTCACGACAAAGCGCATATCCCAGCTGAGACTACCTCCCTTTTAAGTACCTTGGGTAAAACTATTCATAAAACAGCAATGTCCTGCCATCTATGAGACGCTTTGCGAACAAGTAGTGTGATAAATGCACTCTCTTTTGGATGACTGTTAGGTTAATAACTATATGTATTGTTTATTTACTTACTTTCTGATCACACTCAACGGTGCTAAGGCTCTAACGCATTCTTCTAACAACAACAAGAAGGATACTGCCTCAACGTTCCATGAACTTCCAGCCATGTTTGTTTACGTTTTCCTTGTTTGGCTTCCCATGGATACGAGATTATTATCAACGCGATGAGCGGAACATCTCATTGGTTGTTGCATAAAACGGTTTTATGGAAATAGAACCTGTCCTATTCCGTAAAACTGCTACGGGCGTACAGACAGCGTTTTTTAAACTAGGTTTCATAAAACGGTTTTATCGTTAGCAAGCTCATTTTTATAAAATTAGTCGATTTTATAAAAAGTTTTACCGAATATTTTACCGTGAGCAACAGGCATAAGTAAGGCTGGTTTTCAGGACAGTAACGCACACTTGATTTCGGTATAACGCTTCGAAATAGTACATCAGAGGTGATTGTTTATTCTGTCTAGTGTTGCCGCAAGACGAGACTTGTTGTGTCAACCCCGTCTCAGTCCCGCTTTCCGAACTAGGGTCTCGTCTCGATCTTAAACCTCGGGCAAGAATCTTGGCTCGTCTCATTTTAAAAAGAAAAAATGAATGCTTTTTCCATTTTACGGATAGTTTTTGTGCTGGAATCATTGAATTAAATAAGAAATTGACAATCTCCACATGGCCAGAGCTTTCACATAAAAATTATTAGAATGCATATGCTAGGAAAAATAACTAGGATATCCATCAATATTCAACTTAAATATGAAAATAATGTTAAATGAACCTGTAGCGTTAATGAACGTCGAAAGAGTGATTTATTTGAATATTATACCAGCTAATTAGTAGGGTTTTGGATATTCCTTATCCTAATGTCCTAAAAAATGGGACATCATCTCACTTTCCCCAATGTTGATGGCTCGCCGTCAGATCTTTCTCAGATCCCCATATACATCTTCTTATTTCGTCCAGAATCCATTCCTTCCTCTTCCACGTATCTCCGACGTTCTCTTCTCATAACATCTTCTTCAACATGCCATCTCCTCTCCTCTCAAAACCTCCTCCATCCATCTCTTCTGCATTCTCCTAACCTCCGACACCAGCTTCCTCTCCTCTTCAACCATATCCAATACATCCTCGTTCGTCTTCCTCTCCACCCAGCTCACCCTCTCCATCCTTCTCCAAGCCCACATCTCAAACGCCTCAAGTCTACGCACATACTCCCTTCGCAATGACCATGTTTCCGACCCATATAGCGCCACGCTCCATATTAAAGTTTTCACCAGCCTCTTCTTTACGTCTCTTCTCAGACCCCCCCTCATCAATTCCCTTCTCTTCGAAAACGCTTCTTTAGCTAGCGAAATTCTGCATCTGATGTCCTTACCACTAAACCCATTCGCCTCCAAAATACTACCCAGATACGTAAACTGCTCGACCTGCTCTATCTTCTGCCCTCCCTCCCTTATATTCAGCCCCGCCTTCTTACTTCTAGAAAATCTCATTACTTTCGTTTTCATGTGATTGATCTTCATCCCATACGTTTCGCACTGTACCTCTAATGCATTCACCATTGACTGTAACCCCTTGGCCGACTGACTAATCAATGCTTGATCATCTGCAAATCTCACTGACTTTATCAGCTCCACTCCTACCTTTATTCATACCCCCTCCTCCCCCCATGGCTCCATTACCATTTCTTCTGAATACACGTTATAAAGCAACGGCAACCCCTGCCGCACTCCCCGTCCTATCGTGGCCCATCCCGATTCTCCATTGGCTACCCTAACCTGCGCAGTCTGATTCATATACAAACTTCGAATCAGACGCCTGTCCCTCCAATCGATCCCTTATTTCTTATTAGGTATTTATGAAATGAACTATGTGAATATTTCAGCCAAAACAAACACATTTCAGAGGTATATGACTTGATAAGTAACCTCAGCAATTAACAACTGCTACCATGAAATACACGGGTTAGTATTTTATTTATTTATTTTCATTCATTCAATTTTGTGCCCACAACGTGAAGGTTAAACTCGCCCTCCAAGAATATTCCGGACTCGGATTGCTAAGGAAGGGTCGAAATAGAATGAGAGATGTCGGCGGTGAATGAGCGATGGCAAAGATGGAGGAAGGAGGCCCATTAAGACAGTAAAGGGGAAGTAGTCGCCCCATGATGAATGACCCGCTGGCATGAGAAACTGCGAGGTACAATTATTCCTCCTGCCGTTGGCCACCAGGGAGGAGCCGAAATCCCTCTTACGACGACCAAAGAGGTGGCAAATTGGAGATATACTCTTCGGAAGGGTGTTCATCAACACGGGCGGCCAATAACACACCCTCAGTTTCCACGGTCATCGCATCAAGCTTGTCAGATGCGCGGTGGACCATTTTGGGGCTGGTCTATGGTCTAATTCCTAAAAGTCCCCACCAGGACCGGGGAGGACCTGATAAATTGGCGTGGAGTATTCTCTGCTTGGGTTGAGGGCGACTAAAAGGCATAGGGGAATGGCCCTTGACTTCTAACCACCCAGGCCTATTCATTCAAATATTCTAATTTCAAGTGCACTGGTATCAAGGTGAAAATAATGAAACTAATTGAGCCGTCCATGACGTCATGGCCTTCTCATCGAGCATTGAGTGAAAGGAAGAGTGCGGAGTGCGGGTGGATTCCACCGCCACCGCTTGGCACATAGGCACCCTGCCTGTTAAACAGGACTGTCTTGTGGTGGCCTGTGGGGCTAGCCTTGTGGGGGCTAGGTATAAGAGGGACACACACCCTGCCCCCGGGCTGATTTTTGGCCACGAACTCCTCGTGTGAGGACGACGGGGAGTGCGTTCGTTGGAGAGACGAGCCGACGCTGCTTCACCAGATCACCACTCGCACAGGTACCGCGCACGCCTTCCCTTCCCTATCATTGTCCCTTTCCTTGGCTCGCCGATCGCCCGCAATAGTTATTTTGTTTTAATTTAAAGAATAAACTGCTGCCCTTTTTTCTAAGTAATCATTATTTTTTTTGACGTTTCTACCGACGACCCTCATATCCACGTGTCTCAAATGGTAGCAGAGCGTGGTTGTCGGTACGGTAGAGGTACGGAATTCGGAGTGAGAAATGGCAAGCGAGTTGCCTTCGGGCACCAGTTGGATAAACGAGCTAGCAAAGACCGAAGTAGTTAATTTTTGCACCAAATTTAATTTAGCAACCGAAGGGACTTTGGATGAGTTACGGAAACATTTACGTGAGTATGTTCGTTCACTCAATCGCGGCGATAGTGGAGACAGTAGAATAGGCGTAGAATCTCCTAAAAAGAATTCTCAGGGAGTGTGTGACCATGAAAATAAAGAACTCTCTATCAGACACTTGGAAAGCCTCGTCGCGGCCGCAAATCGTTGGGAATTACGGTTTTGTGGGGATGACGGTGAGAGTGTTATGGGGTTTTTAGAAATATTCACGAGCTTCTTGAGGCAATTCGAGTTGCGAGAAGAATTGGCCTTCAAATTAATACCAGAAGTTTTACACGGACGGGCGAGGTGCTGGTACTGGGCGAATCAATTCACCAATTTAGAGCATTTTAAAGAGGAGTTTAGGGCAACATTTAGGGTACCTAACTATCAAACGCGTCTAAAAAGGGATTTGTATAATCGGACCCAGGGAAGGAATGAGACGCTTAATGAATACCTGATTGTCATGAAAAGCATGAATGGTAGACTCGACCATCCCTTATCTCAGGAATCCCTATTAGAGTTAGTATGTGGTAACCTAAATCCCAATTATTCTTGGCACCTACTAACTAAACCGCTATCCTTCAAAGACCTCGTGCGTTGGGGACGTAATCATGACGAGAGACGGGCAGTTGCTGAGGCCTATCAGGAACCAGCACTAGCAGAATATATGGTGGAGCCCGAATTCGGGGAAAGAAATAGGCAGGCAGAACTCAGGCTCCATTCAATCGAGTCTACAAGTAATAATAGACAGTTGAGGCAGCGAGAATATTTACCAGCACGTAACCCTCCGGGGTTGGCGCGGCGGCGGCCGTGCTCCCGGGGGACCTCCCACTTATAGAAACAAGAGCCCGGCCGGGAAACGAGTGGTCCGCGGAACTATAAAGTCACGAGGGTTTCGCGGAAAATTAGTGGCATTTCGTCCCATGGGTGTCAAGAACGACTTTTCACCTAAAATAAATGTTTTGATTGAAAGGATAGTTGCTACTGCTCTTTTGGATTCGGGGGCTTACCGGTCGTGTATCTCAGAGAGCGTCTTGGGTAAAATTGCTACGTCGGGTGGTCGACATCAAATTGAAAATGTCGAAGAAGTTTGCTGCGGAGCTGATTGTGAACCCATTAAAGTTACGAGAAGCGTGCGATTAGGTATTAAAATTGACGGATATTCGTGGAAGCACGAGTTCTTAATTCTTCCGGCATGCCCAATATCCGTAATTTTAGGGAATGATTTTATGGATCGGTCCGGTATGATATTAAATTTTGTTACTAGGACCTATATCTTTAAGTTTAGGCCGGGTCTAATAGCTTCTTTCTTTGACCAAGGGTGCGTCGACGATGGGGAAGTTGAAATGGAAGAAAACAGACCATTCAAATATTTAACACGTGAGCAAAGAGATATTGTGCAAAGGTTGCTTGCCAAATATAATGACGTAATAACGAAGGCTTTAGGGTGCACCGACGAGCTGGAATATGATTTACAATTGTCGGATGAATTCCTGTTCGCACGCCGCCATTTCAGTGTAATCCCGTTAAGATGAAAGAAATGCGGCAACAGGTGGAGGACCTCTTATATAAAAATGTCATCAAAATATCTAATTCACCGTATGCAAGTCCGGCGTTCTTGGTCCCCAAAAAAGATGGCACGTCCCGACTCGTGATAGATTATCGTGCGGTGAATAAGAAAGTCATCTATGATGCGTTCCCCTTACCCACCGTTGAAAACGCCTTCCTACATTTTGGTAAGGCTAAGTATTTTTCTATTTTAGATCTGAATGCCGCGTATCATCAAATCCCCCTGTCCGCGCATAGCCGAAGGGCAACTGCATTCATTACCCCTTTTGGGTTATATGAATTCAAGAGATTGCCTTTCGGACTTTGTACCGGAGGACAGACGCTATCACGTTTAGTTGATAAAGTGTTCGGGGATGTTAAGTACAAGTATGTATTCAATTATCTTGATGATGTCGTGATATATAGTGAAAATTTTGAAGATCATATGGCACATCTGGAAGACGCTTTCGTTCGTCTCCGACGTGCAAAATTGACAGTTAACCCGGAGAAAATTTCCATTGCCCTTCGTAAAATTAAATACTTGGGGCACGAGGTGTCCAGTAAGGGAATTAGGATCGATCCCGAAAGAGCTAGAGTTGTGAGCACCTTCCCGATCCCTGATAACCTGAAGGCCGCGAAGCGTTTTATGGGCATGTGTAGCTATTATGCACGTTTTATCCCCTCGTTTTCAGAGATCGCCGCCCCTTTGAATCAATTAAAAAGAAAAAATTCACGTTTTGTTTGGGGTCGGGCCCAACAACAGGCTTTCGAGAAATTACGGGAGAAAATTTCTTCTCCACCCGTGCTGCGCATACCCGATTTTGAAAAGGAATTCATCGTGCATACGGACGCTTCAGCTAATGCAGTAGCTGCGGTACTCTCTCAGAGGGTTGAAGGTCAGCTCGCTCCGATAGCCTTCGCTAGTCGTACGCTTAACGATGCCGAAAAAAAATATGCCACTTATGAAACCGAATGCCTTGCGGTCGTATTTGCGGTTGAGAGATTTGACCAATACCTGAGAGGGCGAGAATTCGAACTTTATACGGATAACGAGGCCTTGGCGTGGATGCGGCGTCATCCTAAACAACTGGGTAAAGTCGGGCGTTGGATGCTACGTTTGTCAGTATACAAGTTTCGAGTGAACCATATAAAGGGAAAAGAGAACGTAGTCGCTGATTGTTTATCTCGGATGTTCGAGGAAGAATGCAAGGTTCACGCAGAGCTCCCTCAGGTGTGTGTTTTGCAGGACTTGCCTATGTCGTTTATGACGATATTGGCTCAACAGGAAAAAGACCTCGAGTGCAATAAAATAAAGATTAAACTGATGAGCGGGGCCAAAGTAAGGGATTTTAAGATATGTCGTGGTCTACTAGTGCTTCGTGGACGGAGAAGCAAACGTAATAGAGTTTATGTTCCATGTGAGGTGCGGCCAATGATAATGGCATATTTCCACGATTCACTGATAGGAGGACACTTAGGATTCCGTAAGACAATAAGGAAAATTTCGCACGAATTTTACTGGCCGAATATGCACAAAGGCATTCAAGAGTATGTGAAGTCTTGCGTTAGCTGCCAAATGGCTAAGGCAGCGCAAAATACCATGGTGGGATACCACTCGGCGGTGATAGCTAGCGAACCGGGGCAGAAGTATTTTATTGATTACGTGGGATCATTAACACGTACTCGTTCAGGAAATACGTCGATATTAACGGTTATTGATGCTTTCAGTAAGTTCGTATTCATCGTGCCCACACGAAACATGAGAGCGGCGAATACAGTGAAAATCCTAAATACTCGTGTATTCGCCATAGCGGGTTTTCCTAAGGTGATGGTCTCAGATAACGCCACAACATTTACGGGAAGGGAAGTAAAGGATATGTGTTTTTCTTGGGGCATAAAACATGTCACCACCAGCCCTTATTACCCCAAGCCCTCCCATGTTGAGCGATTTAATAGAAATCTGAAAACTGCTTTAACGATCTTCCACCATAATACCCAAGATCGATGGGATGAAAATCTACATACCCTGGCGATTTCTTTTAATACCGCTTTCCACGAGAGTACAAAATGTACGCCATCAAGCTTGTTTTTTGGAAGGGAGTTAAATCATCCTTTAGCCATGCAATGGATGATTGATGAGAATGTAGCGCAACCGGAAAGTAAGGAGGCACTCGAGTTTAGGTGGGCGAAAGCTCTGCGTTGCTTGGAACAAGCCAACAGGGTTGTAGCGACCAAATATAATCGCAATCGAAAAGAGCAACCGTATAGGGCTGGGCAGAGTGTGGTATATAAATTGCATCCATCAAGCTCTGCAGTAAACAAAATTTCCGGGAAATTATTGCCCAAATGGTCGGGGGAACACAAAATCAGACGGTTCACGGGTCCGGTTACCGTAGAGTTAGAAGACGTGGAACGGAGAGGTTCAATTCGTAAATGCCACGTATCTCAGATAAAACCATTTCATTGGCGATAGACCATTTCTCCTCCCTAATCCCCTCCTCCTCCTTTCCCAACGGCGTGGCGGGGCAGTGGAGAGCGTTGATCTGAGTAGAAGTGGGATTGTTTTCGCTCTCTCGTTCACTTGGGTTTCTCGACCTCTAAATTGGGGAATATTGTTTGGATTTTTTTTAAATTGGGTTCCCCGCACTTTTGGTGGGAAAATTGCTTGTATCTGGGTGTGGTAGAACTTTTTGGTTTTATTTTGGTTCTAGCCCTGTGGAGGAGTTGTTATTAATAAATTGTAACCTTTGGTGTTGAAGTCTGAAACTTGAGCCCTGTGGCTGTTATTATGACAATGTTTAGGCTATTTGAGCAACTTGTGTTTTGGGCCATTGTTGTTGATATGCAACTAGGGTGAAGAATGGAAGTTTTTTTTTGGGTGTAGAAGAATTTTAAAAAAATTGTTTCTCTAACTTTTGGTATGATTATGTTTTGACCTATTGGTGTTTTGAAAGTTGTTATGTAAGAAGAGGCGCTTGTTCTTGAATGTATGTATTATTGCTTTATTTAAAGAAACGGGCGTGAGCGACCACTGTTTGCACCATTTCCTTCTCCTTCCCCTTTTTCCGTCTGTGCTAAGAGTACTGCGAGCAACGAGGGAATTCCCTGGCAGAAATTAAGAAAAAAAACAGGGAGAAGCGAGGGAGGATGAGCCGTCCATGACGTCATGGCCTTCTCATCGAGCATTGAGTGAAAGGAAGAGTGCGGAGTGCGGGTGGATTCCACCGCCACCGCTTGGCACATAGGCACCCTGCCTGTTAAACAGGACTGTCTTGTGGTGGCCTGTGGGGCTAGCCTTGTGGGGGCTAGGTATAAGAGGGACACACACCCTGCCCCCGGGCTGATTTTTGGCCACGAACTCCTCGTGTGAGGACGACGGGGAGTGCGTTCGTTGGAGAGACGAGCCGACGCTGCTTCACCAGATCACCACTCGCACAGGTACCGCGCACGCCTTCCCTTCCCTATCATTGTCCCTTTCCTTGGCTCGCCGATCGCCCGCAATAGTTATTTTGTTTTAATTTAAAGAATAAACTGCTGCCCTTTTTTCTAAGTAATCATTATTTTTTTTGACGTTTCTACCGACGACCCTCATATCCACGTGTCTCATAATGAAACATTTTGCAGAGAAAACAGTATCATCGATTTCATTTTTCTCTGATAGTTTTAAAATTCTGGTAATAAATATTTGAGTGGATTATTCCCTCCCCCAGAACCATTGACATAATCTTTTAATAGAAATATATTTGTTGGATAATTATGTAGCATTAGTTTCTAAGATAGATATAAAAAAGGCGATTAGAAATGTTATGATTTTATTTTTATAAAGTCATAGTCACTTTCCTAAGTTTCAATCAATTAGAGATGTAAATTTGATCGTATGACAAAAGCTCACGTCTTGGTGATATCAGGTCAACTTAAAATAACTAGAGCGCCCAAGCTATGAATCTCGCTACACTTTCTCTAGGTTTGCTACACTCAATTACTAAACAAAGGACTGAAAATTTCCCATAACTGTAAATTATCTGACTTTTTAAGAGAAGAATTTGCTTCCGGGAACATGATGTAATCTAAACTAAATTGCGTTACGTTCTACAAAATTTTTTCATATACATATGGAACTTGGAAACGTTAGAGATATTTGGAATTCCGAAAACTGTATTGAAAAACTATTGAAACTCTTTAAGTGGCGGCCTGTTTCAAAGTTACCACCTACCTCCAGACATGGAAATAAAAAAAGTGCCTGAGATTGAGTGGCTAGTGTGAATACTGGAATGGAGCCACTGTTTTATGTTTCAAACTCATATTTGTTATGCGGCGTTGTTATCACAGTAAATATGTCCGCCTCTTTAGCATATTCATTCGACTAATACAGCACACGAAATATGTATATCGTGAAAATCAGCAGTGCTTGCTGCTTAAATACACTGAGGTAAAAATATCCGCGTCAAGGTGACATAAAATCTCACTTTAAAACATTCGGTAGTATTATTTTGTAACATTCGTGTGTAAAGGTTGATATGTTCCCTTCAGATCATAACTTATTCAGTCATTAATGAATCAACGAATGACAGATTTCGGACAATAGCAGCGCCATCTATTGTTAAAGATTCCATGTTATTCTATCGGGATGCTTCTCCGAGAATAGCGCCAAAGACGAGACCAAGATATCGTGGGGAGCACATATAAGAAATATTTGTGGCAGATCTCTGAAGAAGCTAGGATTCGTCAAGCGTATTGTGGGAAGATTTTCGGATGAAAAAGTAAAAGAGAGAGGTGCTATTTCGCACTCGTCCGGCCACACCTTGAATATGCAGCGAGCATATGGGATCCGGTGCAGAAAGACTTAATCCGGGAACTTAATAAAATACAAAGGAAAGCTGCGCGATTCGTCAAAAACTGCTAAGGGCGTACAGACAGCGTTACACAGATGTTAAAGGAATTAGGCTGGGAGCCGCTAGAGACCCGGAGGCTGCGCGATAGGCTTAGATTGCTTGAACAATTAAGAATAGATATCATTAAGAGCGACACGGAGAACATCATATTAGAACCCCACTATATTTCCAGGTCCGACAGAAACGATAAATTAAGAGATTATTATTTTGCCGAACGGATAGGTATGGGAACTTGTTTACCCCGAAAAATAAGGGACTTTAATAAATGCTAGGCGTAATTTAATTAGAGCGTGTCCTTTTTATATGTAAACGGCTGGTGTCCTAACACCCCCCGCCACACGCCTTGAGGCGGCTTACGGGGTAGTATGTAGATGTAGATGTAAGATGTTTGATAAATAAGAACATGTGATGCAAAATGAGAGTCGTCATTGCGAGCATATTGTACCTTTTGATAATCAACGCTGGACGTAATTCAAATAGAGCATGGAAATAAATAAACTAATGTCAATTGTATGGTCTAAATTATCACGTGGATGCATCAGTGTCGGGAGAGTGAGACTTAAATTCCTTTCATCAGAAGTCACTGTGGTTAATATTAGTTTAATCATATAAATCAACTCAAGAAAGTAGAGTAAGAGTACGATGCTATCTGTGGTCCAAATTTTAATCTCACGGCAGTAATTGACACTAATCTTCATGAGCAATTAGGGCTTTGAAGGAATCTTTCGGCGAATTGATTGACAAAGACTAATTACATCCATAAAGTACTCATTTTCCTTCATTAAAGTGTTGAGATGAAGGTATTGGTTCGTGACGCTCTTACTTCAACGAAGAGCTTTCTAAAGTACTGCATCTATCCTCCAGTAGAATAGAAGATATTTAATATTCGATTCTAAGGAGAGCACGCCACTTACTTACAACTCGTTTTATCGAATGATTTCTCCATATTTTGCCTTTATTTTTCCAATAATCTTGCCTGATTGAGGTATCCGAAAACGTTGTCGGCATCTTATGCCGAGGAGAACTCCCTTAAGGCTGTTAACTTCTATATTTATTGCGAAGCGGATTTCAGAGCTGAATAAACGTCCGTCTAAATCTTTTCAAGCATATAATAAAATAGATTTGCGTTTAAAAGGCAATTTAATATTTTTCCAAGCCATAACGACAAACAAATGCCGATTACGGAAGACCGTACGCGGGGTTATAAATATTGACTTAAATCGTTACATATTAAGTCGTGAGATGCCGAATGTGAATGCGATAAGGATGTTAGTGAACACTTGCAATGAAAATGGCAGAGAATGGTATAAATGAACAAAGAAATAAGGGGGAGAAAAATAGAGAAGCACATAGGAGGCAGTTTGCCACGAGCATTTTCGATAATGCCACGAAAAGTAAAAAAAAAGGATTTCTTACTAATTCACTTCAGAGTAGGTATATCTCTCAAAGACTGTTCTCTTCAGTAGGATACATTTCAGCTGATTTACAAAATGGCTTCAGGGCATCCGAAGCACAAGATCGTTTTCCATGGTGACAAAACCACCTTTGTTATTTCCACAAAACTTGATGACGCTGGCACGACGCGCGTTTCACCACACTGTGGCATACTCATGTGCACTTTGTGACACGCGCGTCGTGCCAGCGTAATAAAGTTTTGTGGAAATAACAAAGGTGGTTTTCTCATCATGGATATCCATAATTTCAACGAGGTCAGGCCTGATATCATCAGTTTTACAAGATCGTTAGCATACCTGTAAATGTTTAGCCCATCAGATTATGAAGATTATTAATTAATTAATTATCATATTCCTCTAACCTTTCGTGAAAAAAAATGACAGAAGTTTGTTTTCACCAAATAGTCAAACTGGAGTGATGTTCAACCACCTGGAGACACCCGTATGTGCGTGATTCACGGTGAAAAATTTGATTCACCAAAACCTTGGTTTCGAACTTGGATCTCTTGAATTCCATTCAGGTGACATGTTAACATTTAAGTGATCCATACTGGAAAGCATACTTTTTTCGAATCGCTAGGTGTGAATTTTGGGGCTGTTAAGTTTGAACCTCACTCCAGTATAACGAGTTTTCCTCGTGAGTTACACACATTACTACAAAAAAAATACATTTACTCTGTGAACTCATGTGATTGTCTTTACATTTACAGTGGAAGTCCGCAGCTAGTTGGTCGTGAGCTTCTCTTGCAAGCTTACCTCTCAAGGTTCAGCTGAAATTCGCGGTGCCAGAGACTACTCCTCCTTGCGAGTGACTTAATGAAGGCGTATTTCATCCAATTCATCTCACGTCACTTTCGGTTTCCGAAATTAATAGAATAGCTGGCTCACGCAAGAACATGCTTCACCCGGATGTTCTGGCGATATGACGGCCTTGGAGCGGCGAGTCCATCCGAGTGGAAAATTATCGACAAAATTGGAAGGTTAATAATGATGTCTACATTCCGCCCCCTCCCTCATGTATCCCACTCCCCAAACGATGCTCCCCACCCACCAACCCCACCCCCTTCCCAGTTCATCTCATCCCTAGAGTCCACCTGCAGTCGGAAACACGAATGCTGCAACGAGATGTAGAGCAGAGGCGTCGGACCCTGCGGTGACGTCGCGGTTTCTATCCCCAATTTTTTTATAGTTTTTAGTACGAAAGGACCATTATTATGAAATATTTTTTATTATTTGATTACCATTAACTATTTTGGCAGAAAAGTGCCATGAATTTAGAATTCATTAATGTAATCGATTATCAACTTCTAATAATCGATACATTCCTTTTTCTAAATCATTTTCTGGGATTATATATGAATCAAAATCAATCTGGATAAAGTCTGAATATTCATAACTTCAGTATCATGTCAGCCGTGCCAGACATGACTTTTGTCAAGTTATTAAAATGATATAACCCTTGTATTACGTCTGGAAATCTAAAATGAAATGGAGTCGTCCCATTGAAATAAATTGGGTGTGCTCAGGACCACACGCTGGAAGTGAAAACTTCTCTGACCGATTTATATTCCCAAATAAATCTGAATAAAAAAGGAGAATAAGTTACAACAATATTTTTAAAAATTAATATTCCATTTATATAAATTTTATTTTTTTGTTGACAAAATTGGTATTTATCTGAAAAATAGGTGTTGTACATGCGCCTGAATAATATAACACATTTATATCTCTTATGTTAATTATATTTATATTCTAATTAACAATTCTCATCATCATTGGTTACATCTTCAAACACCATTTCCTCATTTCATCATTTTCTCGCATTCTATTTTCATTATTCTCATTATGAATAATTTGACTAATTTCTATACTATTTCTACAGAATTCTAGAAAAGAAACTATTGGCTTATGATAACTAAAGTAACTGATAACCTTTGAATTTCAAGATTCGGTAAAGAATACGAACAGGGAAATATGGTACGCGATTTAAACGGTGCACTTTTTCCCGCTTGTCCTACCATCTGGTGGCAGTTATGCGCACTGTTAGGACAGCGGTGCTGCCATCTGACGATGGTATTGGAACTACGTCGCCGAAGCAAAAAGTGCGGTACGGTATGTGACGCGAGTTTGCTCTTTTTCCCCCAAAGTGCCAAAAGTGCCCAACGGTCCAAATGAAGTTATCACTTCAATAAATCCAACGTATGTGAGAAGCTTACAATTCGGTTTGGAAAACTCAATTGAACTACCAAGCTGAAACATATTATATGAGATTAATTCGATCCGTAACTAGATCAAGGAATATTTTTTACTAATATTTTACAAGATATTTCAACTACCTTTACCTTAAATCGTCAGATTCGGATAAAATAATCGAAAATCCACTTAATAATTCTCTTAATTTCTCCCGCAGAATTGAAATCCAGTGCCAGCAAGGCTGAACAGCAAAAGAGGTAATATTTAACATATTTTCAATCATTGGGAACGCTAAATTATGTGTATTATATAAATCTGGCATAACACCTACTCATTCGCTTTCTGACGCATATAAGTTTTATGGCACTTTTAAACGACAAAATTAGTATGAGATCTTCTACTGAGTGACGCTGAGAAACAGCTGATAGATTCTGATTGTGAGTGTGGAGATAAGAATATCTCAGACAGCTAAGAAAACTGATAGAAGTCAGATTTTATTAAGATTTTGATGATTGAAAATTTCCGGGGATATATTTGTAGCAAGAAGCGTACGTAAGTTTCACGGTCCAAAGGGCATTGCTTAGTAATCAGATTTTATGGCAAATGTTCATATTATTTGAAATAAATTTGAATATATGTATATGTGCAGAAATATCCCTCACTAGCGTATACATTTGTATTCCGATATTTGTATTTGTATAGCGATAACTGATTCGGTTGGAGTTAAAGATCTGAGACATTGGAAAAAACCGTAGGTATTGGAAAGGAACAGTTTTTTTTCCGATTTTTTCCCTGCCGTGAAAAAACGGAGTCTGTTGCTGACTACGCACGTCTTTGTGTGACAACACTTTGATTTATCAATTTTTTCCTCTTAAATTCTCTGTCAATGAACGTTGTTAATGACAATTGGTGTAAATAAAAAAAAGCATGACATCTATTGAAGCGAAAGGAGAATATATGCCCCATAACAGCATAGCATATTTGTGAAGTTCAAATTCTGAATCAGGACCAACCATGTTGCCGCTTGTAACTTATCCTTATCGTAAGTGTGGCAACGATGGGGTGACCCTCAGGAGATAATCGCAGGGTGTGTCTCTTCAAAAAGGATTTCCCATTTGGGCTGCGAGACGAATGTATTCAAGACTGTTCCATAGGTCTAAAAGAAACAGGTAATGGCAGGAATTTTCAATTTCACTTCATGTATTTCACTTAATTTCATTTCAATTTCACTTCAATGTATTCAAGACTGTTCCATAGGTCTAAAAAAAACAGGTAATGGCAGGAATTTTCAATTTCACTTCACCGTAATGATAAAATAACTGCTTTCAATAATTAGCATTGCCTCAAACTTAGCAATTCATTCATATTTTAATAGAAGCCATCCCAATAAAAACCTCAAGAATTGTGATCTAGATGAGATATAATGTAACATAACAAATCTACACATAGGGAATGATTTGCATGTATTTAGTACAGGTGATAGTGTAAGAGATATGAGGACGAATCAGCAGTCGCGGAATATGTTATCGGCCAATCCCAGGGTGGTTAATGGAGTAAACTACCACAGCGAATCAGAACGGAAGCTAAGGGGAGCCTATCTAAGGGGACTAAGGGGAGCCTATCCCATTGCTTCAAATAACAATGGCTGAAGGAAACCAAGACGCCGAACACAGGTGTGTCTTGAGGGAGAACATTCGAGATGCCACGTGCCAACAATGCATTGAGAGGTATAAAGCCCTGGTTACACGATACATTAACGCGTACGAGTTCATGTACATTTGCGTGAACGGATTCATGTTTATTCCGTGAACGAATTGATGAATCAGTGGTTAACACTGTACATGAAACCGCACATGCATTCGCACAATTTTCAGGGTACGCATTTGCGATTGTTGTTGTTTTTCTCTCTACTAAGCGCAAAATTCAAACCATTCAAGCATTCATAAAGTCTACTTACCTATAGGCTACCTACTATAAAGCATATTATAATTACATATACTTAATATTTCAAATTCAGATTCCGATTTTCAGAGGTAACTATCCCAAATTCCGCATTTGTTTTCCCGAGTGGTAGTTCCTCGGATGAAAGATACTCGAATGGACTTGCTAAGTCCCATTTTATACGCTTCGGGCATTATATTGCAGTTATGGTGAGGGGTATTTGCTACCTCGAAAATCAAATAATTGTAGTAGAACGAATACATTGGATCAAATCTTATTTAAATGTTAGCTGTATGATACGTGAGGTATTTCCTGTTGACAAAAAGTGCAATAAAACACCCTTTTTATACAGGATCGATAAGAACGCTTGAGTATATATATGTATTGAATGCAATTCATGAATAAACTCAAACTATCATGGGTAATAACATAAAGGATCGCAAAAATATAGATTTAGTTATTCTCGGCACGTTTGAGAAAGGAAGTCGGTAGTAGTATTGGAAACAAGTGAAAAAACTTGCTCTTAAATGGATAAAGTTACCTCATGTACACAACGGTAATCTTTAATTATCTCTCCGGTTCCTACTTACTTGGGTTTTTAATCTAGAATTAGACGTATATAAAAACAGCTGATCCAGTTTTGAGCCCAAATAGCTGTTTCTTGGATGCTATGCCAGTGAATTAATTACCCGATAAAATATAACTATGTGAGAGTCGTATACAAGCATAAATTGTTGTTGAAGTAAAAAAACTAAGTAGTTAACGGCCAATCACACATTCGTGGCGCTAGCTTCTCAAATATTTACTGCACAAACAAGGCATTTTGTAATTCACTGTTCTGGTACTGGACTAGCCCTCCCGGCATTCATGACCTTGTTGAGAAAGCGTTTAGCTCTGAAAAGAAATAGATAAGTACGCGAAATACAAGAAATGCTCTTCTAATTAATGCATTTGAACCTTTATTCTACTAATTCCGACGGAATGTGTAGGAGGGTAGTCCAAGCGAGGGGCAATGGTCCAACGATAGCGAGAGGTCAATAAACGTAGCGCACAGGTATTCCAGGAAGTGCTAACAGTGCCAAGTTCAAATAGTAGAGCGAAGTCCTAATGGAGCAGAGGTCAAAATAAATACTAACAGCTGAATCAAACGCAAACAAACCAAAACTTAGAAGTATAAAAACACCATACGAACAGAAAACATTATTTCCGTTATCTACTACCAGGTGTCACTGAAGCACGAGCGCAACTTGTACGAATGTATGAACCAAATAAGAACAGGTTCTATTTTATGTTCACGCATTCGTACATTCGTACATATTGGTGTGGTTACTACACGGTGAATTTTCTCGTTCATTCTCGCGTTCATACATTCACACATTAACTTGTACATGTTAATGTATCGTGTAACCAGGGCTTAAGACTTCAAAAAACGAGACCCTTATACCTCAGGGCTCTGTCTCTCTGTTAACAATCACCGACTTGTATGTCACGTCAGTGCGACCTTTAGAGTTTTGAATAATGACAGCGTTACTTCACTGATTGGTGACCCTGTGGTGAAATAACGTGGCATTAATCAGGGAAGGTTGACGAGAATTGGCGCCGAGGTAGAACGCGTTCCAACGACAAGCACAGCAAGTGTGTACATGTTCAGACGCATTGCATCATCTTAGCGGATAAGTAAACTGTGTTGGGCATGTGCTCATAATTGGACCGATTGGACCTTAAACTGTTGTTAATTACGTTAAAGGGTATTTCGTATTTTTATCAGAGGGTATTTATAAATAACTGTTTAGCTCTGGTATTCAACGCATACATTTGGTACTACATATCACTCTGAGAAAATCATTGTGGAACAACTCAAGTTCAAGAACCAGAAATCTAAGGGCTTTACCCGTAATCTTGTCATTTTATATCGAACTGATGCTTGATTTTGGTTATTAAATTGTTTCGAAGCATAATACGACCAGTGGTTCAGTTTTATTTGTATCAATAGTGCCACTAACATTGATATGTGCAGTGAGCAGGTTGAAGGGAATATTTTCCATTTGTTATGCTAAATAGACATTTATAACAAACAATATATGTACGTAATAAGAGTATCTACCACTGAGTAGCCCAAACAAAAGATATATTTTTTTATTTAATAATAAGTGTTCTGTAGTATAATACGACAAGTGGCTCAATTTCATTTGTGTTATTAGTGCCATTTACAATGATATGTGCATGAAGGCGAATTATAAATAATTAGACTTGACCGACTGGGCCCATTATCGCAGAGGGGCTGGATTTTAATCCTGAGAATAATAAAGATTTTTCAGTGGAATACTGATCCTTAAAGAGAGAATTATAAACGTAAGTATGACGGCTCCGCACAAGGCATGGGCGCTACTCTCAAAATGTACCGGTATTTTTTTGATGAATGTTAAAAAGCAAATAATACTACTCGCCCGGTAGAACCGATAAAAAAATACCGGTATTTATGTAATTGATTAAATATTTGAATCAATTACAAATTAAAAAGCGTTTCACTCTAATTTTCCGGCATTTCGGCAAATTATAATATAAGTCCAAAAAGATACAAAGACATTTACATCCATCGGCATTTTTAATAAACATTCATCGGGCAAAATAATTGGCTATTCAGAAAAATACATTTTATATTACGCTGTATGTTTGCGCTCGCCGCTTTTGGTTTCAATGATTTCAAATCAAATGAGGAACGATCAGTGTTTTTTTTTAATTTTGTGATCAATTAAAATTCCTTGTTATAATGTGATCAATAATTGCGGTCGCAGTAACTTTTAACTTACAGGAATAAATATTTGTATTTATACGGTTCAAAATCATCGATTGTCTGGTGTTCGGCAGGCGTCAAAATTTTGTACTTGCATATTATACGTATCAATAATGATAACAAACATATCTCAACTTCACTGTTATTTAAATATGAGAAAAGATATATTATGAGAACATTTGAAAACTAGTGTAGCTTACAAGTCGAAGTGAAGCACGTTTGATTACAGGACTTGAGGAACTTGTGCTTTAGGACGTTTAAGACTTAATTTGGGTGGTGACTCACAATTCATATGGTATTTACATCTCAACTCTTACCTTTTAAATACGTATTTACAAACACGTGAATAGTTAGCGGCGCGTAACCAAGGTCACCAAACGCAGTAAATGAAGCTCCGTTTCCTTGAGAAGCGACAGCTCCGTTTTTTGCAATACTTTTGAATCCGACGTACATTGTATACCTCTTAAAGAACGTGTCAAGTGGTTAAAAGAAGTTCAACGACGGAGGAATATAGATTCTGTTCGCAGTTGCAACTATAAGCGATGTTCGTTAAATGTAATCCATTGGGTGTAATCACGAATGGAATGAACATTTTCAGTTCTCACTCAAACCCAATAAAAATTGTCAAGTGGATATATATTCATCTGTGGATATTCCTAGATCACAAATAGTGTTGTCGTTTTCCTCGATTAATTCTCATACCGATAAAAAAACAGTATAGTATTCGAAGGGATTCAACTTTAATTAGCCAGTATCATCTTGCATTGCAAATAAATACAGAAAATGATTATTTTGAATTTCAAAGTTTACAATGCATGAGTACATAAATGAAGTATTATTGCTGTATTATTCTACTTGAATTTTTACTGATGGCAATGTCGAAAATAAAAGATTACGAAATAAAAATTGGATAAAATAAATGTACGTGGTCCAGTAAGAATCAGGCAATGTGCCAATAAATGGAAGGTGATTGCTAAATACCGGTATTTTAGTGCCGGTACCGTATGTAGTACCGATTTTTAATATTGGTCGGTAAACCGGATTTAAAGAAATAGTATATGTACTGCTGAATACTGCTATTTTTTCCCGTCCATTATTAGTGTTATACTTCGTAGTATACTTCGGCGTTATTATTAGTGCAAAGGCGTTATAATTAGTGCAAATGAAAGAGCTGCATTGACATTCGTTGTGTTGATACGCACGGTAATATATGAACATGGACGGCATGTAAATCACCGTAGGAATAAGCACACGGATATTCATTGCAGAAGTACGGTACGATCGATAAGTGAGTCAATCATTGCAGCGTCTGCAATTTTTTTCAGCGAGGGTCGGTGGGGCATACCGCGTATCTTGCACGGCCCACCCTTGGCCCTTCGACTGTATCCAGGGGGGGCCACGCCCCTCGTAACCACGGCGTCATCCATCACCCACGGAAACGAACCGTCTCTCCCAAATGTCTCAACAGCCGACCGCCCACCCACTGCCCACCAATCCTCCTCTCATTTATTCGCGGTTTCCAAGACAACATTCCGACTTACTCCCACCACCACATCCCCTCTCTTAAACCCTCAACGTCCCTTCACGGTGAGCACCAAATTGATGCGGGAGGGGGAGTTAGACGGGGGAGGGGGGGGGGCTTACCTTTTGACAAATACGGCCGGCGATTCCAATCCCTTTAATTCCACCCTCCTCCTCATCTATTTCACCCTCCCCCCCCATTAATGCAAATTTCGTTTCCCCCCTCCCCCACTCCCAGGAATCCACATGTTGAAACGCAAAGGAAGATCCCTAGGGTGCCCCCCCCTCCCACATTCCTATCCTCCCTCCTTTCCCGCCCCTCCAAAAAAGGGGCGACTATAGCTGCTTCCTTTGCCGCACCATATTCTTGTCCTCGAGTCGTGCGCATTGCCTATGCGCTGCACGAAGAGCCGTCACAAGTGCTTGACATCCAGGAGCCCGTCGTTCGTTGTTTGGAGGGAAAAAGAGTTCGTCTCTCTCGGCGGAAATGAAATGCATCCAAAGGAGAAGTCTATTTGAAGAAGATGAATTCCCAAGGGAGGAGAAAGGAAATACTGAAAGACGGAAACCGTTACACTAGAAAACTAAAAGGTACCTACGCTCACATAGGAAAACTAAAATGGAACCAAAATATTCAAGTCACTCCCTAACTCGGGTTAGTGGCCACAGGGACCATGAAGATAAATTCAAACAAATTTGGAGTATATTTATTTATTTATTTATTTCAAAGTCTCGAAAAACGGCACAAAGGCTTCTTACATTGGTCGACAAGCTTACAAATAAATAAAAATTTTATCAAAACATACCCTCAAAAATGTAAAATATAACACAAATATAAAAATAAGTAGGAGAGAAAGATTGGGATTTATGGATAAGGAGATGGGATAGATGGAGTCAACTCGGCAATATTATGTTTTCTGAGGACTGATTTGAAAACGGAGGAGGTTGTGGAGAAGAGGTCAAGGGAGGCTAGTAACTGCGAGGCTAGGGAGTTGAAAGTTTTCGGGATACGGTAGAATAGGGAGCGTTGGGACATTGAGAGTCTGAATTTGGGAATGTCAAGAAGGGAGTTATTGCGTAGGGAACGAGGAGGAACATGAAGAGGAAAGATAAGAGGAAGAAGGCAGCAGTTGGTACGAAGGGAGTCACTCCAAAAGCTATGGATTTACATATGTATTTCATCTTCATTGGTGAGCAGTCAATAATGTAAACTCGAAGCAAAATCGATAACGAAAACAATCTTCTGAACCAACTAAAGGTTTATCAAATTGCTTATCATCACGTGTTAAACTATGCCGCAAGAGTTTTTCCTTGAGGAATTTTAGTAATGTCGCAAGTAGGAAAAGTTATTCTGAGTACCTAGTTCAAGGAATGTATTTTATCATCATTTTCTAGTGATGATATATACCTAATTCTTGATTTCTAATGATATACCTAAAGCCTTCAAAGTAAATTTGAATAATGGTCATAAAATACTGATTCAAGCGCTATGCAATAATATTTTCTTTTTTAGTATTATTGAGGTTTTTTGTTAATATTCAATTTTAAGTGAATACTGTTTGCAGAAGTTTCGATTTATTTTACAAACATCCATTAGTTTAATATAAAATTGCAAATTTGCATTTCAAATTGAAACTGTTGGTTAAAAATTGCTGGTTGAACACAATATCAGAAGCCTAAAAAATAAATAGTTAGCATAATTAGAAAGCTCATATGCAATTTACGTCACAGTAATTTGATTACCATACATTATTAAATGAAAACATACAAATCACATTATAAAACTCAATCAACTCACAAAGTATGTCATATCAAGAAACAGAACATCATTGCTATAAAACTACATATAAATATGGTTATGGAAATAAATCAAGTCTTTCTAACTTTATTTATGTAATTTTTTTAAACCATTTCCTTAATGTTATTACTCTATGCACGCTACTTTATCTTAAAATATCAGTTTTTTAACACATGTTTTTGGTCCTTTGGTGAGGTACTTATGTGAATCATTTCCAAAAATGGACGTTTATTAATATGTTTTTTTAAATCTAAAATTTATACGTTGGCAACATTGAAAGCGTGTATATTATTACAATCATGTTGATCAAGAGCATGCAAAGGTATTGAGATTTTTATATCAATAATGTGCTGTGAAAAACGGTTTTTTAAATGTTGTGATGCTTGTGCTGAATGATTCATATCACAGCAGAAACATTTAATTAGATAAAATAAATAACTCTTCATAACTTTAGGCAATTAATATTTACCAATAATAGTTGATTAGTGGTAAAAAATGAAATAGGATTATAGTACTTTGTCTGCAATATTCAGAATTTCAAGAAATTGATAGTGTTAATTCAGTGCTGACTCGTGGGATAAAATTCTCTGTTGTTGAAACCAGCTTTCCGTGTCAAAATTTCAAAAGTAGTTCTCCGCAAAGGAAAATGGCCAAATGTATGCTTGGAACAAGTGTTATTGCGGGAAACTAATATTTAAAAGATTGAAATCTTGCATTCCATGACCGGCGGTGGAATGAACATAATTATGTCGCAGTTGTAATCATTTATTCAAAATGTGCAAAGCGTTAAGAGAGTGAACGAATGATTTCATATGCTCCGCGAACTAACTCAAATACGCCCCTAACATACACAGTGTCCCATTGATCGTGTATCACTTCTAACCTATAATTTCAGACATTTTATTTCGTGCCACATGGATGAAATTTGGTACCTAGGTAGAAAAAGGTCGTAAGTTTTGTGTATTGTAAGTGAAATTTTATAAATATGACCTTTTTGACCCCATAAATAGGGTCCAGCCAAAAAATCCAATTTTTGCCTTGTGGGCTTTCAATGTTAAATTTTTCGAAATCCAAAAAAGACATAATTTCTTTGTTAAACTTTCAATTTTTCAGTTTTTTGGGCACAAGAAACATGATGGAAGAACTTTCGAGTTCAAAATTGCAACCGTGACCCCTGAAAGGGCACAGTCAAAGTTCATAGGGGTGACGAAAAGCGAATCGCCGCTACAAACCTATCGAATCATAGGTTTAAAAATGTTCCAAGATCGATGGTAAGGTCTGCAGATCCCTCTTGTCATCTCTTGACCTTCAAGGGTCACTCAGAGGTCACCGGGGGGAAAAATGAATCGGGGCTACAAACGTATCGAAACATAGGATTAAAAAGGTTCCAAGGTCGATGGTCAGGTCTTCAGATCTTCACACTCTGTGTATGTGCAAGCAACAATCCCAGCTTAGGGTGATTGGAACTGCCGACCCAGCAAGAAGGGATTTGCTCGAGCAATGGCAGTTGAGGCAGCAATCGTTAGAAATCGTTATCACGCTAAAAGTTAGAGAGAATCTCTCAGCGTTTGCTTCTTAAGGCGGCTTTACACATGAAGTTACTTTCATGACAGTAGCCTTGCAAGTCGCTTGTAAGTGGTACTTCGATGTGTAAGCACGTACTTCCATGGCAGTAGGAGTGGTCGATAGCGGTACTTATCGACCGCGGATTGCACTTGCAAGGAAAATAGACTGGCTTCTATTTTGCCTGCAAGTAGCATTTAGATTCAGCGATAGTATTGCAAAACATCCCGTGAAATTTTCTGCCTGGTTAATATATTAAATTAGTAATTTATTAAAAGTTGTGATGATTTTACCTTCCAATAATGTCTTACAACTGGTTTCAATTAAAAATTAGCTTGATACTCTTCTTAACTCAGTTTGAAACAGGATTCATTACACAATACGACGGAACTATTTCGCAGGCGCGTAGGCTCACTTTTGAACGTCCACAGACTTGTGATTCGCCGTGGTTTACTTTCTGATGTGACAATTCGGTGGCTTTGTTTCCCGGTAAATCAAGTCAGTGACCAGAGGTATTTACTGAAATATCAATTAAAAACAGTTGTTTTAAGTAATGCGGGTGATGTTCGCGACAAATTGGTTTGTTTGAAGGGCATTTAACTCATTCATATTAATAAATATTAGTGTATTACAACTACCCGTTCATGCACCGACAAAACTGCTCATGGCTTAGTCTCATGAAGTTGTTATAGTCTTTCCCATCGCCGGTCAATAGATCTTTCAAAAGATTATCCTCTAGGGAGAGGACACAGCCCTTTTTACAGTGTGCTCTTTCACCCAACAACGTCGTCGTCTCTTCGGTTGACCACAATTTACCAACTCCAAAAGAGCTACGGCTTAAATAGCTCGTCTTCTTCTTTGCATTTGGAGTTGGTACGCCATATTCGTTGATTTGAATTTAATTTCTTTCGCCTCCTTAGATCCACTATTCATTTATTTGCGGATCAACCGGAAGTAATGTGTAAGCAGAGCTGTGCCATGCAAGTAGCGATATAAATCGATACTTCGCTGCACTCGCTATTTCCATAGAAGTCAACTTCCATGTGTAAAGCCGCCTTTATATATTCCTCCAAATTGAGCGACTTTTTTTTCGTTTTTGAACTGAGATTAGGCATTCAAGCCGCTAACGAATGAATGACTGGTCTGAGGCGAGAGAGCGAAAGGAGGAGGACGAGCTGAACATGAGATTCCTTATCTCCTCCGAGTGTGGATTGAGGTTGCTGTCTTTTTACTTTCCATCGCGTCGTACGCAGCGCTCGCATCGGCTCAGAGTAGAATTCAAATCGAGGGAACATTGGGAGGGAACGTCGATCGCGTTCTTTTTACATCGATCTCCCGATCGGAAGACCATCTCCCACAACCGATAAACATTTCGATGCGCCAATCCCGACTGTTGATAGCGCCGTGCCAAATCCGGGGGTCTAATGGAAGAGGGATCGCTATTTAAGATACGCCTGATATTCGAGCGCCAATGGACGGAATAACGCCAAACTTATAATTTCCTATCTCACAGTGATCAACCTTCCAGCGCGGCGGAATTTATTTTCCGCCATTGGGTTTTTTCTTCTTTTATGACACATAAGTGCGTGTTCAAGGCAATAAACTGTTTTTTGTAATATATAACGTGTGTAATACAGGAATTTGAAAAAAATAGCCTTTGTTTATGAATTTTTGAGGCTCTAAAAAAGCAAATGGCTTAATAAAATAACCTGTCATAATTGACAACAAAATCAGTCCTTTTTTTTCCAGATTTTGCCTTTCTCATGCAAAATCAGTCATTTTTAAGCATGATATAATGTCCAAAAATATCTAATACATTTCAGTTATTATAATGAAATTCAGTTTTCATCACATTCTGATTTCTATGGCAACACAAAACTATAAGAAAGTACTTTGGCACTGTATCTCAAAATGATTACCTAACAAGTAACCTTCAGTGAAGTGGCAAGAAAACTACAACTTATTAAATCATTACATTCATTCATCATTATTCATTCATCATTATTCATTCATCATTATTCATTCATCATTATTCATTCATCATTATTCATTCATCATTATTCATTCATCATTACATTCGTGATAAGCAATCGTACGTTTGGTTATTTACACATCATCGTAGTCTTCTTCGGGTTGTGCACACACACTGCACTTGATGGTTTTGAGCGAATTATGTTTTCATACACACTGATAAAAACTTTATTGCACTACATCGAGTTTTCACTATTTTTTTGGGGCATTGAAGGCAAATCGGTCTTTGCGAGGAAGAATTAGGCTTATCTGGTTACTTGCATTGAACCAAAAACGGCTGGAGATCTTGCGGAAGAGAAGCAATCGTGGCTTGATGTTTAAATTTTTCTTCCAACGGGGACATAGCTAAATTGAACATGAATGTTCTCCTCAGATTGCTGCTGGTGGGGAAAGTTATGAAAGTTTTGAAGCTATTGATCCCTACTAAGTCAAGTACGCGGAAAAACATTACTAACGGCCACTTCCGGGTGCTTATAGAAGTGGATAATTTAGAGCACGTGAGATCTACGCCGCCTTTGGTTGCGTCCTAGTCTCAGTGTGCGAATCAACGGGGGGGGGGGGGGGGGAAGGGGGGGAATTCCCCGGCTCGTAAAATTGTTTCCCTGGCTGATGACAGCAATATTTTTCCCTGCCAGGGAAAATTGTTTCCCCCCTCTCTTGCTCCTAGCAACTACTGGTTACTTGTACAGTGCACACCAAGCGGCATGCGTGGGAATTGCGTACTCCGTCAGCTGGATCCGCGCTGGAGCGAAAGTGACGCATTAAGTCGGCCGTGCTTCAACAAGTGCGGTTAACACAGCATTATTCAGTAAATATTATGAAGCAGTGTGTTCGTTACCACGTGTTTGCTATCGCGATTCCACAAAACTGTCGAATTGGGGTTCACAAGATGGCAGGGGAGACTAACGGCAATGCCGATCACCGCGGACGGAATATATACCCCTTCATAGTTCGGCGGCTAGAAACAAATGAATGGTGTAAGGCGTCACAATAATATTGGCATTGCAGTACTTGCATTTCATTGGGAAAAGCAAAATTATTTGATTTTTTAGTTCAATTTCCGTGATCAAATGAATTAATTAGTTATAAAATAAGTCGGTAAACATTTATTTAAACTAATTTGATGGCAATAGTTTCGCTTTAACCATATATGTTAAGCAAACGTGAAACGTCTCCATTGTTTTCGTAAGGTAATTGAAATAAGTTGCAATAAAAGTCTCGAGACTGGATTCCAGCATTATATAGTGCTGCAAGCGTAATATTTGTCTGTAAGAAATAACTCGGTATTTATTAAACATGCCAGGCAAAGATTTGTTGAACATGCAGTAAATATTAGCAACGGCATGAAAATTTTCACAGGGGATTTCAGTCGGGATGAATATTTTGCGGCGAGTCAGCGCTAGTCAGTAGCATTTACCGGCCTGGTGTCATGATTTCTAAAGAGGTTTTCTCATTGGCAGAGTTCTGCCGCCATGCCTCCACCGACCTATGACGCCCCCTTTAGTTTCATTTATTGACATTTAAGTTAGCATTCAAGGTGATGGAGATAATGTGGATGTGTTTAGTACTTCTACGAACTTAATTGGTGGCTGTATCAAGTTGCAGCAATTTGAAAAGTGGAAAAGTAGCTTGCCGTGGCTTTCGTATAAAGCATCTGGTGAAATCATTTGTTCCTTCTGCAGTGATGTGCAAAAACTTGGTGCCTTAAAAGACAGCAAAGTACATATTGAAACAGCATTCATTAAAGGCATGAAAGCTAAAAACAATAAAAAACTGAACGACAAAATTAGTGACCATGAGAGTGGCAAGTTTAACCTGAAACGTGCAGAAATATTGGAGGAAAGAAAAATTAAAAAGCTGCCAATGGCATAGGCAACAGAATTTCGACTGTGGGAAGAAAAAAATGAAGAAAAAGTTGAGGTAACCGCACGTAATTTCCGTATAGCTTACCTAACTAGTAAAAGAGGTGAGCCATTTAAACTTTACAAAGATTTATGTAAATAACAAAACCTAAATGGTACTAATGTTGGAGATATGCTTCATTCAGACCACAGTTGTGCTAACATGATTAATTTTATAAGCAATAAAATGTCAAAGGCATTAGAACAACATTTTATTGAATCAGGCTGTGTATTTAGTATACTTATTGATGAAAGCACCACCATTTCGAATAAATCAAGTTCGATTTTGTACGTTCGATGAATATTTGACGTTGAACCATGCAACTATTTTTTTGATATTATAGAATCAAGTTCTCTGACTGGCGAGGCTATTGCTGAAAGTATTTCCCTTTGTTTTAATAAACATGGAATTGCAGATGAAATTTTATGCAAACAGTAAATTGGATTCGCATCAGATGGTGCAGGCAATTTACAAGGAGCCTATCGAGGAGTATTACATTCTTGAAGATTAGGTAATACAAAGACTTGATTGTTATTCACTGCTTAAACCACAAACTTGAACTTGCTGTACATGATGTTATTAATTCAATTTCAGTCCCCCTTCATTTTAAATAATTCATAGACTATTTATGTGGAATACTCTCAACCAGTCCAAAAAAATAAAGAGAGGTTGCTTTTACTTTGGGATGTGAATTCAGAAAAATTGGAAAAATGTTTGACATTCGGTGGGTGGCATCAACTTGTAGGACAGTAAAAGCTGTATTGACAAGATACCCATCACTTGTGCAATTTCTGAGAAACAATAAAAGTGACGGCTGCTTAAATAAAAAAAATAAAGCAAAATATCAAATATTATTAGATAAGTTGACATCATGGTCTTTTTTTTTGTAGAGTTAGCATTGTTCAGAGACGCTTTAGAAATTCTAAAACAATTATCACTGTATTTTTAATCACAGAATTCAGATGCAATCTCTGTTTCATCTGAGATAAGTGTGTTCATTAATTCCTTACATAAAATGAAGGGAGCTGAAGGGATTTACCAGAAAGTAGCAAATGCTGAATATTTAAAAACCGGGAAGTATCAAGGTCAAGATATAAAAGAACCATCCAATAAAAACAAAGAGATTTTCGACAGCTTTAGACGACAGTTCTTACAAGGATTAGTTGATAATTTGAGTGCAAGGTTTTCCAGAGCTAATCACTTCTTTAAAGACTGTGAAGTATTAAACCAAACATGGTGGCCTAAAAGTTGCAGTGAACTTCTTCTGTTTGGTGATGACAGAATTAAATCACTTTGCGATTCAGTAAACATTTATGACAAGGGTGATGAGAAATCTATTGTGTCAAAAACCATTAAATAATTTCATTTGTTTAAAAAGCCAGGAATTTTTAGGAAATTCAATAAAGGAGCTATTTAACAGAATTAAAGTAGTGCCAGTGTCTTCAGCAGAGTTTGAAAGAAGGTTCAGTAAAATGAACAATACAATGACCAAGCTAAGGAACAGAATGCATTTTGAGACATTATCATCTCTAATGTTTATATCCGTAAATGGACCTGATCTAGAAGATTTTCCAGAAAAACGGCTGATTGGATAAAGGAGGGCCATCACTCTGCTACAGACATGTCTCATCGTCGGGAAACATCAAGGACATCATCTCATGCAAGCAAACTATTTGTTTAAGGGGATTTGCCTCCTTCAAAATGACATCTTTGAATTTTTTTATATTTTCCAATTTTGACATATTCTAATAGTACATATACTTATGAGTATATGTGAGGAATTTTACGCCATTCTGAGCTATGGAGCAGGAACATTAAAGAAAGTAGAAGACTGGTTTTAAAAATATAAAATTCAACTGCCATTTCCCGCAAATCAATAGTTTCACGGTTTTAGCATACTAATTTTGAATACCTTAAGAACTGCAAGAGAAAGAACAATGAAATGTTTACCACGTTTTCTTGGCACCACGTATAAAGTTTATATGCATGCAAAAATCTGTACATGTAAAACTGACTTTTAAGAAAATGTTTTTGTACATTTTTCAACTTGAAAATTATAAAACTTTTAATAAAATTATGTAAATATACTTGCATTTTCATAAGCATTATTTCCATGCAATATAAGATATATTGCTTCAATTAAAGTTTAACAAAGCAAAATTTTTCGAAATTGATTGAAAAACACAAATGTTATTCTGCATTTTTTAAATACCGCGAATTACCAAAAATAAACAAAATAGTAGGCAATCGATTTTTTTAATTTTTTCCCATAGATCATTTAATTGAAAGTTATAAAATATTTTATAATTTTATTTTTCTGTGTACTAAATAAACTGTAGCGTAGGAGTCGAATCCCCTAAAATTGCAGTCTTTCGCTCGACCTTTCATTAGCGTAACTGAGGAAATGCTATTTATTTTGATGTATTTGCACGAAGTAGACTGGCTAAATATTTCCCCCCCTCAACAAGAAGCTTGATTGGCACTCTGCCTAGTCCTGAGACTTGTTGAGGTTTCCCTGCTTTTCGTCAGTTCCGTTGTCGTTGTTCGTAGATGACAGCACGAGCGAAAATTTCTTCTTTTTGTTCACCATGGAGATTCATTTCTGGTTGAGCTCCAAACTTTTGTTTTCTAAGTTCCAGGCACCGAAGAAGAGTTTGGTACAGTAAATATATTGTAAATGGTATGCGTTGATTCTTTAAATATGATGATTAAATTATATAATTTTTATCGAGGATTTCTAGTTATTCAATAAAATAAAAATATCTACATGCTGTGCCGCAAAAAAAAACCCCTTATAAAATAAAATATGTATATCTCACGGCTGAGAGCAGTAGTCAGTTTAGTGACCTCACCAATGAGAGGGAATCGGATTATGGAATGGAGCGATTGGCAATGGCCGAATTAGCATCACATGTTGTAATTTAAAAACGCTTTGGATTTTTTATTAACACGCAAATTGAGGAACAAAAATAAATTCGACTACCGCGTGGAGCCGTAACCTCAAAATAATAATATTAACTAATTCTTTCACTCGGTCTCTGTACATTCTAAAATTATAAGTAACCCTCCATCGGGCGCGCTGTGGCACAAAGTGCAACATTTTTCCGTTTCGTTGTCATGTTAACAATAGTGGAAGGTCAGTGTGCCAAACGCACAATTATTCCTTCTTTGTAACAGTACAAAGATTTCTGCTGGAAATTGTAGCGCAAGGTTTCCCGAATTTCTTAATATAACGTATTAGTACCTGGTGTTGTCGTCTTTGTTGCATTCTGTGCAACGCGCGCCTGGTGATGAAATTCAATCCGATAGTGGCACTAATTGATCAGCATTGCTACTTCATGCACAATGTAGTGTGATGTGAGTAGTTAGGAATATAAGAGTTTTCACCATTCCTCCTCTGATATATGGTTGAGCTAACATCTAAACGTATAGTGATTAGAAGCAGCTGTATGCGGAGAGAAAATCCTTCGGAAATTGAGCTGTGGTATTATTTCCAATATTATATATCTATGATGTGAGTATAATTTTAGGAATAATTTCCATTGCATATTTTTTGTCCTTTTATTTTATGGCTTTATCTCTTACCAGCTGACACTAAAATATTCTTGTTAAGTTATCGAAATGAAGAGATGCAAATTGAAGAAGTGAGCGAGAAAGCAAGTAAGAAACGCGGAAAGTGCGTATTGTGTGGCCGTGGAAAGAACATATCAACGGCAATCAAATGTGGGAAGTGCAATGACTTGCCTTGCCAAAAGCACTATGAAACAGTGAATACGTGCAAACAGTGTACATAAATGGCGTAACAAAGTCTTAAGAGATACAATCTTTCTAATATTCTAACTGAGTATTAGGCATTGCGTTAAAATAAAAAAAAAATATGGCAGATGTTTTAAATGGTAAAGGTGTTTGTAAAAAATATGTATTGTATGCGTTAACTATATAAAACATTATAAATAAAACAAGGAAAGGAATGTACCCATTTTTATTCCAGTTTTTGTTACTAATATCAGCAGAAAACAAATTGTGGCACTGAGTGCAACGCGCGCCCGCTATAGTGTCAGAGAATATGGCGCGCCCGCTGGAGGGGTAAAGACTAATGAAACATAGGGATACGCAAGTATTTCAATACAGATAATTCCAACTAGAATTTAGAAAAGTAGCTATGATGAAAAATCCACAGCGCAATGTCGTGTAAAGTGGAGAGGTGTAACGAATGCATCTTTTCCATGTCATTTACCCTTTCTAAATGCTTGGTTGTTTCAAGTCTACATTTCTTTAGGGCCCATCAGCAGCCAGAAATATTCATGGCAGCGAGTACATGACCTGCAAGATGTTGGTTTAACTTTCGTTACATATATAAAAGCAGGATACAGATTAAATGGGAGACCGAGTATTGCAGTCATGCAGCAATACACGAGGAATAAGGCATGACTCGATACACCCATGGCATTTACTATGAAGAAAACTTTTTTTACTAGCGGAAGTTAACTTGTTAAATAATATAATGGAGAGATGGAAGATGCAGAAGAAATTTAAAGTTAAGAAAAGCATATAGAATAGACTATTCAAAGTCTTCACTCTTCCCTCTCGTGACCTTCCACCTTAAGAAGAGAATCGTTGACGGGCTCACATTGTGGAATTTTTCCATGGTTTGGAATGAATTAGTTTTGTAATATTCCACACGGTTTATTATCCTCAACCGATTTCAACGCAATGGCGTCATTTTCAAGCGGTTACTAAACCTCTTGAAAAAAACCTCTTCAAGAGGTAGAGGAAAAACATCTCTTTCAAGAGGTTTAGTAACCTCTTGAATAAGACGCTATTGCGTTGAAACCGGTTGAGGATAATACACCGTGTGGAAAATTACGAAGTTATTTCATTCTAAACCTTCCACCTTGTCACCCAACTCAGCCGCGGCCATTAGGTCATGACCCTTCAAGGGCGTGGAAATTGGTCGCTAAGGATTGAGGACACTCATAGATCGGCGAAGGAAAGACTGCTGGCCGAGAGACAAACGAAGATGCTCCAAGTGCAATATCTATAGTCGATAGCAGGTTACTTAATCAGCTAGTAGTTAAGGGAAAGTTAATAAATTTCACGAGTTTTAATTTATAAAGAGTGGAAGGAGGTTAACATTTGCACAGATACATGAGCTTTCCAACAGTGTCACTTCTTTGAGATTATACGGTAAACGACAATCTTGATTAGGTAGATTGCAGGCGAAATTAAAGGTTAATAAATACCTATATTTACTAACATTTATTGTAAGAAGTTTGATAGCTCTTTTGGCTCATAATTTGCTTGTAATTACTTTTAAACCTTTGGGGCGTATATGCATTGATACGGACGCTGGAATGCGTCGCTTTTTTGCAATAAATCATGGAGGGAGCACAATGCGAGCTCATAATCTCCTTCCCATCCGTCAAGATAAGAAGGCATTCCCGTCGGCTGATTTACGCAGACGTCACGTGTGCATCTCGAAAATACAGAGTATCGGCGCATCGGTTTACATGTCATCACGCAATGATAGAGCCAGAGCACACAATACCATCACGTCGTAACCTCTTCCCCAATCGTCGACCAATTAAGTGAAACAAACGATAAACTGTCGCGTCGTCGTGTCGTGCCCGGTTTATCGCGGAGCCGACTAATCGAAGCTTCGACCAATCGCGAAATCTAACGGCATCAGCATCAGTTTATCGCCTCGTTAATCTCGGCTCCATTTCATCGGCGCACCGTCAGCAAATCGCAAATTCGGTTTATCGACGCGTCAAATTATTATCCCAACGCAAACACGCTGCGTTTTCCGCGATGCGAAAGACTGCAAATCAACACTTTTTTCATTCACGCAAACAATCAAACCTTGAATCATATTTTCCTTCAAATTCCATTATCATTTTTCACCTGCACTATGTTTTTTATCACATTGTTTTATTAAACATGACATGTTTGTTTGTTTGGGTCAAATGTTTTAATCAATTTTTAGCCCCCTTCCACGAAGTTGATTTGCCTGAAAACTTTCTCACGTGTGCGTTTTAGATGAAAATACAATATATTCTCAATTTAAACAAATCAATACAAAATTTTAACAATAATTTAACAGTAAAACTTTGTTCCATTCTTTTTCGTCAAAACTTTCGCAGTAAATTTTTCAATAATTTATCACTAGAACAACGACAGTAATAGAATGAAATATCGAGGATAAATTATCAAAAACTAAAAATAAAAAATAAATAAATAAAAATACGGATTTATTAAAAATGTACGAAATAGTTAAAAATTATTTTTGAGCTGTCACAAGTGGCCAACAACAGGCAGAACGTCATAATTTGCGACTACAAATAAAACCATGATGGCGCAACCAACATTTGTGATGTAATAGACTTTTCACCGAAAACACCAGTCCTAATCGCAAATTGATATTTTATCACGTTAGATACCCTTAGTAATGGTCTAGTCTTTTCTATCACAAATGTAGGTTGCATGATTTTATTTTTAGCCACAAAAAATCACTTTCTGCCAGTTGTAGGCCAATTGTGGACAGCTCAAAAATCAATTTATACTTTTTAGTACGTTTGTAATAAGATCATGATTTTTAAAAAGTTTTTCATTTATTTATTTATTTTACTTTATCTGGTATTTTAAAAAGTTATTTGACGTATCAGTTTAAACCTCCCAATTCATATACTTAATAGTTTTGCGGTTAGAATTCACTTTATTTCATGCGAACGCTAAAATATGGCGTCTCCCCGGTGAATTTTTTATTTATTTTTATCGGAATATATTTTTAAAGGATGCATTAACATCAATTACAATCAATAATCTAGGGTAATTTATTTATTAAAAAGTCGAGTACCTCGAACATGAATATATATGACTCCGTAAGTGAATGTTCTTCGATGTTGTTCCGCCTTTAGGGCCGTTTCGCACGGTACATTTATTTGTACAATCTATCGTGCGAACGCATGCACAGTCAAGTGAGCAAGAAAATATTGTACGAGCGACTGAATCAGACTGAATGTCGCTTTACACGATGAGTGCAAATGCACAATTTTCCGTGCAATGTAGCGGTAGAAATCGATCGGAATTTGCGAGTGTTTTGTTTATCATGTTTAAGTTTCACTCGTGAACATATGTTTCACTCACGTACTTGACAACTTGAAAAGCTGATCACTTGAAATTCAGAAAATCGGCTCGACCCTCTGCCTACTGATTACTCTCCCGGCTTAGACAAAGCTCTCTTGGACTCTTCTCTCTGGCTTTATATTCGACCTTTGCATCGTTTTGTTTTTTATCTTCTGGATTTTAGGGCAACAAGTCGACGTTTTTCGCCGGATCTCCACTCTTTATAGACTCATTTCGTAGGTTTATTTTGTGTGTGTGTTACAAAGTGTTACTATCAAGTGGTATAGCCGAACACGGCACACGTTTCTTTAATACCTCCAAATGTCATTCCCTTGTATTTGTACCAGTGTTTTAATGTCTTTTTTTGACGAGTTCTATGTTACTTGCTAAGCAACAGAAATAAAATGATTATTTTTATATTACGTGGGATATCAAGTAGAGTTCTTGAGGGCGCAGCCAATCGTAATTTTGGGGGAAAAGGACACAAACCCCAAGATCGCGATTATACTAAAAAACCTAAACACCAAATAACACGACGAAATGACGATGTAAACATTTGAGCAACTTTGACTTAACTCTTCTCGGGTTCTCCACTGGTTCAACCTATTCATAATTGCCGACGTAATTAATTCTGGCCTCGAGAATGAGTGACGAGTCGTCTCTCGCAAAGTCGACAATTATGAATAGTTTAAACCGGTGGAGAGCCCGAGAAGAGTTTACTCATTAAAGATTATATGCACAGGATAATAGTTACTCATATTATTCGACGGGAAAGTGTTAATCCTTTTTATAAACAACATTATTTTCAATCATAACAAAGGCACCACAGTTTTCCCCATATCTGCGCCATCTGTTGCATAAAACCGGATCGAAATTGTATGATTGTCTGAATGGAATTAGAACAGGTTCTATTTTCCGTTCAGTCATTCATACATTCGCACAAGCGTTCGCACAATATGCCGTTTTACTCGGTAAATTTCCTGATTCATGCGTTCGCACGATAGACTGTACAAAAAAATGTACCGTGTAAAACGGCCTTCATAGAAGGGCCGCGACTGCACGAGAAGGACAGAAACGTGTTGGGTGAAGGGCCTCCTTGGGACTGTTTACGTTTGAGCTGCCGAGGAGAGAGATCCGTGATGACAAGAGACTAATTTCGAATGTGATAAAAGGGTGCATGGCAGAGTGTGATTCGTTGATTTGACTTTAGCTAGAGGGTCATCCAGAGTGCCTGAGAAAAATATCAACACTTACTCGGCGATGAAAGCGATAATATGCTGATTTGAAACAAAGAGTTTCTTGGTGGTTCCTTAAGAGACCACTCGGCCATTGGCGAAAACATTTGGTGATCCCTTTAGGAAACGCTCGGCCGATAAAGGTTAATAGATTTGCATCAGTTCGTTCAGTGTGTTGCTGGCAACATAACATCAACACTCTTGAAAGACTAATCATCTTCTATGGTATGGGTTCCATAGCAGCAGTAATTCCTCGCAATATGATATCTACAGCTTTTCCCAAGAAGGTAATCACAACACACGATCTTATTACTGCAGGAAGAATAAAAAATATAAAGTATCAGACATCCAAGTCACTTAAAATACTCAAGTTCAAAGAGTTAGAATGCACAAGGTCTTTAGGAGAGCCTCTGAAACTACATAACCTCACCCTTTGTAAAATAGCACCCTTTGAATCGTATCCTAGGCTAGGTTAGCCTGGTTACATGCACATTGTTTATAAAACTCACCAGAACCCAGGCAACTCATTTATTGTAGTGCTGCCCAATACTATTCTATAACCATCAAACATATCGTACATATACTCCACTTCTCTCTCTTTCTCTCTATGAATGACCAAGCAAGTAAGAACAGTTGCACACTAATCATAAATGCTGTCAACCGTTGTGGTGGAAGGTTTTAAGTATTTATGGAAATGAAGACGAAGGAAATAATTTGAAAGGAGTCATCGTTTTACTTGGTGGTCTACATACCGAGATGAGATTTCTGAGGTGTATATGTCACCTCATTATGAACTCTGGTTTGAGAGAAAATTTTGAGCAGATATCTGGCACTAACGCAGTAATTTATTGCTTAGTGAAAAGGCTTTATCAAGCGTAAGAAGTGGGCACATGTTAGTCGATGCTACTTCAAACATATTAGCAATAACAAAGGCTTTGAAAATACCTTTGCCACGTCAATGGGTAATTCCTACCTCTCAGGTACAGGATGAGACAAATCGCGAGCTGCTAGTATAAAATGGCACCGAATCTGTCAGGGATGATATGAATGGTCTAATTACCAGTGCTGTAGAAATATAGTCTGGATGATCAATGTTTGGATTATGAGACTTGTTTCATATTACTAGATATAAATAGTGGAATAGAATGTATCAAGGACAGGCAGCAGCGACCTCCACGGCTGTCGTATATACTACGAAGAAAAGAAAAACAGCGGGTGCATCCCGGCGAAAGCGTTCAAACGTCACAACAGGAGGGTTAACCAGAGAAACAGGAATGACAGAATAACAGCGACAGGTTCAATCCATGATTCCATGCACAATGCTGAAAAATGCCATGCAAGAGTTTACTCCTGTAATATATAATACAAGTGAATAATACAAAGAAGTTTCGTACACCCGGCAGACAAGACACTGCTTACACACCAGGAAAATCTTGACATTTCTATCGTATCGAAGCCCGTTCACCACTGATGAACCTTAACGCAATTTGACATCAGAAGTGGTAGCTCATGGTGATGTCAACGATGAAATATGCAAAAGAAGCTGGCGATCTAATTCTCCATTCCATGCATGGTCAGAACATTTGTAACTATTCATTCAAAATAAATTTGCAGGCTGCCACAACAGAATCGAAGAATATTAAACTAGTTCAAAATTTCGTCAAAATTGACTCACAATTGCAATTACAAAGACTTTTTTTTGTTTCTGTGCAATAGGACATAGATAAAATAGGACATAGATAAAAGGGGTATATTCAAGTATAAACAATGTAGTTATCCAGCATTTTGTTTCTGTACATCATGACATAGATAAAAGGGGCATATTCAAGCATAAACTATGTAGCTATTCAGCATTTTTATTTACCGATTCATTACTTCCAAGAAAAATCAATAAATCGCCTCAGGCCAATGCCATGTGGGCCAAGGTGGAGAAATGTAGGATATAGCTGCATCAGAAACACCACTTTCTGATCCACTCTATGTATTCGATCGAAGTGCTTTTCTGCATCGATTATCATGGTCAGTTGGTATGCTGTCCTCAGATATCTGTGAGAGCTATACAAACTACGTTCTTACAAGGCGTAGTAAATCGGTTGCGATTGTATTTTTACGGATATTTGGATGGTCCTTCCATTGAGAATGCCACTCATATTAGAAGAAGTGAAGGTAAAAGCTCCCCATAAAGTTTTATTTTCTAAGGACATGAAACTAATAATGAAGAAGGATATTTCTTTTGGGAAACAACTTAAACAAGCAGCGTTTATTGACGATTCATAGTGAAAGCTTTGAAAGTGTTGGATGTCAGATAATATATAATGTTGTAAAGTTAGATGCCAGATAGTATATATACACCTTTAAACATTGCTATAGAATGAAATAGGAATGTAGTGGTTCTAAGTGGGCCGTAAGAAAGGCGTATTCCCTCAGTCCATCACCCGCGAAAATAATAGTCAGCACCCTCACTTCTTCAGCCCAAGACGAAGGAGAAATCCAAACCATGTGCTTCTGTAAACGTCGTGTGATATCGTGAAATATAATAATCGGATAAAGGAAGCGTGCCACTGCAACGCACATCCGGGGGCATAAAATAGTAATTACCGTGATCAGATGAGTCCAGATCCGGGCGTCAAGAAGAGAGATTTGTGACATTTTGACCCGACTGTGGGCATTGGCCTCCGTGAGAGCCCCATTTGCAAAAATATTCTTGAGGGAATTTAATTATATTATCCTGACCGAATCACTTTACTCGCGATCTTGTGAACTTTGGTGACCAATGGCTAAAAATATCTGGGACATACCTAACTTTTGGATGATGTGGTTCAAAAGAACTCCGAGCGATTAAGGCTGAACGGAGAAATATATGAGGATGGAAGATTGCCGGAATCAATGCTGGAGATGGTCCCTGGACGCCCCAGTTACAACTCGGGGGCAGAAGAACGCAGGAATCCACGCCGGCCGCCTTGCAAATGACTGATTGGTACTCATGCCCTTCTCCCCTCCATTACCGCTCTTGCAAGGGCGCCATTTTGAGTTACGCGCGCGCCCGGCGATCGTCAGCCATTTGGATTACCGCCAGCGCCATGTCAAGAGAAAATTTCTGTCCGCCATCATTCTCTTCAAGAGCATATCATTTCCACTGCCCCTTGATAATTCAATTTCTTTCACCAGTGACGCATGCGCTGATGAAGTTCAATCTTTCAATCCGTCACATCCATTTAGACGAAAAATTCAAGGATTTTTCACGCAGCAGCGAAGAAAGATCATTTCTTTTTTTCTAGTAGCACTTTTGTGGTTATTACCCATTGAATCTAAGATTCTACGATCTCTTCGAATTCAATACGATAAAGATTTAAAGCGCTTTCAACGCAATGGTAGGATTGCCTCGTGGATACATTCCCTGCTCAGTGGTGTGTTATCATATCAACGCTACCACCTAGTCCTCATCTCAAACAATCTCATCTTAAAACAAATCTGCGGCTCTGTACCAGGCTCTGTGGCCACATTGGATGGCCATGACTGATAAAACTTTTTCATAATCATGATGAAGCCATTCGTGGAAAGAAACACACTATATACTCGAGGTTGGTACAATATTACCATTCAGCAGTAACTATTTCTATTATTTGTTTCGGATAACAATTTATCCATGCTAATCCTTGATCAGTATTAAAACTTATTTTTTAAATGAAAGTTAAATAAATATCCTTGAATTAATATTATTATTATATAAATATGTATATATATTTATTATGATTATGTAGCATTGTTATTAATGTTGTATATTTCTAAACATCCTTTGTTATTTTGGTATTTTTAAGCTAGGTATATAAGGTCAAAATTTCTACTGGATTTTTGCTACATTTCCCCTACCTTGCACTACGAATAATACCAAGAACAACGCGAAGACTATTGGAAAATCAGGCCACAAGGAAAGGATTTGTTTACACGTAATCTGCACATAGAGCACAAAAATATGATCAAAATTTGCGATAAAATAAATAATGTGTTATTTTTATCAATTTTAGTATTTTTGGAAATTGGGTCACAAAAACCTTTTCTTCTTCAGCCGGTACATTTCCACTGTCAGTTATTACTATCAGGCTACAGCAAAGGTGTATCACGGAAAATATGACACGTAAAAATAAATTATACTTATAAATTAATTTATAAATATAATTTCATTCAGTCATTTTTTTATTTTTTGGCACTTACATCCTTTTCCATTTTTACTACACAATTTCAGAGCGGGGGTTTATCCGAACAAGTAGTTCTTGTCCCCAGTCTACATTTTAGAGCAAAGGAGACGTTGTCGCGCATGGTATTATGTCACAGTCGCGGAGAATAAACCCAACATTATCGCTTTAGAACGACTAACTTGACAACTTCCCAATGAATGCCATTGCATTAAGGCCCAACTTAAACTAGAGAAGTAAAAGGGAAGACCGAAAAAACTTTCTAAAGGCAAGGGGATCACCAAGAATGTCGGTAAAATGAGCAAAACTGAGAAAAATATTTCCAAAAGAAGCAAATAACAAGGGAAAACAATGATATCCTACTAAGCATCAAAAGAAACGTAAAATGAACACAAATGGCTCGAGTGACGAAGATAACTACTTATGTATCTACTGATTGGAATTATTCAGCAACATAAAATCACAAGAGAAATGGGTAAAATAGACTCGCTGGGCCCACGAGGCCTGTATCAAAGGAGACTCTTTATTTTTTGTTTGTGTAAATTGTGATTCCCATCCACTGATATCTCCGCCTTGGCGTGGTGGGTGGGCTTTCGTTCTCTGACGACCTCGAGAGCTATGCCGGCGGTAGCTTAGCTACTGGCAGGGCCTCCCATGCCGGACAGGTCTTCGTGAGGTACCTGAGCCTGACAAAGAGAGATACCCTGGTCCTCCAGGTTGGGGGTTGAGCGTTGGGCTGACGACCTACCTTATAAAAACCGAAATGCTGCGAATCATCAATAAAGATTAGCCTCGGAACCTGGACAGGATTAACGGATTAAAACCCGGCTCTGTGTTAAAGGATTACAATTTGGTACATGGAACGTAAGAACAATGGCGGTGCCTGGAGCTATAGACATATTAGTGGATGAGTTAGACAAATATAACATGGGTGTTGTTGCCCTTCAGGAAACTAGATGGCCATATGCAGGGAGAATAAATACTAATAAATATATAATTTATTATAGTGGCTGTGAAGAATATAGATACTATGGTGGGGTAGGTTTCGCTGTAAATAAGAAAATTACAGAATCTGTGATACAGTTTGAAGCTAAAGGCAATAGAATGTGCAATATAAGATTAAAAGAAAGTTTAAAAACATATCTCTTGTCAGCTTTTACGCACCAACTGAGGATGCGGATGATGATGTAAAGGACCATTTTTATAAAGTTATTGAGGAAAATGTGGCGACGCTACCAGGATAGGTATGATATGGAAATTATTATGGCAGATACAAATGCCAAAGTAGGTAGAGAGGAAATTTGGAACCAGCGGTGGGAAAGGAAAGCTTACACCAAGAGTCAAACGACAATGGATCCCAACTGGCAAGTTTTGCGCTGGTCAGCGATTTAATAATTGCAAGTACTATGTTCCCTAGAAAGGATATTCATAAATACACATGGATATCCCCGAACGGAGCTACTAAAAACCAAATTGACCATGTTTTAGTGGATCAGCGACACAGAAGTAACATGACTGATGTTAAAAGTGTCAGAGGAGCAGAATGTGGGACGGACCACTCTTTTAGTTTTAGTTAAAGTGATGCAAAGAATAGCAACTCAGAAAAGGAAGGAGGGCATTGTGAATAAAGGAATTGATAGTGAAAAACTCGCAGACCACGATGTAGCTGAGAAATTTAAGCTCAAACTTCAAAATAGATTTCAGATTCTGGTAGGAAGGGAAGAAAAGGACGAAAGTATAGAAACTAATTGGCAGAACTTCAAAGTAACCGTCTTGGAGGCAGCGGAGGGCGTGTGTGGCAAAAAGAAGAAAATTAACAAAAAAAACCTGGTTTGACCACCAATGTGAGCGAATGATAGAAGAACGGATTAAAGGAAAAAAGGCTTGGATTAACAGAAATAGGTGTGGAAGCTAAGGAAAGCTATAATAAGATAAACCGAGATACAAATAAGCTGCTTGGGAAGAAAAAAAGATTGTATATAAATAGTTTACTTGACAAGGCAGAAGAAGAAAACACAGCAAACAATGCAAAATAATTTTTTAGAAAAATAAGGATTTTTTAAGAAGGGATACATTCAAAGCCCTTGATGGGGTTAAGAACAAAGAAGGACGATTATTAATAGAAAGTCAAAAGGTAATAGAAAGATTGCGTGAGTATTTTTCTGAATTGCTAAATGTTGAAGAAGTAGGTACCCCACTAAACCAAGGCGACAAGGCCAACTACTGTCATGTTCAACCTAATGTGGAACCTCCAAACAGAGAAGAAGAGAAGGATGCTGTTAAATTCCTAAAAGGCAACAAAGCATCAGGAAAAGATGAAATCACAGCAGAATTATTGAAAAAAGAAGGTAACAATATAATTGAGAATAGGAATAATATCGAAAATATGGGAAAAGGAAGCGATGCCAGCCGATTGGCAGGAAGCAATAATAGTGGTACCCATACACAAGAAAGAAGATTGCAATAATTTCAGGGGTATTGCACTTCTCAACATTTCATATAAAGTGCTCTCAAAAATAATCAGTAGTCGCGTAGAATGTTATACGATCGAAATTATCAAGGAGCATCAGGCAGGGTTTATGAAAGGCAGGTCGACTACAAATCAAATATTCTCTATAAAAGAAAGTATATCCAAATATTGGGAGAGCAATAAGGAGTTTTACGCAATTTTTATCGACTTCCAAAAGGCGTATGACAGTATAAATAGAGATAGATTGTGGAGAAAAATGGATAAGATGGGGATCCCAAGAAAATTGATAAATCTTGCGAAGCTGAGCAGCACAGAATCAAGGGGCTTTGTACGGATCAATGGAAATATTTCCGAGCCGTTTAAAATAAGCACAGGGGTAAGGCAGGGAGATGGGCTCTCCCCAATTCTATTTAATATTTCAATTGAGGAAGCACTGGAAAAGGTAGCGGAGATCCAAATTACCTTGGCATCAAAATTGGGACCAAAATAAACGTTTAAGCTTTTGCAGACGACGTAGCGATATTTGCAGAAAGTTTAGAAGATTTAACAATGTTGACAAATGTATTTATGAAGGAAACGGAAAAAAATAGTACTGAAAATAAATGATACAAAAACTAAATACGTACATGCATTTTTCAAGACGCTAAAATATAAATACAGGTCCAATGCAGATAGATGGGCTTGCATTTGAAAAAGTAGACAATTTTAAATATTTAGGAGTAATTTTAACAAATAACAACACGGAAGAGTCAGAAATACAAAACAGGTTAAACCTCGCCAACAGATGTCTGCATGCATGCAACCGAATTCTATCTTCTAAAGCCCTGTCACTCAAAAAAATATTAGACTTTATAAAACAATAATATCCCCAGTACTACTCTACGGATCCGAAACGTGGAGGCTGTCGAAGAAGGATGAGAAAAAACTAATAGTGTTCGAGAATAAGATATTGCGAAAAATCTATGGGCCCACATACGAAGAAGGACAATGGAGAGAAAAACACAACAGAGAAATCAGGAATCTATATAAACATCCAGACATAACAAGTGAAATAAAGGCAAGAAGAATCAGGTGGGCTGGACATATTCTGAGGAAAGAGGAGGGATATCTGCTGAAGGAGGTACTGAATGGGATTCCTGAAGGAAGAAGAAGACCCTGGGGAAGAACACGGCTAAGATGGTGGGACCAAGTGAAGAAGGATATGGAAAATATCGGAGCAACAGAAAGAGAGGCAGAATATCGATCTAGGTGGAGGCGATTTGTTGATGCGGCTAAATATCACCCTATAAGATGTAGATATCGCCTTAGATATAGATAGCCCTGGGAGTAAGGGTAAGTAAGTAAATTGTGATAGTGAGGAAGATGCTGAGCATTGTTAAATGTCACTCAATGACTAAATAATGTATTTTCAATAAAATATATGAGTTCAAAAAAACACATTTGGTTTTATTGTTTAAGATTTCCTGTTTTAGCGTATGCGAAAACTTGCCCCTGCCTAACGAAAACTTATGCGAAAACATACCCTGTACAAGGGACACGTTTTCGCACGTGACTTACCAAGACTTAATTATATTTTTGTTGAAAATTTAATGAAATACTTCACCGATGTAAGTGTTATCTAGTTGATGCTGATATATTAATTAGTGTTATAGTGCAATTTGTGAGACTGTATCCAAGCAGGAAAAGATAGAAAAAATAAAGAAAAAAAGGTGCGAAAACCTGCTCCGGTCTCCTCTATTAGCCATAGCCATTTGGAGGTCGTGGTGGTCTAGTTTACGGGTTCAAATTCGGGTGAGGCCACTCTGAACACCCCCTCTGAAAATCCTCGCAATTCCACTATCTGACTGCCAGAACTAAGGAGACAATCGCAGGTAGCCCAGGGAAAGGAACTGACCCCCCTACCCTGAATGTGTGCATTTCACACCCCTATTGCCTCTGAGTGCTGATTCCTTTGAAACCATTGAGTGAAACATGAATAAAATATGAACTGCAATATAATGACAGCATCGGAATATGTATTAGAACAACATAAAAGCAATTAAGAACATAAACTAAGGTAAGGAGTGAGCTCTACTCTCGCCTATCAAAACCAACCTTCGGGTTGAAACAGTGAGCGAGCGATATGTAATAGTCCATCCATTTTGTAGCTGATCACATTGAAATTGCAAATGCCCACCAAGAAATAATATGCACGTTGACTAAGCTGATAGAATAATATAATAAATATGGATTGGAGGAAGACGCAAAACATGGCATTTGGAGTTGTAGGACAAGAAACTGAATGTGTTCTGAATGAGGAAGAGGAAAAATAAGAAATATCAATAGATACGATTATCTTTACAATAAGCTCAGATGGGAAAAATAACAAAGACATAATGAATAAAGGAGAAAATATGATAGGACTACAGCATCCATTACTATGAAATTAATATTTAACAAACATGACCAAGAAAAATATTTTTTTAACTATTATCGAACCATTCATGTAATATGCATACGAGTCAGAGTTATATGTGCTATACAAAAACATGTCTCAAAAAATTCTTTCCACTGAAACATTCTATCCACTAACTGACTTCTGACCTAACTGAGGATATGCTAAGAGTTAACACTATTAGAAACCACATGATGAATGAATACCTCCGTGAAACGGAGACCGCAATACAAACAAAATTTTGGACACGTTTATGGGCAGGCTACTGAAATGTTCCGCGCACATAAGGCGAATATCAGCAGAAAGAATACCTCTTCAGGTCTGGATGTGGACTGCTAAAGAAATAAATAAGCGGGGTAGCCATTAGATGCCGTCTAATCTCTTCCCGGCCTCATGAGTTTGGTGAATTTTATCCTTAAAGGAACGGTGTTTGATCAAAGCGAGGAGATGTGAACTGCAAAGGAAAAGTACCCGCCAACTGGACTGCCGTCGCTGTACATTATTCAGAGGCCGGTTTCCTACTCCTTTAGGCGACGAGCAAGGCGCAATCCCCACTACGCCAAAAGTTAGCAGTAGGTAACCTACCAATAAGTGTCTGCGCAAAACGTTCAACTCCCGGGTGCGTGCGCTGCCTTTTGGCGTCAAATGCCAAAGTTTCCTAAAGTCACCTCCAACCTCTCTCCTACTCCCTTAGAGAGGGCACCAAGATTATGCCCTCCTTAGGACGCCACTGAACTTATACGCGGCCCTGACATTAACTACAGGCCTCATTAAGAGTAGCGGGCGAGCATTACCGACCAATGGTACTTCAGGTACTTTTAATAGAAATGTAAAACACGCAGTAGAAGTTTCGTTGAATCGAACTACTCATAGATACATTATAATTAGGAAATTTATGAGTGGCAGAACTTAAGGGAATTTAGAGATTAAATAAGGGCTTCATTACCGTTTTTACTCAGAAGAAGAGAAGCAATAAATCCTCGAGGATCGTAGAAAGCCCTAATTTCCATGAACATTTTTAATGGCACATTAAGCACCAACGGCTTAACTAAGCTCTTACTTCTAAGCAGCATAAATGGAAAGTAATATCTCCATTAGCTGTTTACTAAAAGAAATCGCATGTCCTCGCCAAATTTAACGTCCTCAGTTACCAGGTGATGGAAGTCATGAAGCACAAATACCTGAAAAGTTATAGTTACAGATGAAAATTAACGTTCTCTTATGGCAAAAAAGTGAATAAAATGCTTAAGGCCTCGGCAATTGTTAACAGCTCTATTGGAGAGTATTCAATTTCTATAATTTATCAGGGAATCTCTTGTCGTTGTTCGTTTTCCTTGGGCGTATTTTTCTGAGGGTTTAGCATAGGTGATTAATTTCCATGTAAATGATTCCATTTATGAGGTAATGACGAATTATTACTCAGATCTTCATTGGGATAAAATGACGTCACTCGGACTAAGAGATTTTTATTTTGTTTTGGAATGTCGCAATGCAAACACACCACCTACATGGAATATTTAAAAGGAAGAGAAATTCTTCTTTTTTCTTCATGAACTTTAATTAGTGAAATTTAACTTTAGTAAAACGTAACGTTATATGGTCTTCATTAGCAGGTTTTTTTTAATATTTAGTTTTAGTAGAAGTCTGACGTATAAACCCAGTCTATGAGATGCCTTGCCTCGTTAAGTGGATATTTTAATTTTAAAGGTGGAGTTGTCACAAAATTCTCTATCAGCATCATGATCATTTGATCATTAAATCTAACAAATTAGTCGTAGATCCAATCGATAGACATGATTATTCTAGTTTTAGGTTTTTTCTTTGGAGAGAGAGAAAGATGGAATGACTCTTGAGTAGGGAATATGGTATGGTGAACTTCAATTAACTTAACTGTAGGTACTCACAACAATAATCCTTAATTACAATGGCAGTTTATATAAAATTATTACAAAAACTCAAATGTTCACGTTTTGAAACGGGCGAAAATAATTTACACCATTCATATTTGAAATCAGTTTGGAGCAGGTAGTTTAAAAGGTTAAGTAACAAGGACTTAAAAATCTTACCTGGTTAATCCAGGGGTTTGCTCGTAGTAGTTAGTCTCCAAATCCAAAATAAACTGATGAAATTTCGTCGAAAACTTCAGTCCGAATCCATAAATCACTGGTGGTAGTGAATTAATTTCTGGAAGAAATAAATAACGCAACGATCGAAGAGTCAATTTAATAATTTGAGTGGCGTAATGCAATAAACGTAGAAAGTGTTTCACAGAAGTATAACATTCGATGATGCTTGATGGCTGTTAATATCTCCCTATGAACTTTAACAGCGTATAATCATACTTTGGGTACGGCTAAAAGCCACATGTTAATTAAAAGTCATTCTAATAACATCTATTCAGGATTGGAACGTGAAACAAATATTCCGTGGATCCTTTCTAACGTGTCTCGAAGAGCATTCGTCTGACCGCCACGAAACACCATCGCAATTTTCTCATGAATGTTAGACACTGTTATTTATTTATGAAAACTCATATAAATAGATTATGTTGGCCACAAATTTAAAGCAAAATGAATGCAATACAATAATAAAACAATTAAAGGAGAACAATTTTTTTCGGAATTATCTCTGACTTGTACCAATAAAATTACTTCCTAAATTACTAAGATTACAAGAGAGAGTGTAATTCAAAACACGACTTCAAAAATGTAATAGAGGACTATACAACATAGCGGTATACTACACGCGGGAGACGTTAAATATAAACTTCTCACCAGAATTTCTCAGCGAGGTTGTGGTTGAGATTAAAGAAGAACACGTTGAGAAATATTCAGTTTTAAGCATTCACACCTAAAAATAGCTCAATCATAAAGGAAAATACTGACTCATCGTAATGGCTGAAAATTAATTCAATGTTAGAATCTAAACATGCAAAACAACTACTTAGCAATAACATTTTCTCATCATTTCGAGCTCATTAAGTGAGGCCCCATCGGAAGATGTTCCTTTGATCCTTTTAGAGAGGTAAGGAATCGCATTTCTTTGAGCGAGGGCATTTAGGAAGTACCGCATTGGATTGGGAAAGATGAACTAATAATGTTCGTCCCAGAGTTTTAAAAGCCATTTTCACGAATAACACGAGGGTTGAAATTCAAACGAAAAGCATACGAAAATACAGCAAGTTTTCTCGAGGTAAATCTAAATCTTGTCTTCAGGAAAGAGTGTGTTCAATTTGGGAGCCCTGAAAGGGTATGAGACCCTCGCTTACATTATAAATAAATATATCCAAGAAATTATCCTAATTCTAATTACTCTCCTCCATAATTCTGCTTTCGCGCGACGATAATTTTACTAACTACTTAAAGTGCAAAAGCTGGAAATGGAATTCTGAGACTTCATCTCAGTTTGAAAGTTTCTACCGCCCATAAATTTGATTAAACCGAAAGCGGATAGGTGCTGAGTTACGTAAAGTGAAAGGTAGTTATTTTTCATTAAATCATAAACACTATTCGTAAAATGTTCTAGCTAACCTCAGAGTTACATCTTCCACCTCAAAGCGTTAACACTGACGTATAACATAATTCACCACTTTGAATAAAATAATTCATTATATAAAAGCTATTCAACGGTGATTGGGTGAGTGTATTAGTATTAACAATCATGGTAAGAAAATTATACATATACATACAATTTGACATTGGCTGAACTTAACACTAAATAAGCCCTAAGCCCTTATTCAAATCATTCCACATGTGGCAGAGTATCAGGGAAGGCGATAAGAGTATTAAAAATATAATAAGCTTTTGAATCATTCGACGGTACAAATATTTCACTCGGCTTTTTAAAAGTACGCCTTGATACTTCGAATCAATTCAGTTTGATTAGAATTTAAATTCCCGTAAAAACAGAGGATGTCGCATCAGGCGAAGTTTTACGCGCTTTTAGAATAATACCTCGCTGTCTCAAATATTTTAATTTCCAAATCAAAAGTTATTTCACGTATACCTTATTGCTAAATATATTTGTATAGTGACTGTGGAAATATTGTAGACTTAAAATGTATACTCTTATGAAATTTCATCGTCCTTTCAAGGCCAACATTTATTGTGGTCTGAGAAGGCTTAAGTTAAGGGAGAAGGACAGTTGCATCTCTTACATTAATTTGAGAATTGAAATCGCTGACATACCTTTAGCGGTAACATACATTACTCCTTTGACGAAGGAAAAGCATGTCTTTGATGAAACAATTTACTTTGTGCCGTCATCGTTATTCAAATTCCGCTATCCAAAAAATAATTTCGAACAATAGCTGAAATTAGAGGGTTAGAGATATAAATATGTTAGCCAGTCCGATTCAAACTACCTTTTGCAGATGCATTCGACTTCTTAGTTGTTCAATGTTAGCCATCAGTTAGACTTGCAGGCCGTGGTGGAAGCACACCACCTTGATTTGTTTTTTTTTTCAGAGTATAAAAGCTATAGCTGCATTGGTCATTTGGCATGGAGTCGTGGAGCATACAGCCACTAAGTGCGGCCACTGGGTAGCGGATCGACCTCTAGATGAAGGAATTAGCTGTGAAATGATCGATTTCACTCTACGAATAAGCAGTCATAGGAAAAAAAAACCGGCGGTCTCTCTCGAGGGTCTATCCTGAGAGGATCTTCCTGTGGTAAACGGGTCAAAAATGCTGCGAAAACCCGCGAATATGGCAACATTTGGGGATTTGCTGATGTCAACCAATAGACGGCCAGGAACTTGAAGGTGGAGGCTGAAGCCCATCTGCAAGGTGAAAGGCAACGGATAGTCACTGCTCGGATTCCAGGAGGCAAAATACTACTCGACAAAGTACATCAATAAATTGATAAAAACATTCATTGAAAGTGATTCCTGTCACTCTCTCCTTCCTCCTAATTCATGCATTCCCTTTGCTCTTCATTTATCAACGTTTCGATAATGAACACAAAATTTTAGCAACATTAAAAATGATTTTTCTGATAATTATATATCTATATTACACGCCAGGTAGTTTATGCTTGACAAACCTGTAATTTAATGCATAATTTGAGTTGAACAATTTTTTTTCTTAACCTTAGCATATCCAACGGGAGTATAGGTCTATGTAAGTTATATATGTATAAACTATAGAACTTATACCTATAGTGATTATAAAAACTTCCTATAGTGATTATAGAACCACAGAACTGTATCCTATAGTGATTTTAGGACTATAGAACTACACCCCATATTGATTATATGAATATAGAACTATATTACATAGTGATTATAGGACTATAGAACTATACCCTATAGTGATTATAGAAATTTCTATAGTGATTATAGAATTCCTATAATCACAATATATAGTTCTATAGTATTTTTTTCTTAGAGTATATAGGCAGGTCGCAGTGGCGGCGCAGGGCCGTAGCCAGGGGGGTTATTTTGTAATTTCACTTTAGTGAGAATACGTCATAAAATGTCACTTTTTCGTAGTTCAACTCCCTCACCCAGGCGGCGTGACCATCTTCGGATCTCAATCAGTGAACTGCCGGTCATGTGCTGGTCTTTTAGACGATTCATCCACTCTGATCCGTATCTTTCGACTCTTGATCCGTTTGAAACGATTTCAAATCGTATTGTTGTCATTTGCTAAACGTGAAAAACTTCAGAGCATTTTCAACTCCAATATATTGGGCACTTGAAGGTATGCTTTGTTTGAATTGCTTATGTTATTATTAGCTTGAATTATCTTTGTATATATTTCGGATCAATATTTCCCAAACAATGTTGCTGATACTTTTGTTTAAGTGTGCCTATCCGCCAGTGTATGGAGAATGGAATTCAGTTATTTATACCATGATTTCATAATTTTCACAAATATTGCCTTAAAATCTACGTTCTTGGTAGATATTTCCCGTGCTTGTGAATCGAACACTAATTAGATGCACATAATGTTTTTTAAATATTGAGTGATCGCTTACATGTCGCTTGTAGTTTTGACTGTATTTAGATTTTCGTGGTATGTACAGTGTAAAAGATATCTTCCGTAAGATGTTGAGCAATCTGGGCATTCGCTAGTCTCGGCATCTTTTATTTGATATAAGGTAATTGAAGCTTCGACAATTCACGAACCGTTCGTGAGTCGATCATTAAGAGAGAGAAACGGATCTCCCGCCTTTCCACTAAGAGTGACTAAAAAGGTGAGATTACAAAATAACCCCCCAGGTCATGTCTTTAGGCGGGGCAATCAATTTCATAGAAGGGGCAAACGTTTTATATTTCTATAATAATAAATAAAATGACACTTGAAGCTAATGGGGGGGGGTAAGGAAATTCCAGGAGGCTCCTCGGCAACAGTTGGGACACCGAAAATCAAACCTCTTCAAGACTGTGAACGACTGGATAGCCTGAAACTTTGGATTGGAGGAATGGGACGGGAAATTTTTGGCATCGGTGAAGTGGCCAGAGGAAGGAGACATTCGGAATGGCAGCAATTGGGTTACTCACACTATAGCCACGAAATGAAAGGTAGGTGGGGGAATCATTCCCTGGAAAATTGGTGGAATGCGAGTGAAGAGAAGTTTTTTATTGCAGCGAAAGAGTGCAAAATGCTAAGATTAAACCCAAAAGCTGAGGACAGAGTTCTTATACGCTCTCGAGCATAAGCGTCCGCTATATATGGCGAAAGAGTGGAAGTCGTGATGAAATTCTAAATGGAGTAAAACTTGATAGCTCATGGAGGCTGAAAGTTAGTTGCAGGAGAAGGCCAAGAAACGGAAGAGACGGAAAGGAGAATTCTTTTTTGGAAAGCAGAACAAGATGGAAGAGATACTGATTAACTTCTGCGTGAAAATTCCCTCTTGGTATATAGTACAACGTTAGTACCACAAACAATGTTTCTTCCGTTGGTCAAACTATGAGTTTTGTGTGGTGAAACTTACCCTCAAAAAGTGAAATAGCGATTTATAAATAAAATAAAAGATTGCAGGAGTTGCCCAGGTCACCATTTTGGCCGTTTGGCCAAAGTTAAATGCAAAACTAAGTTTTGGACACTATAATATTCTATAAATTATCGACAGTAAGTGGAAAAATAAAATATGTAATATGTCATTAGTCGTCCAGATCTTGACGATAAGCACAGGTAATTAGTAGCCTGACGCTGGATTTAAAACCATTGGTTTGCTCCAAAATTCCGGGAGTTTTACCGACATGGTGAGGTCATTATGGAACGTTAATTCGTCGTCACCTGTTTGTAGAGCAAGTTTTTATTATAAAACATAATTTTCAAACGTATTCAGTTAAATTAGGTGCACATGACTGAATAATAATAATTCCGAGAGGCAAGTCATGTCAAGGGGTGCATGGTGACATCATAATCTCCACGGAGTGTCTTCGTTGCCCCCACCGCGTCACAAACCTTGATCTACGGTCTAAAGAGCGATCTATGGTCCATTGATGTCCGGGCGGGGACGATCCAATGGACCCCCAACGAAAGACACCCCACAGGCAGCTGCCGGGGTGCAACGCTGCATCTGCAACCATCAGAGTCTTCCGCCGTCATTCCTCTCCGTCGCCTGTGGGACAGAAACAAGTGACTACCGGACGATAGTGGATGTAGGAGGCTGATCCTGAAGAGGGGGTTGGGGGAGGGGAGGGGCATTAGTGTGCTCGGGACGTGTCATAGGCATTCAGCGTCCTTCTCTTCAAAAGCCCATTGCCGGTGGTCTCATCGCAGACCCGAGAAATTAAATTTCTCTTCATTAAGAGTCTTCAATAACACATAAGTGGGATATTCCACAGAGGAAAAATCATTCGCCTTGACCGGAATTTGAACCCGGATCCCTCGATTTCGCGCCGAGTGCTTTAACCAATTAAACTACCGAGGCGTTCTTCTCCCCTGTGGATTATTTGGTGGCTTTATAGGAGCATGGTGGTCAGGACTGCTAGGACATTAGTGGATTATCGCACTTATGTGCACTTGCGGTTGACTCCGTAAAGGTTACTACCGTTGCTAGTCCCGGTTTCCTCAAAATTGGTCAAAGAGCGAACACCTCAATGTGTTCTATGTATGGCTTTATCCTCGCGGACTGTGGCGCTTAGCGCACGATTTTGACTGCTAATGGCATCATATGTCTAGCAGTCCTGACCACCCTGCTCCTATAAAGCCACCAAATAATCCAAAGGGGAGAAGGACGCCACGGTAGCGTAACTGGTTAAAGCACTCGGCGCAGAATCGAGGGATCCGGGTTTGAATCTCGGTCAAGGCGAATGATTTTAGCCTTTGTGGTTAATCGCACTTATGTGCACTTGCGGATGACTCCGTAAAGGTTACTAACGTGGCTATTCCCGGTTTCCTCAAAATTGTTGAATAACACTGTTCACAGTACTTCAATAACCATCACATGTCGCAGATTATACTGGGGACAATTGACTCGACGTGGAATATGGAAAGTTGGTGGCAGATTTCTTCGTCACTCCACATCTTCATTATTAGTCATGCTTTCAATTACTTCGCTGGTAGTGAAATAGAAAAGTCCTAATTTATGGTTGTATGAAAGTTGGATGAATTTTCAGCACAGCTTATCCCACATGTGGTTTTATTCATCATGACCATGGCTTCGTTACAGAGTAACATCTTCGTAAATGAAACTCTCTAACGAAAGCATGGTGGTGATAAACGAAACTACTTTTGGGAAAATCTGAGCTGAAAATTCATCCAACTTTCCTACTATGAAAAACTTCCACAATGTTACGCCAGAAACAGTTTCCAATTTCAGGTTGTATGTTTCATAATCTAAACACTCCCGTAACAAATTAAAACTGAGCACTGATATTATAATTTAAACATTTTATTGCAATGCTGAATAGGGTTCATCGAAGTGAAACCGTATCTTTACGTTTAAAACGAGGGACGCTGCCGGAAAGAGCGGAAAGTGCATTGACTCATGATGCCATTGTGGAATTAAAAATTGACGGAAATGTATGAGATGAACAGTGGGAATATATTAAACGAATAAACACTGGAACCTGAACGTCCACATAAGGGAAAAGAGATAGTAAAATGAAATAAATGACATGGGTAAGAAGAGCCCAGTTAAAAATAATATATTCCGAGTGAGGCTCTTCAGCGGAGCAGTCATGTGTCTGAGTGCTGGATGACTGAATATTATTCTAGATTTGTCACTACAAGGGATAATGAAGCTGGGGTGGTCAAATGAAAGCTAAAAAGTGAGATAGATGATTAAGGTTGAGAACGATGGGACGGTATAACGGTGGTTATCTCGTTACTTAGAGTCAGGGATTGACCTTGAGATTTGTTGGTGATCATGGTGAAGGCGAATTGGTGCCTTCGGAGCTTTGAAGGCATCCGTTCATTTTCACTGATGAGGCCTCGGTAGGAACACCAGATTGCCTCATGATGCCCAAGTCCTAATTTAACCAGCATGCCGTCGATATTGTCATCAGCTGCTTGATAGTCCTACTTACGTAATTAGCAATTTCTGAGATTGGCAGACTATTTTAGCCTATAAAACTACTATATTTATAATAAAAAATGAATAATGGAGCTGGTAAGAAAAGTTTTGATTGAACAGAAAAAGTCATTCTATTAGCTCAAGTGTGATTTAGATAACAAGTTACGGGCATGGAATTGAGAAGCCAAATAAATAAGCTTTTGATGATATCTCTGGCCTAGCGAAGCTTTGGTTATATACATATGTAAAATCACTCAAGTGGATAATGGTTTCACTTCAAAGTTTTGGCATAGGTACTTCTATTTGTGACATTCCCAAATATGATCTCACACAGCTCATAGGAATGGGATATTGATGCTGTTGCTCAAGGTTGGATTCTAACTTCCATAATGGTTTACAGTACATAATTTTCATTAAAGGAAGAATTAGAGATAAGAGAAAAGTCCCCATGCAATTATTTAATTATTTATTGATAATAATTAACGAAATGGGAAAACATAAAAGGGAAGTAAACGAAGAAATCGAAATAACACTCGTGGTCGTTCCCCAATACGTCTCGCCAATATTTAAGCAAATATTCACGGGTATGTACTGGGGACTGCTCATGTCTTTTTTTCTAAATTCTAATGAAAATATGAAGTTAAATTATTTATTGTAGTTAAATTATTCCAAAATAATTCACCACAGCAACCAACGCGGTAGAACCCGAAAATATGAAGAAGTTCAAAGAGAGGACGTTTTAAAATGAAAAACCGAATTCCATTTCTGAGCTAAGCGTGGAAGTCTGAGGGGTGCGGTGAAGGGTGCTGAGGGAGCGGTGAGTGGCATGGGGTGTGGGGGGTTGTTCGAAAAGAGGCTCGTGCGCGTTGCCAACGGAGACAGAGGCCGTATTCATTTCTTAGTTTCTTCTTTTAATGTCAATCCAATGTTTTTTACTGTTCACTCTGGTGAACAGTATAATATCTTTGAAAATGTTCTTTTCTTATGTTCACAGCGAACATTTCTTTGCCCTTTGTAATGAACAATATTGAACACCAAAATAACATATTTCATCATAAAGAGAACATTGCGTGTCCTTATTATTGTTCACACAAAAACAAGAATTCCACAGCCGATTGTACATTAAAATAACATTATATCGCACTTTTAAGAGTTCACTGAAATAAATATAGTAAGGGAATATTAAGGTTATTGCGAATTAATTCAATATCTGTTAGACAGACATGTTTTCTATACATACTATAATTTTCTGGTTTGCATCTTAAAAAAGCGTTGTTACTTATTTTATAAAAAATAGCATTTCGAAACTGGAGCATCGTAAAACTTCGTTCTTGGTCGCGTTGTCATTCACATTTCCTGACCTTTTTCAGCATGTAATTGTCCAATATTTCAACAAATGCGTATAATTTATATCGAATGATATCTATGCAGAACCGCGCGACCAAAGGGGTGCAGTGTCGTTCACCCACTCCGGGCCGCCAGCGTTCGGCTCTGACTCTAGCCGGCCGTGGCAGCGGCCCTGGATAACAATATAGTAGTAGATGTGTAATTATATTTATGATCATTGTTAAAAGAAAGTTATATTGTACACATGAATACATTATACAGCTGGATTTCTGTAACATTCGTCAGCAAGATGATACAACTCGGAAGTTCAACTGCTTCCCGTGACGGCTTGCAGACTTCGACAATAAATCGAGTCTTACATACCAAAATAATTTCCCAAAGATTTTCAAATAAGTTTAACCTTGTTTATATGCGATCATGAAAGCGAATGACTTGGACCAGAAGCGTACGTATATTTTTATATTAAATATCTTACTTCGTGATGCGTTACTATTAATTTATGCCTACATATTTAGGTATACGTTCATTTTCAACTATGCAAGACTGATATTTGGAACATAGGACGAGGTCTCTGGAGTTACTCGGTGGAAGTCCTTCATTATTAATAAAAAGGCACTTGGTTATGATTTCACACTTTATTTTAAACAACACGACCTACGTTTCAGCATCTCATGCCATCATCAGCATGAGATGCTGAAACGTAGGTCGTGTTGTTTAAAATAAAGTGTGGAATTATAACTAAGTGCCTGTTTTTATTAAAAACACTGGTATTTGGTCACATACATATCTTCTCAAAAGCAAAGCAGTGGAGTGGAGTGGAGCGTTCTTTGAACCTAGAACTTCGGCATACTGCTGACGCGGTGCAGTCTTCCCCATCTCTTTCACTCTCGTCGGTTTCCGATGATGAAGTTTCAGAATCACTAATGTCTTCTTCCTCCACTGATTCACTACAATCAGATGAACTTATTAGGAAATCACTGTCACTTGATATTTTACAGATCAAATATAGTAGATATTTTTCTTTCTTTACCGCACTTCACTCATCATAAGGAAAATAAACTATCGTCGTAAATAAAAAACTTTCGTTCGTATCACATGCAAATTTCGGTAGGAAATAAGAAACCTAGTTAGCTTGCGTCTCTTGCTCTTTCCGAAATGCAACTGCTTTCTACGGCATCCTCCACTTTTCCCGTCACCGAAAGAGCTTTCATTGTAATTGTTAACCCAAACGCATGACTTAGACCAGATGGCCGTGCTCAGACACTCCAAGTCATAAATAAGTCTCCCAAAGAGAACCCTCCACTTTGCCCGTCACATGTGATTGTCGACCAAAAGGCATGACTAAGACCCTCAGAGTCATAAAAAAGTAGCCGCTGGCCTAATCTCTCTGGGTCAGGCCGGTGGCAACTTTGTTTACGCCTGCAGTGACTCTCATTGTCAGAATCTTTTGTGCTGCAAAAGATTCAATAGTGGCAGCATCTCAGTCATAAGAAGGCGGAGAAGAAAGCATTCGTCTCAAAAACACTACGTATCCAGGACTGATTACCTATCTTTTTTCCCCAGTACCCGTAAAATAATGTTGCGGAGATCCTTGTAGAAGATAATACAAAAAGAAAAAGATATTGACACGCAATATTCGTGAATTATGAGGATTATCCCATGAAAAAATCCAAAGAAAAACACAAAGCAAATAAGAGGGCGGTGAAAGTGCCACTGAACTTGAGACCACAGTATTTAAAAGAGATTTAAATCGCGAAATCTATTGAATCTATCGAATGAAATAGATTTCGCTACGCGAAATCGATTTCATTCGATATGTTGATCGTTCGTCGAAGCGATGGACGTCAAGTAGGATTTTTATGTCTCTTGAAGCGAAAAATTCTTCCCTCAAGGAAAATCTTTTCCTCGTCAAAACAATAACCTCACCTCGCCTACTAATCTAATGGCAAAACGACCATCTTGGAAGGTAGGAGCCTTCAGCGCAGATCTCAGGCCAGTAAGGAAAGCCTAACGAGGTACGGCCATAAAAAAACTGATAACTCCCTTTGCAATCAAGATAATGTTACAATTCTTTCACCAAAAATAAGTTAATAGTTTTATCCAAATTTCAAAAGCAGCATTTATGGACTGATACTACAGTTAGTAGACTGCTTCCCACCTTACAAAAATCGGAAGTTTAGGCCCAAAGATACTTAACTAAATATAACAACGTCTAAACTCAGCCAAAAACATAAAAAGGTTTACCGGTATGGGAAGTAAGGCATTACAAATTTTCCCTGCAAGTTTTACGCTGTTGTTGAGAACTGTTAGCCGACAGTTGAATGAAGAAGATAGCCACGGAAAACTCCCACGAAATAGCAAGCGGCTGAAATAATGGCGCGGTAAAATAAATTGAGAAAATCAAAAATTCGTAACTCCTTTCGTATTCGAGATAAAGTCACAATTCTTTCACCAAAAATGCATTTATAGTTTTCACCAAATTTCATACACAGATATATGGACCTATATAGTAAGATACGAAAGTTAGCAGGCGATCGCTTTTTACCTTGCAAAATTCCATATTTTTCGTCCAAAAGTTATATAAACAAATATAACAACGTTAAAAAGTAGTTGAGCACAAATTAAATCAGTATGGAAAACAATGTACAACAAACGTTTCCTGCAAGTTTCAAATTAATACTGAGAACAGTCTGCCAGCAACAGGATTAGGAATATAAACTCGGAAGAGCCGGACTACCCGAAATTCAAGGAAAAATTTTTTATAACACTTGTTATTAAGAAAATCTACTAACTATTGTCACCACTAAATGTGGCGACCCTTTCTGCTTCAGGATATAATTTCAGGCTTGTGGATCAAGCAAATTCATAATTTGTCAGAATTTCTTCCAACGCCATCTGCGCCATCTACGATATCCCTCTCGAACTACATAAAAAATCTATACGAATTTTACGCGTGCGGTGATCCCTCTATATATATTTACTCTACGATATCACTAAAAGTTTTAAACAAAGAAGAAAGTTCTACATTTAATAAAAAACTGATTTCAATGCGTTCAAGAGTCATCTAAAAAATTCTCTTCCCGACTTCCAGGAATCAAGCGAAAGTTAGACACGGAGGGTAGTTGGAAAGCTTTTCTTTCAATCGTACATACTTTCGGGGATCACAAAATATAATCCAAGTAAAGTTAAAAAAAGAGGGCAGCGAACCAAGACGGTACAATGCAGAAGTGAGAAAATCGTTAAGACGTCAGAGAGTATGCCACGCCAAGATGAAAAAACTCCGGAGAGATTTGTCCACTGGTGATCAAAATTTAATAATTAAATAATACAAATTATCTAAAGCCACTAAAAAGGAAGCATTTCGGAATGCATTCATGGATTTTAAAATAAAAACATTTGTAGAACAGTTACAGGATAACCCAAACGCATTTTGGTCATACGTAAGGGAAGTTCAAGGCAATAGATCAACAGTTATTCCACTACGAAACGAAAAGAGCGAATTATTAACAAGCAGTTCGGACAAAGCCAACTTATTAAATTCCTACTTTCAAGGTGTGTTCACCAAGTCATCACAGGTAACATCCGTAAAGGTAAATGATCACTTCCGGCAAAAGATGCCGCCTATCGACTACCCCAGGTCCTGAAGAAATTCCTGCCCGCGTGTATAGCTTGTGAAAAAGCACCCTACTTGCAGAATATATTTAGTAAACCCATCAACGAACACAAAGTACCCATGGGCTGGAAAATTGCAAAAGTAACTCCCATATTCAAAATCGGTGATAAGGAACAGCCATTGAACTACAGACCGATATCTCTCACATCTATCTCTTGAAAAGTCCATGAACATATAATTGTAAGTTCAGTTATGAGACACCTCGATATACAGAACTTGTTAACAAAAACGCAACACGGATTCAGAAAGGGAAGTTCTTGTAAAACTCAATTAGCACTTTTTACCCACGATATTTTAGTCTCGGGTGAACATAACGTTCCATTTTATGCTATTTTTCTTGACTTTAAAAAGGCATTTGATAATGTTTCCCACAGTAAGCTACTCATGAAATTAAAATCCTACGGGTAAGATGACGACGTAATTTCCTGATTTAGAGAATTGAATGAGATTGGTGCAAATATTTACAGCATCTTGTGTAATGAAGGTGATAGGAATCATTGGTTGTATATTATTGAAATATATATATGAAATATTATATTTTGTGAACATAATTGCGATATAAATGTAAATTCAAGAAATTGGTAGGATATGCAGCTTCTTAAATAGAGGGAGACATGTTGAGTAGTAAGAAACATTGCTTTTAAGTCTTATAAACGTTTTTTGGATGCGGACAATTACACCTGTGCTAACAGTGTGTCTTGTGCTCCTAATAAGAAAGCAGACGGAACACATATTACTACGTAAATTATATCTATATGCTCCTCCCAGGACAAAGTACTAGTCAGAGTTACTCCGAGAAACTGAGTGCTGGAATTTTGGGAGATGTGTTTGGCATCAATGACAATTGACAATGACCTGCTTCTTCCCCGAATGGTTATGCGGCACCATTTTCGGAACCTCATTCCCTCACGGGTAAGGAAGGTAGGTTGACCCTCGTTCAAAAGAGAGAGAGCAAAAAAAATACATTTTTAATTATATATAAAGGCGTAGTTATTTCCCATGTATGTTAACATTTTCTCCAATTAGAAAAGGGTAGCATTCAGTGCAGTGGTCTCTTTTGGTTCCTTAATTAAATTACTTGCATTTATCATATAGGTTTGTAATTCTTCATTCTGGATGACTGAAAAAATAAGGTTTGTAATTGTTACAGTCGATGTTCGTGCTTCTTCGTGGTTTACTCCTAAAATTTAATTCTATGCTCAAATTTCGTCAACATTTGCATAATTTCAGCAACAGAAATGTTTAATTTCCATGGCAGTCACAGCCAAGACTCAAAATGGGAACTTAAGTAAGCCCGAGGCGCGTATGGCTCATGGAGACTGATCACTATAAAAATGCATATAGAAAAAGCGACATTTAAGCTAAGGTATTTTTCACGAAAATATTTCCATGTGTAGTGATTGACTGCTAAAAAACACACATCCATTTTGAATATCATATTAGGAGGACTCACTGAATCTTATGCTACTGCTTCTTTTTTTCTTCCTCCCAATGAAACCCAACGGGCACGACCTTTCTATACTTTAAATAAAAAACTGGAAAAGAATAAAGATGTGTGATTAAAATTGACTCCTCCTAAGATAGTCTCATATGTCCTCAATCTTCTCCCTCCTCATCTCCCATCTACTCAAAGAGATCCGTGATCGAGATAGAATTCCATCTTGCTTCGTTCACTAATTACCTCCGAAAAGAAGAGATGTATCAATTGAAAGACAGCTGTATTTCAGAAGGAATGGAATCCTTCGTCAAATTTTCATCACAGTTAAGAGTGAAGAAATAATGAATCAGGATATCATATTAAAATCAGATATATTTAACCTAGTATATGAATCTACTTGCTTCAAGATTGGTCCAAACTCCTCCATTTGAATGCAGAGCGAGGGGCGAAAAGAAACCTATGTTCAAGAAATTTGCCTTCAAGCAATTTGAAATGGAGTCCAATTAAAGTCGGTTTGATTAAGACTGAAAAAATGGCAAATGAAAAAATTAAGGTTAACATGATAAATGGGATATTTTTTCTTCAAAATGTTCGCGAAATCCAATGCGTTATTATGGCTTTAATAGATTTGTTAACATTTCACTAATTTTTGTTGCATATTTGAATGGAGGTACCTGTAGCATGACTGGTTGTCAATACGAATGTATATAAAATAATGTTATGCCTTTAATGGAAATCCGGTTCTTTTAAGTGATACTACGTCCAACAACTCGATATATCTGTGACAATTGTAACCTCACATTCCCTTTAATAAAGAGGAGGGAAATCTGGGTTTTACACCAGAAAAGGTGGGAAAGCAGATTGGGGGCAGCAGGTTGATTCCATCGGGGATTTAAGGGATTTCAAGAGAGGATTATACTCATAAAGGGTATGTAAATGGTGTGATATATGAAGACCACCCAAAAGAATACCCTGGTTGAATTCAAAGAGCTATAACTTATAAGCCGAAACCATAGTACCTTATTTCAATTCGTAAAAAAATCTCTAAGGCTTTACGCTGAATGGAAAATGAAATAGGTACCGGTATTAAAATTTATGTTAGAATTTGAACGTATATGAATTGTGAAATGGAAAAGGTATATGAAAAATTCTCCCATGGAATCTAGAATGAATTTTATAACCCAACTAACCAGATTACAGAGCCGTGAAAGGCTCTCAACTCATAATAAACGTATGTTTGGCTCATGAAAGCAATAAATCCATGTTTCACGAAACAAAGTTTTAAAAACCGAGTTTTAAAAAAAAAGCAAATCAGAGAACGATTATAAAAATCTTACTTGGATTTAACTAAGGTTAAAAAGAATATTACAATATAGAAAATGCATAAGAGTATTTCAGTAACCGCTTTTAAGTCACAAATCGAACTCAGGTTTGTAAATTTCAAGGTGACGACAAAATAGAGAACCCTTACTAAATGCTAAATATTTGCTAGAATTATTTAGCCTTAGACATAAAATAAACCTTACATAAAAAAAAGTTTGGAAAAAATATTTTTTACATCTTACGAATATGGCCAAAGCAAACCACTCTCAAATACACAAACGGGCAAGTGGGAGTGCAACGACATCAAATGCATACTCTCATGGCAACCATATCTTGGAGGGTTGAGGGAAAAATGCCACAAACGTTCTGAGATTCTAGATTCCTGAATTAATTACAGACAAATGCCTGTTTTACTACTTGTAAGACATATTTCGTATGCTGTAAGATATTAAACATTTTAGCAGAAGAATCGACGCCAACATCTATGAAATTCCGTACAACCACCGCCAGGGTTTGTGGCAAGGGACGTGTAACAGGAATTTAAAGGCTTCCGGTAAAATCTTTCACTTGATGTCGTCGCAAAATGTGATGAGTTAAAACGTCCTGTGAGTAGCATTGTTGTAAAAACAAATTTTAATATTTAATTACATTTGCTTTTCAAGAAGTTATGTACATTTTATAAGAGACTTCGACCTCCAATGAAAACCGATAAACTCAAAAATCTTTTGGCACAAAGAAACATTTAAACTGTAAAACCTCAGAGTTATTTCACTGAAACGTATTGATATATTCTACCAAAACGTTCAACATGATCATTTCAGTATAGAATTCTAATGGAAAAGCATTAACTCTCAATAAAATCACTCTTTTTGGTTAAAGAACAGAGTAATATGGGAGTAGCATTATCTTTAGAAGTATTATAACTTACCGGAGCCCTGCTCCGCTTGAAACTGCTCTTTTGCGGAAAATCTTCAAACAACAACCTCAACTAAGGACATTTCTTTAACCGAGAAAAAAACAACTTTTAGCTCTATGCTGACATTAATTAGTTTACGGGACTCATTATTTTTTCGTAGCTAGACTCACCGCGAGGGAAGATGATGCTTCTAAAGGCCGCATTTCGCTAACCGCGCATTACATCATCTTCTTGTTAGAGTAAAAAAAAGAGCTATTTTTTCGGAATACCTCTCTCCAGTTGCTTACCATGGTTAAAAAAAATAATAACGCGGAGGAAATGGAACTAAATTTATGAGTTCGCGGCCCATAATTTTCACGGGAAGCCGCCTTAAAAGCTCCTACTTTCCTTTTTTGTTCCAGAGGGAGCCTTCGTCCTTCGCCTTTCGCTTCGCTTTCTTTTTTTATTATCATTATTCCTTCGCCCAGGCGATGGCGCGGCGGTCGGCTGGTTGGTTATCTCCCGCATCTCTCCACATCCCCGAGAACGGGCACATCCACCACCCCCATTCGACCGAATTTAAAACCTCCCCGCCCTCACCACCATTATATTCCCTCTCTGCTTACATCCCCCGAATAAAAAGCCCTCACCCATATCCGACCTCTCTTCCAGGCCTCTTGCTTCTCATCCCTCTCTGCCCGTTAAATGAGTGGTCCGGAGATCATGGAGGTAGACGGAGCACCGGCCTAAACATTCCGAGGGCACGGAGAGGTCCTCTTGGAGGACCTTGAAGCACCTCATGCTTCTTCGACGTGGGAGTAATGGGAGGGCATGAAGATCCCGAGGAAGAACTGCGCCACAAAAAGCAACATCTTAGGAGCCATCAAGTTCTGGAGGGTTGTGTACCGATCCTATTTGCAGTATTGGTATTCACACGCAGAAGGAGACGTTATCCCGAGTCCTAATTGAAATTCTTCTCCTCCAACCAAATTTCAATGGCTCCTTCGTCAGTCTTTCCCAGTCGCTGTTCCCGTGGCAAAGCATCTGTGCCTTGACTCATTGGATGGCGTGGTTCATCTACATCTACATCTACAAAATACCCTGCATGCCACCTGAGGGATGTGTGGCAGAGGGTGAGTATTCACCAACATTCATTACACTATACCCTAAAGTTAGTGAAACTGCGACTAATTATGCATTAGCATAAATCGCTAATTCTTGTCACGAGACGAAGACTCACAAGCATGCACTACACTACAGATATTATCACAATGGAGATGGACCGTTAATATATATGTATTTTGTAACAACACAAATGGACAGAGACTCAAGACTCATGTAGAAAACATGCACGGCGTGCATGGTTCAGGTTCAGGTTGATGCAGCGTTCAGCAGAGGCAGATTTCACTGACTGGTCCAGCTGAAATTCCTGTGATGCTTCTTCACCTTTGTACTGCCCGCCTCTCCCACCTATGCCTGGCAACGTTCGCATGGTATCCGATATTCTTCCGGGGTAAAGAGACTACAATATCCTCTCGCTCTCATAAGTAGTTCTCTCAATGCGAATCACGTCCGGAATTAGGTCTCGATGTCTCATATCCTTAGAATTTTGGAAATTTAGTCGGAAGCCGTGGACACATATGGCAGGCACTGGCCACTGGTTTTTGCAGCTCCTCTCCAGTGATGGTTTCTTGAGGGTTGAATATCCTTGATGATTATCGAGTTTTGGATCCTTTTGAGGGATAACGCAATGTCCGTATCACAATAACGATTTTGGCGAAAAGTCATCCTTAGGCGTTCCATATCTTGGGGAATACTCTCCGTGTCGGTTATTGCTCTGGGTCAATGAATTTATGTTGACAAGACCGCTAATGGAACGAAAGATGATGGAGGATACTCTTCAAATAGAGGTAAATGTGTATCGGCTTTTGATAGACACCTATATGCATGGCTTCCTTCATCCTTCCGGTAAACGAGGAAGTGTTTTCTCCGTCCCTATCGTGAACCGGATACCGTCCATTCATGTGGTTCAAGGTATTATTTAGAACGTCAAGTTCAAGTGGCTAAAGAACAAACGTGAGATCTACGTACCGGAATAAGCACTTCGGGCGTAGGCGGGCTAAGGATAGTGCATTTTCCTTGAATTCCTCCAAGAAAAAGTTTGCAATCACGGGAGATAATGGTGATCCCATTGCTACTCCGTCGATCTGTTCGAAAAGTTCGCCTCCTTATTTGAAGTGGGTCGATGCCAGGGTGAGGCAAAAGAGATTTACCGTGTCCATTCTGGTTTCTGGGAGCCTTCCTCCACCGCGCCGGTAAGCTGTACCCGCGTTAACAAGGACACTACAGGCCTGATTCTGATGCTTTCCCGATGTTCAACTTTTCCACCAAAACGTCATTAGTTTCCACCAAAACGTCATGATTTTCCGACACTACGTCATCATGTTCCACCTTCCACCATAGAATCATTCACTACATCGTTCATCGTTCAATGACTGGTGGAAAACTAAGCTTCCCTTCCACCCGTCATCCACTTGCTAACAGCGCTAGTGTCGTGGTGGAAACTTTCCGACGGAAGTAAGCGTGAGGAAGGTAGACATTGTTTTGTTCGTGTTTTCGAGGTAAGTTGGACATCGGCATAATTCGGTCATTGAGCCGTTCATTAAACGGATCAAGAGTCGTTCAATGAACGAATGGTGGAACTTTCCACCAGTCATTGACTGGTGGAAGATGAGAATCGGGCCCTACATCCAGGCTCACCATGGTGTCCGACTCCCTTGGGTGAATGTCAGCAAGGATTTTTACAAATTCTGAAGAGTTATTGACATGGTTCTCGCAATGGCCAACGCACGGGGATTTGATTTTTTTACATAAAATTTACAAAAAAATATAAACTAAACTATAGAATATTTCAAAACTGCTATTCACGTGCATGGATAAACAATCAGTGCGTTAAATTTAAAGATGATTTAGAATGTTTGCTGAGGTGAAAGAAAATGTGACGATCAAGAAGTTTACTGAGAAGAGTAGTGCAAGCAAAGAAGGAAGGAATTCTGCCGTAAAAAGACTTTAATAACAGCTAGAATGTGAAATGATAAAAATTCATAAATCATTTTTTTGAATCATACTCTTTGTTTTGTAGCGAATCGCGGATGAGAAGAGCAGCAGAAAAATGGATATGGGAAAAAAGTGGTGTTACGGAAGACAAAGAAGACCAAATGGGTCGAGAAATTTATGAAAGAAGAAGTGCCGAGTTAGAGGAGTTGGACAGATACGCATATACTTTTTAAAGTCCGCAAAACAAATTTATTTAACTTGAAAAAACTTCGTAAAATGAGACTTTGGTAAAAAGTAAAATGAAATTATTTCCTGAACTATTCAAAGCTTCTTTAAATATGTCATGAGTTCCAATATGTTACGTCTGAAAACATCAAATCTTAGGTTTGATGCAGTGGAAAGATGTTTTTATCGACGAATGGTGCTAATCAAAATATTGCAGAGAATCACAAATGAGTAAATCATTCAAAGAGTTGGTATATATGAAGTTTCATGTCAGCTCTGCAAAGTTGAAGAGATTATTTTTATGCGCATTTTTACTAAACATATTTTGTGACAAAACAGCCTTTTGAAAGCAGCACTGGTCGGTTAAATGAATGGAAACACTATCGAGTTGGGCCAAATAAGTCGAAAACATATGAGGGACGTTGTGATGACCACTAAATCCATAATTCAAGTCCATTACGTTAGGTGACAAATCGAAGGAACTTGAAGCAAAGGAAAGTTACGCTGCGCAACGCTCAAAAACCAAGAAATCAATGCGTACTGCATTGCGAAATTTCACGAAAAATGTACTTGGTGAATTAATCGAAGAAAATCCGAAATCTTTTTGGTCACATGCGAGAGAGCTTCAGGGAAAATCTTCAACCGTAGATTCGTTATTTGATAAAGATGGCAAACTTGTCACCGATAATATTGACAAAGCTAACACGTTAAATTCCCACTTCGAAAGTGTATACACTACAGACGACACTGCATGTAATTTTGACATTTAATGTTGACATGGCTTAATTTCACTAGAGCGTTTCCTTTTTATATGTAAACGGCTGGTGTCCTAACACCCCCCCCCCCCGCCACACTCCTATTGAGGCGGCTTGCGGGGTAGTACGTAGATGTAGATGTAAATGAGTAAATCAGTTATAGAAGAGTTGCTGACTGCTGACGATGAAATCTGAAACCTCCCACTCTCAGATTCCACTTCAATGAGCGACCTAGACGATCAACTTAATACATTCGCCCTTGTCGAGACAGTCCCTGGAGACAGAGAGAGGCGGAAGAGGAGGGTGCAGGAGGAGGAGGCCGTGGGTCGTCCGAGAGCAATAATGCCCACTCGAGTGCCCACCTTCCGACGTCAAGCTGAGAATCAGAGAGACGGAGAAAGATGCAAGCCTCGTGACTTTCGGGACGCACGACACTCATCGGATTTGTTTCCATGGGCACGCCCACCACCCACAAATCAATAAGACCCATGAATTTAGATTTTTTCTCTCTCTCCTCTCTGTAACGCCGCAATACCCTCTCCTGTGTTTTCTCATTTTTTTGTTTCCTTTCCCAAACATCAGTCCCTCCCAGTCCCTCCGACCCCCACCACTCCCCCACCCTCCCCCCCCCCCACACGCATCTCTTGAGAGGAAATGCGAAAAGGGAACACAAGCAGAAACTCAAAACACGTATCGCCCGCAGAAGATGTCATTCCAATTTTTTTCCCAATAACACCAAACAAACGTATATTTCCCTCACTTCTTACTCACTACTCATCTTCACAACCCCTGTTTCAGGGTGAGAGGCAGAGGGAGGGTGAGGGTTGAAACGGAAGAAGAAATGGGGAATAACAATAAAAATAAATCTTGTGTTTTCGGATGAATTTGAGACTTTATGACCCCTTCTGCCATCCAAAACCCTCGTTGATGTACACCATCAATTTTAGAAATAATTTTAGGCCTGCGAAACATGTTTCGGTGGCATTGTAATATCTATTGCAGTACACAATGTAGCACTCAACTGTTCACATAAAACAGTATAACTACCTAACATAAGTAGTTCCCAGGTCGTACCGATGGGGTGGCGAGATTGGCCCCCGCCGATGGGGCAGGAAAAACGAGCAAAAATGACTATTAGCAATCTTGAAGAAGCCACGGTTTAAGAGTTTAACATTGGTACGATCTGCTGTGTAAATAAAAAATAATCCAAGAGAGAGCCATCTGCGGCTGATATCAAATTACGGGAGTTATGTGCCAATAGCTAATAGCTGCACTTCGCCCTGCAGGCTGGTGCTGGGCCGTGCTAGGATCTCTCGAGTTAAGGTGGTTTCAGCTAGATAGATCCGTAGTCATAGTGGAGACCATATTCAAATTTAATCTTTGATTTCAGCGTCTGTAACAAGTACGAAATAAATATTGTTATATTAATGGCGCTAATATATAGTTAACTATGCCCAAATATCTCGGTAATTAAATGAATAAAGCTACATAAGTCTCTAACTTGACTCAATTTTTCCCGCCGTACGGTTGAAAACCCTTCAAACCGGCAGGTTTTTTTGTGATTCTGTAAAAGTTACAGTGGTGAGTAATAGATTATTTTTGATAAATAGTTGAGAAAACATGCAATCTATACACCGTTAGTTTTTTGACGAAATCTAGGTGTTAGAAGTTCCTATTTCCTTCAATATTCTCCCTCTGGAGCGCTCAGCCATAATCTATCCCATGTAAAACAGCTTATATTTACAGGAAAATTGCTCTAAAAGTAGTTTGGCAAGGGGTTGATATTTTGATATCATTGGAAAGATAGGAGTTGTTTCTTCAAAATGAGGCTAAATCATCAATTTCTAAGTGAAGTGATTTTTCGCTCAAACTACCTTAACAACTCTGCTCTGCTGTTGAGTTGTGCGCCTTCTTGGTTATCAAGCCTGTCAATAACTTGAATCTTCCTCATTCCTCTACTGTCTCCCGTTTTAATTATTGTTAGACGTTAGATCTGAGTAGAGTCCGTCCAAGATAAAAGTACAGTTGACATATATTCTGCCTCAGCTTCGAAAGAAATGAAGAGTAAATAATTTTTTCACGATCCTATGGCGTAAACAAAGGTCACCATCATAGATTATTCGGTCACGTGATTCTCTACCGCAAAAAGATTTGGGCATTCGCAAATTGGCAGCATATCTGCCATTTTCGCTATTATATCATCTATCTTGAACGCACTACAGTGAACGAAAGTGTCGCTCCCTCTCTGCTTCCGTAAAAAGGTAAGCTCTGTTTAGTTTAGTGTTGGCAGTTTCGATAAGATAGGACTTCTAGTAGGTATTTTCATTTCCAATATGAACGGAAGTGAATGTCGCTTCTCCTGATTAATTTTAAAGGTAAGATTTTAAAATATAAATATTGAAGGAATCGTCTACGCTTTCGATTTCTGTAGACAAAAAACAAAACCAAATTATTTTTTTTACATGCATATCCCAGGATAATATCCCTGGATAATATCCCTGGATAATATCCCTGGATAATATCCCTGGAGAATTAGAAGGCAGATTTTGCAGTAAGCGAATTAAAAATGATTGACACGTTTGACAAGTTACTTAAATCTCGTAATCTTATGTCCTCTTATACTTATAATGAATAAATTTGGATCATTCCAAGTGTATTCAACGGCGTTGGTTCAGCTGGACATAAGTACATTGTTTTGTTGACAAATGAAGGAAGTTCTTAGCCTGATTCTGTATCCATTCAGTTTTCACAATATTACCAATTATCAGACAGCTAAAAATTTTGTTATACTAAAAGACTATGCTGAACGATAAAGATCAGAAAGTCTAAATTGTGATGTGCAAGATATCCATAGAACAGCGTCAAATTCTAAAATTTGTGCAACTTTCCCTGGATTATGTGAATGTTTATACTATCCAACTTTATACAAGTTCACGCTGATTTGAGGGCACCCTGCGAATACAAAACTTTAAAAAAATTATATTTTTTGTTCAATGTAATACCTGTTTAAATAAAGAATTTGATGTACGGACGTATATTTTCCCTTTTCTATTAGAAGTAGGTATTTTATTGTTTTCGGTAATGGGCCCAAATAGACCATATATAAAGAATCTAAAAATTAAAAGGAGAACACACAAATAAATTATCAACAGAGCATGGAAACTGGCTACCAAATGATGAGCGGAATGAACAAAATCAGTTACAAGTTACTATATCACAATAACAAGATAGCAAGACTGTAGTGGGAGGTGAGGTATGTTCAAGGGGCACAGGATCACCTCTGTAAAGCCCCAAGTTGTTCTACAAAATATGTTAATTGTTGGGAAAACGTAAGGGTTATTAGGCTTACATCGTTGTTGAAAAATTTGCTGGAGGAGAATACCAATAGAAGAAGGGAGGGTTGAAAAACTTGCAAATATCTGCTGAAAGAGAGGCTAATATTTTTCTGCAACCAAAATATACGACTGAATCACTCTTAAGAATGGGAATGGGAGTCACTGGAAAATTTTCGTTCCGGATTTTCAACCGACCGAGGCAGAACGGGAAACAAGGGCCCATCCCACTTCACTTTTTTATTGAAATATCCCCGAAAGAGTTCCCGATATTGCCTGCGCATTCCCATGGCAATTTTTTGGAGCGGTTTCCTTTTATTTTATCCCACAGTTTCCTATATTTCCTTCGCCATGAGTTCTTCATATCGTATGTGTTGAGCGGAGCGTGATCCGAGGGGGAGGAGAACGCATTTTATATCACCATCACTTCTGTTCCGCGAGTTAGCGCAACGGAGAACCGCTCGGGAGTGATGTTGGGGGAAGCGGCGGGATATACGGGGACGTGAAACAGCACAGAACATCATCACATTCACATCTCTTCACCCGCGTGTGGATAGAGAGGCATTTTATCCAGAGGACTACGCATTGATTTCCGGCGGGGGCGGAGATTACTTAGTAATTTCCAGAGCTCAATGTCTATCATTCAGAAGTAGTTTTTCCCGTAGCCGACCCAAAAATGTATGATACCGTCACGTAAACTACCTTCATATTGCCTCCTTGCCAGAGCCATATTACTGCTTCTGCAAGAAGAACTCCATGGATCATCCCGCATGCTCTTACACCACGTCTTGGTGGAGACAAAAAAAAAGGGTCCAAGAAGAAATGAATCACTGACAGCAAAAAAAGGGGGTATGACAGAGTGTATAAAAAGTTTTTCGTCACTGTAAATTGTCCGGCATAAACTTTAGTTTATATTTTAACTGCGTAGTTAAATTCATCATTAAAGTTCCTGCATTATTCATCAGACAAGATTATGACCCCATTGAATAAATTGTTAACAGGCCGTCTTTTGTTAATATCAGGCCGAAGCTTAATTTCTCCTCACCCTACCTCTATTCCTCAAAGAACAATACCTAAAGCACCCAACCCACCTGTCCACAATGGCGCAAGTGATCTCAGTTTTAGGTCGGCTACACAAATGATCAACAAGCTTTAGTGAGGGCAAGGAGTTTTGTTCAATCATGATTAGCGTGAGGTTTTAATGCTAACTAACGTTTCCTACCATTTCCTGTGCTTCAGCAAATATAATTATCAATTTTAACATACCCGGGATTGTATTAGTTCATATGCAGTCCAGTAATTAATTATATTTTTTAACAAGAATGGAAAACTATGGACCTTATATTTCAATCATTTTCCATAAAACCTCACTTGCCTAGAATTGTGATTAATATCATTGCCCTGAAGTATGTAAGCTTATATTTTTCTATTGCTCTACTTCCAAATAGTCTGTCCAAGATAATAGCGCAGTTGAGCATTCAAACATATGACCAATAACTGGCCCTCAAAAACCTTTCGGTGACGTAGGTATTACGTCGCGTTGATAATAATCTCGTATCCATGGGAAGCCAAACAAGGAAAACGTAAACAAACATGGCTGGAAGTTCATGGAACGTCGAGGCAGTATCCTTCTTGTTGTTGGATGAACGCGTTAGAGCCATAGCACCGTTGAGTGTGATCAGAAAGTAAGTAAATAAACAATACATATATAGTTATTAACCTAACAGTCATCCAAAAGAGAGTACATTTATCACTTCCCGTGTTTGCATTGCGTCTCATAGATGGCAGGACATTGCGGTTTTATGCATAGTTTTGCCGTGAGCAAGCAAGTACGTTTTACGTACGATTCATAAAACTTTCAATAAATATCTTTATAAAATTCTTTTATGGAAAATTTTACCGTGAGCAACAGGCATAACATGGAAATTAGCAGAGACGTGTTAAAATCCCAGTTCCACCAACTTGTATCTACATCAAAACATTAAGGCAGAATCATTAAAACGGCGGTAAAGGTGAGCTTTCGTCCCGCCAGCGTTTTCGCAAATTTCACCCACTTACAATAGAGATATCGGTACCAAATTCACATCACTTATAAAGCAAACCTTGCGCATTTGTAAAATACTTTCAACACAACAATGCATCAACTACTTTAGGAATGGGAAACTTTCAAACCTGAGAAGTGCGTTTTTTCCTCTCCGCCATCTTGTGAAAAAATGCCGTTTCCTCTTATCCACTGTACGTGGCGCAGCGATCGAGCAGTTGGTTCTCTAGCATATGCACACCTCTCCTACACTATTTCTTCCCGCCTTCCACTCAAACTCGCACCGCAACAGCCATTTACTACAATGCAATTCCATTCATTCCACCGCAGTAAACATTGCACATTTCACTTCAAATGAAGGATTTACCCTTCCTTATCACTCGCATTTATTCCACTGAACTAATAACATTTCACGTTTCACTTTAAATGGAGGATTGCGAGTTCCCGCAGCGAGTAACAAGCTGACTCCGCCGAAACGGAAGTCTGGATCGTAGAAATTTGTGTGTGCGTGCACGATTGGCAACTCATGGCGACCGTACACCACACACGCAAGACAAAATGATTAACGCCAACAAGCTTCTCAACTCTCGTTGGCGAATGAATACCGGTTGACTTTTCAACAATCAACTTCCAATTATTGACAGTTAATTTACCCTTCCACACTACCCGAGAGAAATCCGTCAACAATACTATTTACTTAGCCTCTAACAGAAGCCCACTTATAATAACCTTGTCATCTGACGAATTTTATACCAGAAATAATACGCAGAATAACATTTTAGCCTTCTACCAATGCCCACGAATAATCACCAATAAGCGTGAGGGATTCTATTCTTAAAATAATACGCAGAATAACATTTTAGCCTTCTATCTATGCGCACTGAAAATCACCAATAAGCGTGAGGGATTATATTCATAAAATAATACGCAGAATAACATTTTATCCTTCTACCAATGCCCACCAATAATCACCAATGAGCGAGAGGGATTCTATTCTTAAAATAATACGCCCCCCAAGTTTATTGGAGGGGTGGGTTCAGGGCAAAGGAATGGAAGGGAAATTCGTTTTTCGGTTTAACAAAAGACGGAAATGCAGTACAAATCAGCATTTTGAAATTTCCTCCACTCCCAGAAATGCCCATTTCCACTTTACCATTCCTGCGAAAACTGCGTTTTTCGCTGTATTAATTCACGAAAATGCGTTTTTCACTTTTGAAAATGGCCACATCGGGCCCGCGTACCGTCCCACCCTAGCACCCCTGTTTCACTCCATAGGCCCGTAAGCTTGTTGGGGGGGTGGGGTATAGGAATATAGTAGAAGTGAAATTAGTCTTATCCCTCTACTGGTTGTTCGTGAAAACCTCCAAATATGGCGTCGAAAACGGACGAAAAAGTCGAAAAATTGGTCATTTTCAAACGTCTATATCTCAAAAACTACTAGTCACACGGGTATGATTCTCACATTTTTACAAATGCGCAACCTTCCTCTACTCATAAGTATCACATTCAATATCGTACGTTTCCTAGGTTTTTCAAAAAAAATGTTGACCGTGCGGGACGAAAGCTCACCTTTACCAAAACGGCAAAAATATGCCTAATTACGTCAACACTACAACATATTTTAAATACCACAACTTACTTATTATGCGAAGACATTATTGAAAAGTAAACAATGCTTTCCCGATTACGTGATGTAGTAAATAAAGGCCCCCGCCGTCGTGGACTCCTCGGACACTAATCGGAGATTCGCTTCCCTTTCAACGGCATTGAACGCACTTCTGTCAATTGCGCTATTATCTAGCACGGACTGTAGCAATCTACTATAAGTTACTTCCTTTTAGGTATATGATGCACTTTATCACTCGCCTTCATTAATATTTTTCTATTGGTTTGATATTTTTAACAGCATTTATATCATAAAATATTCCTTTAAAAAAAGGCTTAGGTTTTATTCCTGTTGCTTGTGTGTGGTCGTTGTAGTTAGGTTCAAGGTGGAATGGAAATTTTAAGGACAGCAAAAAGGAAATGATGCGAAATGTCTTTCGCATACTAGCGCTACATTGACAACAGCAGTAGGTATATTCTCACTTCCTATATCTACATCATAATACTGGCAGTTTGCCGACCTATGACACGGTTTCCCAGAGGAAAGGAGATAAGCACTCAAACAAAACTTACTCCCTCTGACACCCGGTATACCTACGTGAAGGAAGATTAGTTTCCGATTAAAAAAAAATTAAGTATTTCAAAATATGAGTGACTTTGCGACCCATATATTTCCACTTGTGACCTCGCAACGCCTACCCTTCGTCACTGAGCTGTCAATATTTCTCTTGCGTGGGCCTCCGTCCTGGGTTTCAATGACCCGAAAGGAATCGAGACAGGTCAGCGAGCGGGCAGGTTTGAGTTTCGAAGGGTCAACCGAATATGCCCTGTAATCTGTGACAAACAAATATCCCGATTCCCCAAAGGTTTGTTTCGCCTTGCGGTGCGGAGACTGCAGGCGAAAGTACGACATGCTTTTGAAACGGGAATTCCAATCGAAAGAACATGCAAGGAAATACTGAAGCCGTGTAAGAACAGATCGCGTAGAAGTTTATGACTCGAGGTTTTACGGAATTTGGTGTCACAGCGAATGTTTCTGAACTGTGTTAGCAGAGAGAGAGAGGGAAGGGAAAATAATGGTATAAATAAGGGATTTCTCAGAGTACAAGTAGAGTGGTAACCATAGCTTTGGACAACGCTCTTTTGAGCTAGAATCTCCCAGAAGTTGGGCACGTTTGAGTGAGTGATTTCTTGAGTGATTGTGAGTGAGTGTGTTTGTGTTCATAACCCCTTAGGCATCCTTAGCGGTGTCCCATTAGCCCTAGCGAAGGATGCCTATTTGGATTGATTGTGTGTGTCTGTGGTTGTCACAGGCGAGGAAGTAACATTCCCATGAACCACCACAGGAGGGTATTCTGGTCGAGAGGTTGTGGTTGGTCACTGCTGTGGATTTATCCCCATTTTTTCCCGCAAACCAACACAGCAATTGTGGCGCATTTTTGACGAGTGGTGCCAATTTATTACGGCCATTGGAGACTTATATACCTTGTAACTTTAAGAGGCTGTAGAGCTCACGTTCCCTAGTTTTATAGCCTATTTCATAAATTTCAACCTATATTACTACATATATTTATGCAGAAATTAGTTTTTGATGGAGGACCTTAAAGTTTTACGAATGTTCACGGGAAAAGGACCGGCGGGAAGAGTTACATTTCCCAGAAAACTTGATACCGTTCTTTTGTGCAGTGGATAATAAATAATGAGACTTAGTAGTACTCTTTCCCAAGCACCTTAATCCAGGTGGAAATAAACATTTCACCAATCTATGTCATTACTAATACCCTATACGGTTTCTCAATCTGCAAAGTAGTCGATATTCTCTAAGGCATAAATGATCACAAAGCAATTTTCGAGACCTTAAAAACAACAGTAGAATCCACAGTTAAATAAGACAGTAAAGTCCATTTAATTGGAAAATGTGATTTTATTAAATTTGGAGAGACATAAAAAAAACTTAATTCACGGAATTTGTAGCAACTACAAGAAATGAAAGAACCGATGCATCGTGGAAATGTTTTTTTGGAAATTCTACGCAAAGGAATCGATGAATGTATTCCACACTAACTCAAATGTGAGAGTTGAAGAACCTCGTTGGAATAATCGCCAAGTAAGGCAGGAGCTCAGGAGACAGATACAGCCTCCATTATCAGTTATTGCAGGTTTTCCTCTCTCACTTTGCAATAAAGAAAGTACAACAGTTGATCTATAATTCACCAGGGAAATGTCAGAGTCTGTAGATATTTTGTAAATATTCCATGAATAAACCACTGTGTTATCCAGTGTGTTTGTAAAAAGGGGCCACCACCACTTATTTCCATTGATTTTAATTCTGTAATTCGATAATGCATTATCATATGAAGGCATACACCTCCCATCCCATTGTTGTAGTCACTACATAAAAACATTTGGCTGGGGTATTGAATCCATTTTTTTCGTTTTACGGTTATACCTTTTTGATTTTACCAAAGGATTTAGCGTTCCCACATTATTTGCCACTGTGACCACGGCATTGTCATGCCATCGTACCACGAATATCTTGCTCGATTCGTCAAACGCTGAGTCATTACACAACTTATTTAAAAATTCTATAAAGTTAGGTAACAAAGCGATGGAACTCACGGCAAGAGAAATTTACGTTGTTCAACGCTCAAAAAACCAATAAAATAATGTGTACCACTCTACGAGACTTCAAGAATATAATGCTTGGTGAATTACTAAATATAAAACCCTAAGTCATTCTGGTCTTGCGCGAGAAAGCTTCAAGGCAAATCTTCATTTGTCAAGTTCTTATTGGATAAAAATGGCAAAGCAGCAGCCAACATTATTGAAAAATCCTATTAAACAACTGCGTCGAAAGTGTACGCACTATGGATAACACTATACATGATCCAGACATTCCTTTCACTGATGAGCCAATGGCTGAAATCGTTATTTAACGTGATGGAATAACTAAACAACCACGTTCAATTAAAAGTATCAAGTCCCCAGGTCCAGAGGGAATACCTGCACGCGGACTCATGCAGTTAGCGCCACAGATCGAATCATTCCTAGAAATCATAATGGCCACAGACATTATCCGAATGCAAGGCGCCCCTAGACTGGAAAATAGCCAACGTCACGTCAATATTTACAAAAGGAAAGACACACGACCCAGGAGACTACCGGCCTATATCTTTAACATCGCTTTAATGCAAGATTCTCGAACACATTATGATTATCAACCTTCTTGAACAGTCGAAACTGAAGTCAGAAGGGTAGATCTTGCGAAACAGCTTGCGCTCTTCCTTAATCCATTAAGTCCCAAGCCTTTAAAAATTACTTTTCCGTTGAAATTGTTGGTGAATTCAATCGCATGAGTCCCAATTATAGTTAAAAATTGGTTTTTAATTATTTAAACATTTTCTATGTAAAGAATATAAAATATTGCGTTTTCGAAAAGTTAATTAAGAATTTGGTATCAGGAATAGAGTGCAGCAGGCTTTTCAAAATTTTCATTGTATTCAAAGTTTATTTTATCACTTAAATACTTTTCATATTTACTTAACACAACCATATTTTGAAATACAACTCCTTATTGTTTAAACTTATTTCTTTATCTGTGGGAAAATATTTTGTTACATTTGTTATCACTGATTTTTATGAAAATCTTCAAAACAATTTGTGTGAACGGGCACTTTACATTTTTTGCACTGGTATTCTGCATGCGAGTGACACATTCTACACCTCTTCCTTTTAAGTTCATCAGTATGTACTATTATGTGTCCTTTATTGTCTAATCTCACAGATATTGGTAGATTTCCCTGTGATGGTCTTCCAAAACAGCTGCTCGATGTTTTCTCAGTTACTAATTCCGTATCTACATTATCAGTTATTGCAGGTTTTCCTCTCTCACTTTGCAATAAAGTACCACACTTGATCTATAATTCACCAGGGAAGTGTCAGAGTCAGTAGATAATTTGTAAATTTTCCATGAATTAACCACTGCGCTATCCAGTGTGTTTGTAAAAAGGGGCCACCACCACTTTTTTCCTTAGATTTTAATTCTGTAATTCAATAATGCATTATCATATGAAGGTATACACCTCCCATCCCTTTTTTGTAGTCACTACATAAAAACATTTGGCTGGGGTATCGAATCCATTTTTTTCGTTTTACGGTTATAACTTTTTAATTTTACTAAAGGATTTAGCGTTCCCACATTATTTGCCACTGTGACTACGGCATTTTCATGCCATCGTACCACGAATATCTTGTTCGATTCGTCAAACGCCGAGTCACACGAACCCTTCTTGTTTAATCTCACGTCTTTGGCTGCTTTCAACGGACAATTGGAAATCCTGTTCTCCCGTACAGTCTTAGTGGCAAAAAAATCTGTATGTGAAATGATTGACAGTAGTGCATGGCTAGTAAAGAATTGTGAAAATAGATTCACCTTTCTCAATCTTTTAGCATCAAAACTGCTTTGGATGGACATAGACTCACATATATCTTTGGCTTTGGCTGTGTATTCTGAATTACTTCTTCACGTAGGTGTTGAATGTATTTCGCCAAACCAGATAGCTAAGTCATTGCTACATCAAGCGTAGCACTCTTTCCGTGCAGCAATTTCTTAGTACAGTCCAACCTTATTTATTCCTACATTAGACCATTTCTCTAAAAGGCACAAAAATTCGTAATCAGTTTGTGTGAGAAGAAAAATAGAACCATGTGCTGTTTCGGTGGTCCAGTTGTGGTCAATAACGGCCGTATCCTGTAACACCTTTTCTTCAAAAGAGCTGTCGCAGCTTCACGCCTGTAAGGCCATACTGTATCGCAGTGTCTCATGAGAGTTGTTTTTATGCAATCTAGTAAAGCGTCTCACCTTGAAATACAGCAACTAACAAAGTTGAAAAACTCCAACATTTTTCCAAAATAACTGATCACCCGTGCTATCAGCACTTCCGCGGCATGCACCCCAAAGATTTTAAGACAATGCACAATAGACAAATATAGCAAGTTCGTTTCTTGGCATACATGTGCTTGAACGACTTCGTAGTTTCCTGCCATGTTCGAGTCATTATTGAAGTCAAGGATACTAGAATTTAAGAATAGCGAACTCCCAAATTCGGAGTGATACCTTTTCTGGAGCTACCAACCGCGGCGCCACTGTGCGCCAGTGATGTAACCAGACGATCCCAATGTAAACTAACGTAGCTTCGCTTTTTTTCCATTTCGAACTGAGGGTAATTACAGCAAGTTAGGAAACAACTAATGGTTTCATCCGTCAGATATAACCATGTTAACTAAATCTGATATAAATGTAATCACAGAAAACCCTTGCTATACGGCAACGTGAAGAATAAAACATCAGAGTACATACTTTAGCCTTAAACAAGATGTGTGTTCTTCACACATAACGTTATTTTCTTTCTCACGGTTAAGGAATACCCTTTGGAGCATCCAGGAACGAAGTAAGATCTATTACCCATTTTTAGTCGAGTAATAAATCTTTTTCATTTTCAACAATTGAAAATCTCACAAGCCGCCATCCCGCCATGCGTAAACAGAGTGACAATGATAGTGACAAAACGTAAACAAACTCCATCAGAAACCTCACTATTGCCACCTATCGAACGGCTTCAAAAAATGTAACTATAAAAAACAATGGAAGCGCAATGAACTTGGCAATGGCTGGTGATACCCTTCTCGTGTACCAGTGCGGCGCCATGTTTTCAAATGCACCACACAAAGCTAAATTACTGAATGCCACAAAATATGAATATTTTTTAATGAAATATGTATAAATTGTTAATCAACACATTCAAATCATCTCCTTTAAAATCAGCAGAACTTTTATTCTCGAATTAGAAAAATTATTTAATGGATGTTAAAAAACGTAATTTTTTGTGATAGTTGCAAAATAGAGTGAAATTGTTAAATAACGTGTAAAATTTATTTAAATAACCTTCATACAACAACGCTACGAAAAAGCTTCAAGGCTCAGAAAATATTTTCAATATGCCAATATAAGTATTTTTTAAAGTCTGTTTTCCCATATATGTGTGTAACACTAAGCAAAAAAGATGCATCGTCAGTATAATTATAGTGTATTTTTGTTAAAAAATGGTCAAAGCAGTTAAGTGAACTATTACAAATAACATAATTTAAAAAATCAACAAAACTTGCATCGTCTAAACAATAATTTGATGAAAGTGAAAATTCGTTTTTACATAGAAATAATATTATAAATAAGTGTTGTAAAATTTATGATTCTATAAATGTTTACTTTATTTTAATCCCTTTTTAAATTAAATATGCAGTCAATATGTTTAAAAAGTGGGCACGTTGTTTCAATTCCAAACAATGGGGGTCAATATCATCATCAATAGGCGGCATCTACATTTTTCCGATGTCCTTGACTAAAATTGCATTAAAGAAGGAATAAAAAAATGTATTATACAAATTCAAGAAAAAGAATTTTGCAGTATTTTCTAAGAGGCAAAAGAAAACATGTATATAGCTTCTTATTACGTGGAAATCAGTGGAATTGCTCCCTACCAGCTGAAAGATAAGGAAAAATCTGTCCCCACACTGCAAAACCTAGACATTTTCAGTTCATACAAAACTTGCTGAAATTCAGCAGAATGTCTTAAATTCAGCAAGTTTTCTGAATTTAACTTAACGTACTTTTTCTGAATTTCAGCAAGTTTTCCTTGCTTAAAATTTTGAGCTTACCAGCTTTTACTTAAAGGTTGGTACAACTTCAGTTAAGGAACCTTTCAGAGTTTCAGGAAATTTTGGGTAGAATGATTTACAGTGCAACAGAAAATAAATAAAGATGCTCCGCTTGGCGCATATGCCATCGCAGATATAGGAGGAAATCGTCATGACCTGCAAAGATCACTGAACACAATGGACCAAATTAATCGAGACTATATCATGAAAAATAAATAACAAGAGGACATAAGTCATGGCATGTGGAAGAGAGAAGCTGAAAGCAGAAGTCACGCTGAGAGGAGAGAAAGTAGAGTTAATTGAATTCCTTCACCTACGTCGGAAGCACTAATCACGTGGGACGGAAGAAGTAGAACTGACATCAAGCGCAAAATAGTCTTAAATAAGAAAGCGCTCAAGGATAAATGACAGCTACTTTGTTCAAATACGATAGGAATAGAAAAAAGGAAATAGTACGTGAAAACATTCGTGTGGAGTGTGGATCACTCTAGGGATCGGAATATTGGATGGACCATTGAATAAGCAGATTAGAATCGTTCTAAACCTGGTGTTGGAGGAAGATGCTGATGATCGAATAGAAGGAAGAAATAAGAAATTAAGAGGTATACAGGAAGTACACAGGTAGCAGAGGAAAAAAATCATGTGAAACACTGTGCAGGAAAGAGGAACCAGAGAGAACGGGCACATCTTGAGAATCAAAGGGATCGTGAAGAATATAATTGAATGAGAAATGGAGGGAAGAGTCCAAAGAGAGGAAGAAGGCCGAGAAATAAAAGCATGGACCGAATAAAGAAAAAGGTTGGGGAAGAGAATTACCGGGGAGTGTAAGGGAACTATAGCATTAGAAAGGCAAGGGCGGAGGGCTATAGGATTGAACTAATGCGAAGAACTGCAGAACTGGCCGCACAGTAACTTTAACTGGCTGGCCAAAATTAATAACTCTAATAATTACCAGTCCATATGCAACATGAAGTGCATTTCTAAGTTATTTTGGGCTGATAAACATGATTTTATCATAATGTTTTCAATATATTTTACGGATACAGCGCTATTAATTGTATAAACATTAAATATGCAATGGCAAAGCTTAATTTCGATGGTTGAGTGGTCTAGTTAAAACTCAAAATTTCCTGTGATAATTATCAAAATACTGTAATTAATAATGCTAGGAGATATAAAATCCGTAAAAAAATTTTCCAAGTAGAATTTTAATGCATAATACATTTTTACTTGAAATAAACTTTTATTCTCGTTTTCCGTTATAAACGGTTTCTCGGTGGAAATAAACTTGCATCAAGTTAAAATGTTAAATAAATAAAATGTTAAAGATATTGCTAACGTAGACTACATTTTCACAAAAAAATAAATATTTAATTCATTTTTTATTGCAAAATTAGTTTTGAAATTGGCTATATTCCAGTCAATTTCATTTTGCTATACTTTTGTCGCACTACTGGGATCAGGATTTAACATAAATTTAAGCCAGAGGCAGAGACCATGATAATTTATTATTTTAATTTTAATTTTTAACAAATAGTTTGCAATAATATTACTATCAAAAACTTCAATAAATATTTTGAATAATAATATTGATAAAAAGTGTCACTCATCCTCTGATGACTCGTCATCATGCTAATGTCCAGGCGAATGATTTGTTCACTGTGAATTTAACACAATAGGATTGAACGACTAACGATTTAAGTGGTGAGTTGATGAGAGAGGGAAATGTAGAAATACAATAAATAATTATTTAGATTGTTAACAACTAATGATTTTTAATTGAGGTTATATATCGCTGACGGGGAATATGTGCCTAAGGTCATCAAAGTCAGGAAAAGCGGCTGTGAGTTTTGTTTAAATCCGACAGTGTTATCGGCGGATGAAAAGAGTATCTGGCGAGTTGCTTTCACCGTCGCGTCGTCTGCGTCATGCAGAGCGTCCGAAGTTACCGAGACAGTGAATAGTGCCGTTCGTTGAGCTACTATTAGACGCCATTTCCGACGAGACGCACTTTCTAGTATTTCCTCTTTTCTGTTCGAAACTATACTAATAATTTAATCACTTGTACTTCGTCAGAAAAAATCTATACTAAGTCAGTTATTTTGGTGATTACAGAGATTAAGAATTTATTTAAGCATAAAATTCAGCTGGCTATCTCATCAAGGTCGCGAGACGTGGTGCACGGAATCTATTCGCGCTCATCCGAATGGCCCACTGAGTCCCAACTTGCACCTCGATGGCACCATCTCAAGGTCACGCTTGCATTCTGGTTGTCACCAAAATCAAAAAAAACTAAAAATTTTCGGCACTGTTATTAGTAACTAGGTTGTGGTCTCGGAATCAATCGTCTTACAAGCATTACATCGTCTTTTCCTGAGTAGTAGTACCCCGTTACCATTTGGATATAAAGACGCGCACTCCACAGCTACACAGACAAAGGACGATCTGAGACCCTTCAATCAACGGGACACCGAGAATGGTGCCACGCGGGGGGGGGGGGGGGGGGGGGGGGGGGGGGGGGAGGGAGAAAATAGGGTTCGCAGAGGATCGCCTTCGGGCAGAACTCCTTTGAGGGTTTCTTCCTCCGCATTCGAACTTCGCCACTCAGCTATAGAAGAGGCTCTCTCCACCCCGAAACCGAATTAGGTCGTGTGCGCGGCTGAAGGTCTTCTTCCTTCGCGGTGAGGCGGTTATGTTTCCCCGAAGCCCCGTCGGTTAAGCCCCCCCAACCTTCGGCTTGCTCACACACACACTCAATTCGGGGAAAACAGGACGAGGTGGAGAGGAAAACAACGTCCCTTAGGAAGGAATAGAACATCGGCAAGAAGCATAGGGCTCGTCCTCGTACCTTTAAAATGGGATTGAAAAGGATCAACGAGAAATTGCGTCGCGCTTGGAGGAAATATTACGACGGTTGTTGAGGAAAAACAGCAGCTTCCAAACAGTTAATGCGCTAGGCTTCCATTTCAAAAGAGAAGTTACCGAAAAATTTAACGCGGTCCGACGTAAATTCCATTTGAAATCATTTTCTCTGAGATTGGTGACACGTTTAGTTTTCCTGCAATTGCAAGAAGAGGAACCTTAATCGGGTTTATTAAACTGAGATTGGATTATTTAAATTGAGATTTTGTACAATGAATTAAATATATCGTGTACGTACTAATCTGTAGACAAGAACCTATACTTGCAGCTCCGAGAGGTATCAATACAGGCAATACTCTCAGTCTAAGCCTAAGCAATAATAGTCATAGTAATCTTTGTTTAGCCGTAGCATTTCTATGGAAAGATCCGGTGTTTCGGGTTCTCTACCGCATCATCAGCCTACGCATTAATCCCTTATGTTGCCGGTACGACGGAACAGAGTCCTCGCTAAACACAACGTTATCACCAGATTCAACTGTGTAACGAAGACAGCCCACCTTCCCTGCAGGGCGAAGGACCATGTACTAAGGGTAATTCAAAGTTGTGTCTACGAAGTGAAATATTGCTACGGTAGCGTCCATGTAGCTCAGATGTCCAGGGCACTGGCATGCCGTTTGGAAAAACAACAATGAGCTATAAATAGACAACATACACGCCTCTCCGCTGTGGCAGAACACATCTGGTCGGGACCTACGCACATAAACTTTGACGAGACCAAATTAAACACTAGAGAAAATCGTTACTTTTATCGTCTGATAAGAGAAGATATTCGCACATATCTTGGTATAATTTCAATAAGGAAGATATTTACAAGCGTTCAAACGTCTGAAATCGCCTTTTTAACGACAATGGTAGGTCAACCAATCACCGTGCATCTGACTCTTAAGAGTTGATATAGGAACATTAGACGGCACCGCAATTGTCAATTGGCATGACGCCGGCGACTGCTCGGGAACTGGTGTTTCCATCGTCGCTGTCCGTTGCCCCCTCTGCCATGCTCCATCATTTTCACCACCACCGTGACGACCTAATTCTCGCTAATTTCCAATTCGTATTTGGCATTACCGCATCTTAATTCATTTTTTGCACTTCTACTGTAAAAATCTTCTAAGGACTTCCTCTCAAGCCTTCAAAGGACAGTCCCTGACATTGCATTCATATCGCATGATCTCACCACTTTTGTTTTGTATGGCATTCATCCCCGTAGCCAACACTTGCTTTGCCCTTTTTTTTACACATATTCAAACAAGTTCTTCATTCCCTTCAATATATTTTTGCGTTTTCTCATCCTCCAGTGCACGCGTTCATTGCTTACTTTCTTTAATAACATTCTTTCAATCATTCTTTTAATATCCACTAACCGAACATTCTTTATTTAATTCTTCTTAAAACTTTGCGATGATTAATCTCTTGTACTCCTCTTTCCCACTCACTGGAATTGACTCTTCTTCTTCGTTCCATCAAGCAACACCTTTCATCGCATGTACCGCATCGACACATTTTAGGATTATTCATTTATTTATCAAAAACTCCAAAAACAGCAACTAAGGCCTTTACTATGAGGCTAAATAAACAGAATAAATTAAGGAACAACAATAGTAGTAGAAACAAAACAGAAATATTGAAAATATAAACAAGGCAAGAATGAGGCGAAGATGACATGAATGTAACACGCATTACGCATTTCAGTTGGGGGAGAAGAAGACGTTGCGTGAGGAGACAAGGTCAAGGGTAGTTGGGTGGCTATTATAGTTAGGGCATTGAAAGATGAAGGTAGAGGCGGTAGAATAGCGATCGTTGGGAAATGGAGGAGAGACGGAATTTGGGTGTGTGTAACAGACTCACATTGCGAGTGATGCGGGCTGGGATGCGGAAAGTGAAAAATAATAGGAAAGAAGAAGATCGCAGAGCGGAATCGGATCCCATTCATGATGGAGTGCAGGGAATTTAGGTCCGGCCGGCAAAGGGAGAGGTGTGTGATAGGCCAAGAGATGATAGTAGGTATTTCTTCACGTGAGCTATGTCTAAGGGAGGGCACGTGATGACGGACTATGGCTAAAAAGAAGTTAAGTTGAGTAATTTATGAGTTACTCCCTTCCTCTCCCTTCTCCAAGAATTACTCCCTTCAAACTCCCCCTCGCATCACTTATACACACACACCCATTTCCGATACATTCGTCTCTATTCTCCTCCCTACCTCCAAGATTGAACGTCCTCAGCACAGGCCCCCACACTACATTCTTACCTCACTCTCTTCATTAAAACCCATTCACTCTGACGGTAGTTTCAGCGAGATATTGACCTGGCCATGATGGGCACCATATTCGAATTTTAGATTTTTTAATTTCAGCGTCTGTAACAAGTATGAAGTGAATACTGTACTCTGAATGGCCCAAAAATATAATGATATGTGACAAAAAATTTCTCAGTAATTAAATAAATATAACGACTAAAGTCTCTAACTTGACTCATTTTTTCACGCCGTGCGGTGCAATCGCCTTCACAAACAGAAGGCTCTTGTTACACGCTATTCTGTAAAATGACTGTGGTGAGCAATTGATAATATATTGTATAAATAGTTAAGAAAACACAAAAACACCGATGGTTTTTTGACTAAATCTAGATGTTATGAATTCCTTATTTTTTAAAAATATTCTCCATACAGAGCGTACAAGCGTAATCTATCCCATGTAAAACAGCTTACATTATTAGGCAAATTGCTCGAAAAATAGTTCGGCAAGGGGTTAATATTTTGATTTCAATGGAAAAATGATACTTTTTCATTTAAATGAGGTCATATTCATCGCATTGTATGTGAATTGATATTTTGCTCAAACTACGTTAACTTCTCACGCGCAACATTCTTCCTTGGGACACACTTTCTGTCCAGAGTCACTCGAGAGATTAAATATAAATAATGGTCCGTTCAACATTCGGTATCCTTCATTACTCTTTTATCCCAAACTTACTTCCCCAGCATATCATAATGCATAGTGAAATCAATCATACTCTTAAAGAACACCCTTTTCCATGTGCAATAATGAATTTTTTATGCTTAGGTCAAGTATTTGAGACAAACAAACCTTAATCTAAGCACACACCTTCCATGTTTTCACCATTAGCATTCACGCGAGGGTCACTTAATGGGAAAAACACTCTCATAAAGGCATCCCTTCTTACACCAACCCAGCCGTTCATGTCGCCTTTTGCCATATTTTTCTCATATTCATTATAATAAAGTTTTGTACTTTTCTAAACTTTTTATTTTTTTAAACACACTACGCGTTTCACCAATTATATGGCATCGTCAGGTGTAATAGTTTGTTTACACATATTATATTGTTCTTTTTGTAATTTTTTAATGTAAACTTTTCTTTAAAATCAAATTTAATGTTCTGTATCTAACAACGACAACAATATAATATATACACAAACAAAATACTACACATGACGATGCCATCAAATTGGTGAAACGCGTAGTGTGTTTAAAAAAATAAAAAGTGTAGTAAAGTACCAAACTTTATTATAATGAATATTAAAAGTTTCTACAAAGTAGAGCCTCAGAAGCTGTGAATTTTATAATTTCCTCACTTGGATCACAACCGTTTAAAATCTCTCAGTACTCTCCAAAACTCATATTTCACTCTGTCAATCCCTCTAGACCAACTTCCAACGCACATCAAGGCTTCGGGAGTCCGAGGACTCTTTTAGATTGTTAATAGTAAGTTGTAATATACTATACGAGGTAACCAGCCTTTGAATACTTGCGCCACCTGCATCTCTCACTGTTAATGGCTACGGTCATTTTTAATCTCTTAGTGTACATATATGTTATGACGTGCATTCTACAGATTTTCCAACATTTTCTGCTGAGAGGTAAGAAACGAAAAGTTTATCTCCAGCAAGGTTAAACGGATATTTTCGCACCCATTGTCCTCGCCCAACTGAATTTCCTTCAGGAAACAATGGGTTTAAATTGCTTGTCAGTGTAAAAATAGATTGTGTTCAGAAACTGATAGAAAATGAGTTCCATATGTATCCTCTTTTTACTATGAGCTCATGTTTTTTTTTCTAATTTACTTTTTTTTTGTTTTGCTAGCCAGAACCAGTCTGTATTAAATTTATCTCCGAGCATGGAAAACATTTTCTCGTCAAGTTATTTGTAAAAGTTCACCAGATTGATATCTAAATTTGAATAACATTCTTCAACAGTAACTGTTTAGTAAAACGTCGACCAAACTGTGAAGATTCCATAGGATTGGTGTATGTTTAGCCAGCTCCATAAGTCTCATCTGTTGCTTAGCTAAGTCGACTTATAAGTTCAGATAGTAATTAAGAATAATTGTTGGGAAAGGCAAATGCGTACCCCACCTACAATCTTATTACCAGAAACTTGGGGATGGATAGGTCAATAGATAGAATGATTCCTTCGCAGTAACGGGGATAATCTCATCGTGGTGGGAGATGCGTCCAGCCCGTCCTGCAGCATACGCCGTAAGACAACTGCAGTGGTCACCTCATGACATCCTTGAAAGGAGGCGGGGAGCAGAGTACAGAAGAAAAGACGACACAATTGACGACCGTGGAAGTTGGAACAATGACGTGGAATTTTGATCGTACTGAAGATAAGGAAACTGGAAAATATTAAGCGATAAATGGTAGAGTTATAGACCGTGGGAGAAAGTTAGATTAGGTAGATGGATAATGGGAATTGCTGGAGTGATGGTTTTGAATTGTCTATCGGAGGGACGATGGCTATCAAAAGGAAGCGTTTGTAAAATATTGGAGAATAGGAAGAAATGACGTTTATTTTGCATGGCCAGAGATAAAATATTGCCAGCACAGAATAAAAGAAATAAAACTAATTCAGTAATATAACTGGTTTCCGCGCCAATGAGTAGACACAGTAAATATCTAGTAGATTGTGAGATTCTAAACTGACTGGAAGTATTATTCAAGGGAGGTCTAAGGCGAAAGAATTGGAAAGAAAACTAAATGATTGAGGTAAGGGACTAACTATGGTGTGATTCTATAAAAACATAATTCATTGCCATTATTTTTATCACCAAGAAAAATCTAAAGTAAAGATGCATCAATAAGAATTTTTCTAATTATCAGAGTAAAATTAACATTTTCTTAGTAATTAATTAAAAAGACGAGTGTATATATTGTATGCTTCTGATGATCAACACGTTCAAAATATCTCCAGCGTCACTCCAGACCAAGAGACTTTAGAAATATCATTTTTGATATAATATTTTAGAAAATGAGTTATGTATTGAAAGCAGAGCAGTATGAGAAAATTGTCGACGATGCAGTATGAGAAAATTGTCGACGATTTCCTACCTCAGTGATCCCTGCCAAACGAATGCTTTTCGCTCTCCTGCGTCGTTCGATCGTCGGCGCATGGCAGGTGATGGGAGGCAAGGGGCGATGCAAATCAGCAGTTTCTCCAGGAAGCCCTCGCTCGTCACTGCGTGCGGGAGGAAGAAGGGGGGAGGTGCGGGAGGAAGGGGGAGGATGCAGGGTTCGTTGGAAGTTCGTCAGGGGCAACTGTAGCATCGCACTCATTCTGATCGCGAAAGAGAATTCCAAAACAGAAAGTTTCAGCTTTCGCGGAATAAACACGTGGTGGCGGCGTCATCGGCCCCTTGACTCGATCGCCAGGGCCTGGAGGGTAAGATGAAAGGTCAACCTGATATTGATTGCGCAGAATGTGGCCACTTCCACCGCCATTACCATCTGGCCACAATAACAACGTCTTTTACACCATCGCACGCATAGATATAGTAATACACTACATGTACACCTACGAAGTACCGTGCAAGCCACGACTAGGGTGTGTGGCACGGGGTGATTCCACACCAGGCATGCAGCACTCGTCCCAGCACAAGTCAGAACCTCGCACGCTCCCCCTGGCCGCTAGGCGGAGACACCAAAAAGCAGTCAGGAGAACAGTGCGCAGTCCAACCGGAAACTGGGAGAAAGATACTTAAATTAACATGCAAACATGCAGAACAATGCTATAGACACATATAGTGGTTAATATTACTAATACTGTTAATCTATGAATGCTAGGAGATGCTACTTCATGCAGAAAACAAAATAAAATAATGCCGGACAAATCGATCGGAGTGAAGTGTTAGTAATGATGTTGTGTTATTAAGCACAAGTGAAGATTCTACTCTACGTATTGAGGGCGGGAGTTTCATATGATTGCTCTACCGCAACTATTATGATCTATCAACGAACTAGCTATCAACACTATTCGCTTGAAATCATATCTCCTTTTCCCGATATCCTGTTTACATGGCTTTCGTAATTTCTTCAGCTGATTCTACTGAAAGAAGTACACCAGGAAAAGGAGTTCATACCTAAGGCCATGTGTACAGCATGTACTTTTAGATGCCGAACCAATTCCATTGAACTCGCATTAAACCCGATTCAATCGAAAAGCCGCAAATGTCGTTAGAATCTGCCACGAGCGAGCAGAGCGCGCTATAAAATGTATTTATTGCGACAGGGCTGAATAGGCAGAATATCTAAGTTATCTCTAAGGTATGAATCTCTAAGGTAACACGTTAGGTAACTAAGAACACTGCTAAGGACAAATTATAATCAAGTTTCAGGGTAACACCCCAGTATCATCCCAGTGCTACAACATCTATGGAATGCGAAAAAGTGACAAAATATGATAAGTTCACAATGAAACAGATTGATTTATGAATTCTTTCTTCCCGCAGACCATTAGGTAATGAATTCAACATAAGAATAGCGAGATACACTATCTGCCACAAAATCTCACTTTACGCCCTTATCCCTTCGGATTCCCTTTCAAATATCTTCGCATTTATTCTGCCTCTACCTTCTGTCACTCGCCACTGTTGTAGCTCGCAGAGCAGTCCATCATTATTAATGAAAAATTTGACTGGCGAGTCAACGATATTTGTGAAGTACCTACAGGATCTATTTCAACCTGGTTCCCACCATATTTGTTGACTTAGCATGACAAAAGTTTCGGCATAACTCAACCAGCAATCTTCAGATCCGGAACCTGGAAAACATGATTCATCTAAGCTATGCCATGAAATCCTACTCCACACACATCATTAGCACAGTTAGCCTATTCTCTTCTTCCTTTCCCAGAGTCAACATTTCTGCCTTATGCATGGCTACACACCAAATCAAGCTCTACACCAGGCTCTTCTTCCTATTCTCATCCAAGGTCCCCATTATCAGATCTCATATCTTACTTAAAGCTTCCTTCGCTGGCGCCATTCTAATTCTAATTTCGTGTGCATTTTCTCCTGTACATCTACATACTACCCCGCAAGCCGCCTCAATAGGCTTGGGGCCGGTGTTAGGTGGTGATCAATGGTGTTAGGACACCAGCCGTTTACATATAAAGAGGAAACGCTCTTATGAAGTTACGCCTAACATTTATTATAGTCCCTTATTGTTCGGGGGAAAAACGAATTCCCATACCTATCCGTTCGGCAAAATATCTCTGTTAATTTATTGTTTCTGACGGACCTGGAAATATAGTGGGGTTCTAATATGATGTTCTCCGTGTCGCTCTGAAAGATATCTATTCTCAATTGTTCAAGCAATCAAAGCCTAGCGCGCAGCCTCCGAGTCTCTAGCGGCTCTCAGCCTAATTCGTTTAACATCTGTGTAACCCTGTCTGTACGCCCGTAGCAGTTTTTGACGAATCGCGCAGCTTTCCATTGTATTTTATTAAGTTCACGGATTAAGTCTTTCTGCACCGGATCCTATATGCTCGCTGCATATTCAAGGTGTGGCCGGACGAGTGCGAAATACCACCTCTCTTTTACTTTTTCATCTGAAAATCTTCCCACAATACGCTTGACGAATCCTAGCTTCTTCAGAGTTCTGTGACAAATATTTCTTATATGTGTTTCCCACGATAGGTTCGAAGTTATCGTAACTCCTAGATACTTCACTTCATCCAATCGCCTTTATGTTAACACCATCCACAGCATATACACGGGGATAGTTGGACGACCTCCGCAAGAAATGTACCGCCGTGCATTTGCTCAAATTAAGTTCGAGTCCCCACTCTTGGCTCCACACAAGAGCGTTGTTTAAATCCAATGTGTGAACTGCCCATGTGATTGAAGTTCCCTACTTGCTCCAGTTTGAGCCCGATTTCAGCATATTATTTATTGAACGCGGAACTAGTAACCACTCCCAGTCATATATAATTAGCGCTGGAATTGCAAATCAAAACGAATTTGTCCTTGGCGTCATTTACGGTGTTTTTTGTTGCAACAAGTACTTTCTTTCTTTCAACTTTATCTTAATATCATCCATGGCACCGAGCTTTTACAATCCCACATGAAATAATTATTACTGACTGAATGCTTCTACGCTATAAAAACAGATACAAAATCCACCGTCACCTCAGCTCGCTATCCTCCGTTCACATCCTACGTGGATTTTTACGCGTTTCCTTTCACCCTAAGACGAGGGCAAGAGGGTTCTACCGAGAGAGGCTTTGGATTTTCAAGCCTAGGTGTGGACAAAGGAAACATGGAAAAGTAAACACGAAAACATCTTGTATGTAAGTCAGTGAAGAATCACTCCTGAGAAGGGTGAACAAAGTGCATCTTCAATAGAGCGTAATATGACAAAGAAGAACCAGGTTGCTTGGACACACCCTGAGACATAATCGTTATTTTTTGTCAAGAACATAATCGAGGGAAAAATAGAAGGGAAGATTCCACAAGGAATACCAAGGGATTTGAGCCAAATAAATAGAAATATGGGAAAGAAGATATACCAGGATGTAATAAAGTTAGCAATTGTAAGTATTGTAGTAAGAATTGGGAAAAATAGAGGACTGCAGTTAATCTTTTTTAACCCTCACACTGATTCATGACACCGCTGCGGCGCTTTGAGTTTTTGCCGGTGCTTAAAAAATTTAATATTAAAGATAAGGTTTTGAAACCATCAGTAGTCTATTATTTTGTGAGAGACTGTAAACTGGTAAAAGAAAGCACAGCTATTTTCCATTCAATTTATGTAAAGAGAAAATTTAAAAGAAAAAACTCTCATCTTTCCAATGATATCAAAATATCAACTCATTGCCAAAACTATTTTCCAGCAATTTGTCTAAAAATGTAAGATGTTTTACATGGGATATATTATGGCTGTGCGTTCCAGATGGAGATTATGAAACAAATTAGGAGCCTGTAGCATCTAGATTTCGTTAAAAAAACTAACGGTGTGCAGATTGCATGTTCTATCAACTATTTATAAAAAATAATCTATTACTCACCACAGTATTATTTACAGAATCGCAAAATAAAACCTGCTGTTTTGAAGGGTTTTCAGCCATACGGCGGTAAAACATGAGTCAAGTTAGAGACTTATATGTAGCTTTATTTATTTAATTACTGAGAATTTTGGTCATATGTAACTATATCTTTGCGCTATTAATATTACATATTTCATATTTCTTATATACGCAGAAATCAAAAAATAAAATTTGAATACGGTCTCCATATGATTAGGGAACTATCTCGCTAAAAACCACATAAAACGAAAGCAAACGTACCTACAGTTCGGCGAATAATTGTTGACTGCACCGGTGACCCACTTATCACTGACTACGACATATCACCTACAAAGACACGGATGAAGCACTACAGAGCGACCACCTTCCGAGTCTTCCGTGACTAGTTTGGCACATGGCGTGCTCTTTAGGCGATTGCCATCGGTGTAGCGAGCTTGGCGCTTTTCACATACACACACACAATAAGCTTCTTTACTGAAGGAAGGGTTCAATATTGGGGGTCTCTATTCAAGATATTGATGCTAGCGCAGATTGTAACACATTTGCTAATTAGTTCTACCAACGGAAAAATTATGAATGGAACGATATGCGCTGGCGAATTATTTAGTAATCTACCGATGGATAGGATTCTGTAGGTTCACCACAGGGCCGAAAGTTTTCTGAAAAGTTGATGAATTAGTTAAAAATATGTATTTAAAAACGCAACCTTTTTACCACAGAGTAATAAAAAACAACTAATTACCAATGCACTTCGCTTTCATTGAAAACGAATATATGAATGTATTACGCTTTCATTGAAAAAAAAATACATGAGCAATAAGCGCAGATTCGATTGCCTAAGTTATCTTTTTCGCAGACAAAGTACAGCAAACATCAAATTCGCTCGAAATCAGTTTTGAGATGCGCTATTTAGTGCGCCGGCTCTGTAACGAATGGTTTACATCTGCGCAATTGCGCAGCGAAGCCATCAGCACATCAGCTAGAGTGAATTGAAAGGTCAACTATAATAACAAAGCAACTGCAATTAATGAAACGCCTTACTCAGCGTCTCATCCTGTAGGGATGTTTTGATGGGTAAGAATAGAGGCCCACCCGTACTGGCGTGTAATTCACACATTCAGGGGGCCAGGGACACTGACGACGGGAGGAAGAACTTTCCCTGTGGGTGTTGAAAGAGGCTTCTCCCGGATTTGAACCCAGGACCCTCTGGTCGGTAGCCCAGCGGTCTACCTACCAGATCACCGTGGCCCCATATATCAAGGCATTATATAAGAACAAAACAAAACAAAATGAGTGACAATTTATGCAGATCACCCAACAAAAGTATTTTAACAAGCATTTTCTCCAATCTAAAGAGCCGACTCATGCGCCTTTTAATCAACGCATTCTGACTTCAAGTATTCTAGGTATTTGCTAATAAATAACATGGTCGGTAGGTGTGTGCATAATTAACACGATTAATTTTAAAAAGGCGAATTTACTTATTTTGAAAAAGTATATTTATTCGCAATGTCATAAAGTTTGTTAGTTTACTATTTGTTGCTGGGCCGCAGTTATAGTCGTCCTGGACCGCGGGTTGGAATTAAGTACAATTTAAGGTAATGTAAATTAAGTAAAATTTAAGTTATCTTCCGGTGGAGTCACCTTAAAACGTTTCACTCTGGACAATATGCCTGTCCATACAAAGAGGGAATAACCGATGCGAAGTCACTTCCATGTAAACATTGTGCTTTTAGTGAAGTCTCCGTTTTTCGTTAAAGTGACCAAGTAACGTCAGTCGCGTGTACGTGTTTCCAGTATAAGTACAGATGTCTGCGTTGCATATGACGATAAATTGGGAATCTTTTAAACTCTTATGCAAGTGATTTCTTTTTCCAAGCTCCTGACTTCCGATACAAAGAATACAATTTCGCCTTTAATTCATTCGTTCAACGCTACCCCTGTACTTACTGGAATGAGGTCAGGCAAAAAGAAACACCATGCCCTGTTATGATACCAAGTTATCATTAAAAGGGTATATAATGAAGTTAATTGAGACACGCTTTAAATATCTCCCTAAAGAAATAAGAAAACAGTGCGAGGTCTGCTTTAATAGATTACTAATACGGACCCAAAGCAAGACAAAAACGGAGCTTCCTTCGTATTTACTAGGTGAAAGGTTAGGCTGCAATGCGATTTGGTGTCGAGCGATGATTTCTAGGAACACTGTAACAAACGCAAAGAGACATAAATATTTCAAATGCGTTTTCCTCTCCCAACTGCTCCTCTGCAAAATACATGCGAGCAGACACCGCAAGCTTTTGGCGAACGGAAACAATAGATGGGCATTTGTTCCGTTCGGGTGCGTTGTTACGAGGGGGGCGTGGCTCTGTGAGCTCCATCTACCACCCTCCTTTGTCCAACCGCGCTCTCTTTCTCGCACACGCGTGACAGAAGGAAAAAATATATGCCCATCGCGGTCCGCCTCTTCCTATTCCTCTCCTCTCTCCGCGGGAGGTCGGTCGTCACTTGAACAGGCGACCTTCAGAACAAGAGAGAAAAAGAGATATCTCCTCCATTTATGAATCACATTTGCGGATTCCAATCAATAAGTGTTTTGGTAGGATCGTGCTCGCGAATTTACGCTGTTGGAAGCGAGGTTTCCCATTCATTCATTCATTAATTAATTAATTCATTCATTCTTTCATGAAAGCGTCAGAATGCGAGGAGTATAGAACAATCAGTTTAATTTCGCACGCAGCAAAAGTGTTGCTTAGAATACTAAATCGAAGGTTGGAGAGCAGAGCAAAGTGCTATTTAGGCGATGACCAATTTGGGTTTAGGAAGGGGAGGGGAACCAGAGATGCGATTGCGGTAATGAGGACACTTATAGATAGAAACATAGAGCATAATCAGGATGTTTTCGCATGTTTTGTAGATTTCGAAAAGGCGTTTGACAGAGTAAACTGGGAGAAACTAATGCAGATACTGGGGAAAATAGGAATAGATTGGCGTGATAGGAGACTCATCCGAAACTTATATATGGGGCAGAGGGCTCAGGTAAGGGTAGCGGACGGTGAATCAGGGTGGGCAGTTATAGGTCGCGGGGTGCGGCAAGGGTGCCCGTTGTCGCCTTTACTTTTTAACATCTATGCTGAGGAAATGGTAAGAGAGGCATGGGATGAGCTAGACGTGGGAATGAAAGTAGGAGGCCAGTGGATAAAGTCGGTTAGATTCGCAGACGACCAGGCGTTGGTGAGTCGGTCATCGAAAGGACTTCAAACTTTAGTAGATGCACTGGAAAAGCAGTGTGAGAAATACGGAATGAAGATAAATAATAGGAAAACAAAAGTAATGAGATTTGGTAGGACAAAGAAAGCGAAGCTGGTGATAAGAGTAGGAAGTCACAAACTGGAGCAAGTAGAACAATTTAATTACTTGGGTAGTACGCTAGAAGAAAGAGGACATAGTAGCAAAGACATTAGGAGGAGAATAGCGCTAGCGAAGGAAGCGTTCAATAATAGAAGGGAGCTGATGACGGGGACCTTAAGTAAGGATGTAAAAAAGAGGCTAGTAAAGAACTTGATATGGAGTGTGGCGTTGTATGGGGCGGAAACGTGGACCTTGAGAAAGGAAGACGAAAATAGGCTGAAGGCTTTTGAGATGTGGGTGTGGAGGAGGATGGAGAAGGTGCGTTGGACGGAAAGGAAGACAAATGAGGAAGTGCTTGACATGGTGGGCGAGGAGAGGAAACTTATAGATGAGATTAGGGGAAGGCAGGGTAGGTGGCTGGAAGGGGAAATGAGGGACGATGGTTTGCTGAAGATCGTGATAGAGGGAAGGATGTTGGGTAAGCGGGGAAGGGGAAGGAAGAGAATCGGTTTTATGGACGGGATGAAGAACGGTAGGACTTATGCTGAGATGAAGAAAGAAATACAAGAGGTAGAAAGGGCACAGCACGTGTAAGAGTTCGTTGGATATTCTCTGACTTTCATCACAACCTACCTCTAACCGGTAGATTACTGTAATGAATGAATGAATTTAACTCGGAACATTCTTTGGCCCGACCCGTTCGCTTTTCGAGCGCAATCTTTCCCTTGTGACAAAACAGCGATGCATTCTGGGGGGGCGAGAAGGATACTGGAATACGCCAAAAGGATCAGATGGCCCAGCAGACTTTTAGAAGAACCAAAGGAATGTGAAAAGTTGCTCTGTGGTGAAGCGGACCGTGAAAATAGCTCCCCAATATAGCGCGGGAAGACGGTATGCCGAAATGTTTCGTTCACCAGAGACCTTCCTTCCAATTCTCTATTTAGAAGATGCCATCTCCAAATGACTTGATTGTCATTTCGTTTTTATTCTGGCGACTTACAGTAAAACATATTCCTTATTTGAAATCATCAGCTAAATCATAATTTTCCTTGCTATATTATTTACTTATTAAGATTGATCGCATGGATTTCAATGCAAGAATGGATTGAGTGTGGAGAAAATTAGTGATTTTCTGTCAAATTTAAGTTGATTCCCCCAAGACGAAAGAGTGGAAATAAAAATTACGGATTTTTTCATCTAATTCCATTAACTATTAGTTTGAACGATGCTTAGGAACCACTTCTGCGAAACTTTATGATTTTTTTAAGGTTTGATGAGAAATCAACGTAATCTAACCGCTTGCAAACTGATTAATTCGCACTGGTTTCTTCTGTCTGGAATCATTTTATTGATAATTGAAAATTTTGTTACAAACCAGGGTAAAATATAAGTATCGATGAACAACTCTTCCCTACCAAAGCTATGTACCCATTCACTGTTTATGGTATCTAATCTGATAAATACGGTCAGAAATATTGGCTCGATGCAGATTTTGATTCAAATCTGATTGCTGAATGGGTTTCCTTACAAAGGGAAAGATAATCTTCCAAATAATTATCAACGAAATTCAAATTATGCAGTGATGCGTCTCATACAGCCTTTACCGAACAAAGGCTGCGTCAATATAACCACAGATTGACTTCTTGAAAACCCTGAATTTGGAGAAATCGCAGAAGGAAACAAACATCTAAGCCGTTTAGTTGGGTCAGTGAGTCGCTTAGAAGAGAGGTACCGATCTCTCCCCGAAAAATGCATGGTGAAGCTGGATCCTACAATGGACACTGCAGTCCGATGATTACTTTGACGATTTATCAAGGGAACTTTACTCCAGTGTTAGTATAACTTTTTCTGAGAAATACTTTCAGACACTGTGTCGTACTATGACTAAATTAAGTATGGGGTCGACACTGTTGACAAAATGGCAAGGCAGTTCTCAGTCAAAGCATCATCAAGGAGGTGGCCTGTTTGTATTTTTTACAATATCCTAGACCTGGAAGCAATAAAGGCTGTTGTGATACACAGGGGCGTCTCTGGGGGGAAAATTTAACGAATGAATTTCATCCAACAGGTTGCGGAGGCCCTCCGCTATAATTACGTGAATAAGCAAAGGCTTCAAGGTGCAACCTTTGGAGGAGGGAATAGGTACACAAAAGTAAGAGGTGTCAAATCACAGAGAACAGCAAAGGGAATTAAATAGTTTCTATGTGTCAATGCAGCAAGAAGGTGGCCTGCGGGCAGTGTACTAGAACTGAATACAGATACGTCAAATGTACGAACAAAAACATTAAAAATATGATTTTAAATATAAAAAAAAACATTTTGTGATTCATAAATAAGTAAAACATATAATATATTGAAAAAAAGCCATCTAAAGTGATTCGCTATTGATTTTTCGGAAAATTTCTATCAAGATACCAAAAAAAATTAAGATCATGTTACTTGCGGCAAAATTCCAAAGACAGTAAATATGCTGTAATAAAGTGGGAGATTTTAGCAGTTAATTAAGATTTACCATTTTAAACGAAAAATGCAAAAACGATTAAATTATATAAATTATGATATAAGTTTTTATCTTAAGAAATCATTATATTTTAACAAAATTATGAATATAACTAAGTAAAAACATTGATGAGTGTAAATAATTAGGGCAAAGGTGTCTTTAAAAAGCAGTTTCAAATATGAAAGTACTAATGCAAAGAAAGAAATTTAGTTATTAATTACTGAGGGTAAATATTACCCCGTTCGGGCGTTGTATGATGTCGAAAATTCCGAGCGTCCCAGTGTCAGACGTATAAGCTGAATGGCCTGAATGGTCGATGCCACGACTCGGTGAGGCAGAAATACAGGGTTTGACCCGGTGGAGAACTCGAGGAGACATAAATACCAGCATACGCCGGGAAAGCATCAGGCAGAGTGATTTTCTGGTGGCCAGATCTTTCAGGGAACTTGCAACTTCACTTGCAACACGGGTCAACGAAAAAACCGTCCTTCGAGATAAAAAGTGATAACCACCAGGAGAAGAGTGGCTTGTGCGATGCAACAGAAGTCTGAATTCTTTATGCAAAATGCTCCACAACAGACCACGTAACCTAAAAAATTGGTGAGTTGCATGGTTGTACCACTTCTGTTAAAAATCTCACAGGCCAATTTTGTGGATACGAACGGAAAAATTCTTTCAAGTAACTGTCTTTATTCTGTACTCATTAATGGGTACTTTAACTTGATTATGTTTTCGACAGTAATATCGCAAAAGAGGAAAAACACACTGAAGCCTATTATCCCGGGATTTCACTCCCACTTCTTCTCCTCAGGTATTCAAATCTACCTTCACCGTGAGGAAATATAATCATATCCTCAAAATTTGAATTTTAATTTGGTTTTGTAAAATTCCTTGGAAGAAGTTTCATACGTACTCGTTTTTCATCGTGTTTGGAAAGACCCCCATAACATGTTCTCCACGCAACTAGGGGGGTTATTTTGTAATCTCACTTTAGTGAAAATACGTCATAAAATCTCACTTTTTCGTAGTTCAACTCCGCCACCCAGGCGGCGTGACCATCTTCGGATCTGACATGGAGCCACCATCGTAAGCCACTTGGAGCTTGAGTTGGAAAATAAACAAGGGCGCGAAAGATACAAACGATTTTAAATCGTATTGTTGTAATTTGCTAAACGTGAAGAGCACCAGAGCATTTTCAACTCCAATATATTGGGCACTTGAAGGTATGCATTGTTTGAAATGCTTACGTTATTATTTACTTGAATTATCTGTGTATATATTTCGTATCAATATTTCCCAAACAATGTTACTGATACCTTTGTTTTCGTGTGCCTATCCGCCAGTGTATGGAGAATGGAATTCAGTTATTTATACCATAATTTTAACAAATATTGCCTTAAAATCTACGTTTTTTGGTAGATATTTCCCGTGCTTGTGAATTGAACATTAATTAGATGCACTTATTTTTTTTAAATATTGAGTGATCGTTTCTATGTCGCTTGTAGTTTTGACTGTATTCAGATTTTCGTGGTAAGTACAGTGTAAGATATCTTCCGTAAGATGTTGAGCAATCTGGGAATTCGCTAGTCTCGGCATCTTTTATTTGATATAAGGTAATTGAAGCTTCGACAATTCACGAACCGTTCGTGAGCCGATCATTAAGAGAGGGAAACGGATCTCCCGCCTTTCCACTAAGAGTCACTAAAAAGGTGAGATTACAAAATAAGCCCCTAGGTTACACATTACTTTTACTCGTAAGTTGCTTTTTAAAATTTCGGAATCCCCTTCACACTTTCTTTTTGAATAAGTCCATCCCAGACTCCAACTGAGACACACTTACGTTCTCCTTAATTTTTAGAGTATTTTATCATTTATTAAATTTCTGCATCTTTTTCTCTTTGATCGACTATTTCTTTGATGTGTCCGAATATCTGGCGTTTTTATGCAAGGGGTGGAATCTACTTCGGCTCAGAGTGGCTCATGGGACAGAGGAGGGCCACGTGTTCTCGAATCACCGCAATCCTTTCACACGCCTCATTCTCCTTCTTCGGAGCCTCAATCGCCTCACCCGCTGACCTAGCTCCGACTACAATGCTCGCGGCGGCGCGCCTCAACCGATCCGCCTCCGATGCAAGACAGTCCTCTCATTTGAGAGAAAGAAGTCAAGAATGTGAATGGTTGGTGGTGACCCACATTCAGAGACAGAGAAAAAGAGGGACTGGTTCCTCTTTCAGAACGTCGCTAAGAGATTGAAAGCGCTACATTTTTTTGTCATTTTTTCTTCTCCTCTACAAAGCTTCGATTTTTTCCCATTCTTCGTTTCACTCTTGACTCGCCATGCAAGCACCACACTAATTGGCCCATTACTGTTTTCAAGCGATCCCCGGAGACAAATCTGTGCCACGGAGCGAATGCCAATCTCACGGGAAATATATAAAGAGAGGTAGCGATCGATGCGAGGAGTGTCCTGAAAAAGGGAGAGAATCTCCGTGTGCCGTTCTTAATTGCCCTCCTGTCCGAAGGTGCGACGCAGAATGGTCTTTTAATGTCCTTTCCTCTCCGTTGCTTTGTGGGAGTTGAGAGATTAAGGGAGTGACCCTCGGTGCCGACTTGCAATGCCCCCCTTAATCCTTTAATCCCGAAACCTCAGACCCTGAGGGTTTCGGGCAACGTGCTCTTGGATGCCGCAAACCAATTGAATGCTTAAATTCGCTGTAATCATGAAATGTAACGTGTTCGGTGAAATGTATGTGCAACACAAGATTCAGAGCTTTGTAACTGGATCTGGAGCTACCTGGAACTCCAACTGCTTGTGGAAGTAGGAGCAAAAGCTTGAAATGGTACATATTTACATCTCCGGATCTGACTAACGATGTTTAATTGGTCTACAATAGGATTATCTGTGCCGCACTACAATGAAGTACATTTCATTCCCGTTAACATTTTCTATGCTGAAGATGTTTTAACAACTCAACAGTACTTTTGATAGTGTCGCAATGTCGTCCTCACCTTTGCATAAAATCAAAAGTGACTCCCCTAACTTCTTTCTTTGCATGATGTTTTCTAAAGTGACTTCACCTCATGATTTTCTGTATCGATTCCAAAGAATAAATTACATATGAAATCCTTAGATACGTTGATTTTACCCTGCTGGGAGTATTCGGAGTGCGCAGACCTTGAAGGAAATTAAGTGAATCATATTGCCGAAATTTAGGGGTTTTCAGGTCTGGGCTTCTCGGTATATCGAAACTTGGTGGCACTCACCAGCGGAGGATTAGATGACACTGACCGTAAACCAAGCGTTGATGAGCGGGCAGAGTTATCGAAGGATTCCCAAATCGGGTCCTAATGGAAAAAGGCTCGAGCGCTTCAACCCACATCTCATGCATGCTTTCCTCTCCTTTGCGTCGTGATCTTCACAAGCGAGTGCCACCAAGTTTTGCTACACCTTTACCAATAAATCAACTCAATTCTCTAGAGAACTTCAAGATGCCATCCTTATCTTTAAACGAATTAATGAATCGAATCTTATAATCCCAAGGTCTTTATATCTCATATTCGGTTGTTATTTTTTCCATGGTAGCCTTGTCTTATTTAAGGACGTACCATGGTTTCACTCTTAACTTTAGGGAATTCAACTAAACTTACTGGAAGCATTAATTATGTTTTCCTAAAGCTACCTGAATTTTTTCAAAATTATTTACCGCAGATTTCTTAGGATATTTGATGTGGAAGTGGGCATGAAATTACATGGGTTCTTATGGGAACGCGAGGTGCGACTAGATTTATTCATCGAAAAGAACGTTTTCTAGTTTAAAATAAGAAAAACAAAAATAATATAAATCATCAACAGAATAATGTATGAAAATCATTTGATATACTTTATTTTTATTATTTTTGTTTTTCTTATTCTTAACTAGAAAAAGGTTCTTTTTGATGAATTAAGCCACTCATACCTTGTGTTCCCATAAGAAGCCATGTAATTTTTAGTCCACTTCTCGATCAAATATCTTAAGTAATCTGCGGTAAATAATTTTGAAAAAATTCAGGTAGATTAAAGACAACATAAGTAATGCTTCCAGCAAGTTTCGTCGATTTCTCTTAAGTTGTCACTAACCACCGAATCTCCTTAACCGAAAAGGCTTCGGTAGCAATCGTCTTAGGTACTGCGTGATCCACACATTCATTTGAGCTAGCTATTCGTGATGGATGTACTCTAGCAAAGCTAGGCAACAAGATATTAGAATATATTTGAGGTATCGTGAAAAAAGCTGTGGAGTGCCAAGTACGATAGATTGCTTTAGAAAAGAAGCGGAACAATATTGCTCCAGATTACGAAGTTTTATATGATCGAATGGCTTTTTGAATAACGTCCATTCTGTAAGTAAGTTGCTGCAATATACTGTATATTATTCATCTCTCAAAATAACAGAAAGCAATAAGTGTCCATGTGAAATTCCGAAAGAGCCATAAGATGTGCCCATCAGAATTGAAAGCAGAAAATGATATGTCACTTAATGAATTATTAAACGAGTACCACATGATAAAAATCAATTAGAGAAGAAACACTTGTGCCTCTTATTGTGGTAGTGGTTTTATACTTGCAGTGACACTTGCGGACTGCAAACTTGAGCAGGTAATTTTACATCTGTAGTTGTACTTGATCTGGCTAATACTATGTATTGTTTTTTTTAAGATTGAGATTATTTTAAATTAAATTTATGCAAATTTATTGACACGAGGAACAATTTTTGAAAATTTTTATGAAAACGAGAAAATAATCATGTATGAAAATATTAGAATAATAATTGTTACTTGAAAGAGAAAATTGTGACCGAAGCAGGAGCGAAGCTGGAGCCGGAGCTACGAAATAAACCGGAACTGGAGCTGGAGCTAATCCCCAAGACCTCGGCTCCAAAGCCCTCACGATATTCACGTTAAAAAAACGGAATTCGACGTCTTACAATGAAATTTTATGAAACGCTTCAACTCTGGAGGTCCGCATCAGCAAAAATATTTACAACCACTTTGTCCAGAGAGAAATGAGAAATATCGATGAGCAGTGATTCGAATAAATGAGAACTTCAGCATCGATTTCCAAATTTTTTACAACTTTCCTAAGATTTTTACGAAAAGTTAAAAAAGGCTCAGATTTTTCAGAATAAGTGACACAAACATGCATCAAGCCTTTATTTTTAACCAACGTATAAAAGCGTATCAGGCCTAAATTTGTGGAAATACTTGATGTCCATTTCAAGTAAGACAGTAACACTGTGTGGAAATTTACCAATACTGTTTTATTTGAAATGGACTTTATTTTTAAGTTAACAAAAATGTTACATGATTAATTTTATATTGAGTGGCATTAGGATACTTCAAGATAAAAAGAACATTTAAAATCCATCCATCCCCTTGATTTTCAGTGACACAAAGCAAAAATGTAATTTAAATAACTAAAAGAACAAGCTATAACTAATTCGCAAAGAATAAGTAATAATAATTTACGGTCAACAGTTTTTCAAAGCCAGTTTTAATAAGTTTAAATCAGTTTTTTGCCAAAAATATCTTCGCACAAAAATTCTCTGTTTAGAAGGCCGTTAATATTTCATTCCCGCAAACTACAAATTAAGCAAAATTTTTATTCGGAAATGCCGCAGAAGTATTTGAAATTTTTGGAATACAGTTGGAATCAGGTACAGCGTGCAAGCGGGTTACCAGAGTATAATTGCTTACCTGGCGTGGGCTGAAGCCACTTGACGCGGAAAACGGAATTTATTGGTCCGGGCAATTTTCTTCGGCAACCGCGCGCGGGATTTCCGGTCCTGCGCATCATCAAAGGACCCAAGGCACGAGGCGCACTCCTGCACCAATTCCACTCGCTGGCCAAACGGCTTGACTGATTAATTGGCTGCGTGAAGGGATCCCGGGATCCCGTGATAGGGCTGGAGGAAGACAAGAACTGACCAGCGGTATACTCGAAGCGTGCCTCTGAAGTCTGAGGAATTCTGAACTCATGGGGTTGGATTGAATGCTATTGAAAAGAAAATTATTGCCAATGAATGGTTTCCAAGAAGTTCACAGCAGAGACGAGATTCCATTAAATAGAAAATAAAAATAAAATACGTACTGCAATAGGTTTCCTTTCTCAGGCACATGTAAAACGGTGTAAAAAGGGAAACATTTGCTACAGACACATTCAGTGCTTAGATTCTTGATCCAGAATGGCTGAATGAATATCGTCAGAATGGAATATTTCGGAGTATTTCTCGAATGTTTTATAGGGCTACACTTAAATTAAGTACATAAAACTATTGGTCATCACTAAGCTGAGGACATTGCCTAAAATGACTACTTTTTCTTTTACTCAGGAAACCAATTTTATTAAGTTATTAGTTCATTTAGGATCATCTATGACGAAATAAAATCGATTTGTATGTGCCTAAAAATGCCTATTTTACCTGTATATGCCTTTTTCTGCTGATATCGCCTATTTAAGGGCCTAAAAAAGCAATATTCTTCTCAACGTCACCAAACTTCTCTTTAGTGCAGAGCTTGTCTGTTATTTCAGTTTCTTTTATAATCTATCAAGGTTGAAATAATGTCATTAAACATGCATAAAGCAAAATCATCCAAGGTATTATTATAAAAAGAGTAGAAAAACAACTATTGTCATTTTACGTGATGCGTACATATGATGGTTTCAATTGCCAAAAACATGTTTTTGAAGGTACCACTCAGTATTAATGAGTTTAAAGGCATACTGCCTGAAGTTGATCTGCCTTCACAACCAGTATTGATATTATGTGGAACATGGCTAAATACTTCATAATACTCTGCTGATAAAATTATTGAAATACGTGAGGTATGTGACAGGAATAATGTGTGCCTCCGTTACAACAGTTTGAACGTCTTTTTCACCCACTTAAAGGTACACAATTGGGTCATTCCATGCCAAGTGTGTCCAGCCATTCTGGTGGTCCCCACTGGACCATCACGGATTTCAATGAAATTTCGTATGGACATTCACACGTATCCTCAATAAACATTTGTAAAGTTTTACGTTCGCGGATGGTATACGTGCTGATACATAGTAATTTGTTCAACCCCGTGCCGCAGACTTCTTCAATAGACAATGAGATTATGGTAACTTTGAGGCAAAGTGTCTCAGGAAATATTTTGATGAGAGAAACAAAAATTGGCTATCTTGTACAAATTTTTAAGGTATATTAAACAAAATAATAAAAATAACTGTAAAAGCGACCTCCTTGTAGATAATTCAGGGCGAAACTGGCTTGAAAAATAGCGGATCGAAAACTAATTAAAATGTTGGCTGTTTATATTTCAGGAAGTAAAGGTATATTCAACGTGAAACTTTGAGCATGATAACATGTCAATACATGGTTTATGAATATAAAATTTCATCTTCCTAGTGCTTTCCATTATTTTAAAAATCTAGTCAAAGTTTGACACTTTTAGTAAAAACGCCAAAAATAGGGTACTTTCTTCCCGCTTTTACAAAAAAAGACCCTCTGGAATTTCTTTTGGATGATTTTCATTATAAAGAGAATGATTTCAACCCTCTAAAAAAGTATATCAGGTTTTTCATCGCAGGCATATAAGACCCTAAAAATAGGGACAACGTTGAGGATGACACTTGTAAAAACGACAAAAATAGGTTATTTTCTGCCCGCTCTTACAAAAGAAAGACCTTCTGGATACTCTTTTGAATCATTTTCATTTGAAAGAGCATGTTTCAAACCTCTTAAAAAAGTAGACTTGGTTATTCATCGCGAGCACATTATGGCCCTAAAAATATGAAAAACGTTGAGAACGTTGCTTTGGTGGCGCCGAACGTATTTTGTTGTTTGTCGTCCTGTTTTTTTTTATGTATACATTTTTAGTATATTGCGTTGGTCCATGGTGACATTGTCACTACCAGTTCAGGCATTTGAACCCGTAACCCCATCGCCGTAGGGGTCGCGCCCAATTGCCGTGCAATACCAGCCACGGGTGGGTTTCTTGGTTGAGGATCCCAAGCCTGCAATTTGGTTTCTTCGACAAGGTTCCAAATCCTTGTGTGGGTATCTGTCTGGTTCCAAAGCCAAAGGTTAGGCAGTTTATCCTAGGTTCCCAAGCCGAAGTTCGTATGTTTTGTTTTGAGAATTGGGTAAGGAGACTATACGAGAGACTTGGGTTAATTCGTGGCCGTGTGGTCGTTCTGTATTTTGTGACTTTTTTAAATTGTGAGTGATGCCATGTATTCATTTCTTGGATCCTTCAAATTTCATCTCAATGAATCCGTTATTCCACTAGAGGTGCTCATAGAGTAGTGATATCTATTACTAGTATCGACCAACTCTTTGGGGCCAAAGTTAATAATTGAACTTTCGTCGATTTATCGGCTTCTTAAACTTTTGTTTTCATATCTTCGATTCAAAAATATTTTAAGCGCCTATTTTAAGTGCCTATTTTGAAATATTTAGTGCCTATTTAGGCTGCCTATTTCTTCATTTTTAGTGCCTAAATGTCCTCAACTTAGTCATCACTTCCTTCCCAAAAATATGGCCCATAATTATTAATTATTATATTGTTATAATTAATAAAGAGCTAATAGTTAACGAAACTTTTCTGAAGGACGGAATAATTCTACAAATAAGGTCCAAAACTTGTGTCATTATTTCAAAATGTTCAAGTGAATAAATTCCATTGAAGTGCATGGCAATTACAAAGATAAAAAGCTATGTATTGCTTTGACATATATATATTTTCAGAACAAATAAAAAGTATTCCTTATGAATGAGACATTTTCCTTAGACTTAACTCTAACTCTATTTAAAAGATGCTTTTTATACATGTGACTGAAATTATACAATCAATTACCGAATAAAATAAAATAAACGAGGTAACAAAGAGATCTTCTTAGTTTAGTTAAGCAATGTTTTATGTCTTACAATAATATTGAAATTGTGCTTAGTTGAGATCATTATTTTGTTACCAGAGTCATAGTTGTGTTGTCTGTATAAACACTTTTGCTTTTCTGTTCAAAAATTGTTTTCTCATATACGCTCATTTATCATGATTATTTGCGGATAAGTATATCATATCTTTTCATGCTTAAACAGCATTGCATATGGAGTTTGAACTGAAGGTACCCTGAAACAGGCCTATTGCCTAGTAGGGTACCTAACTTCCCATTTGGGAACGAATGTAGTAATCTATTTGAATGAAATCTTTTCGGGTTTCCGACCGGATTTCGAATTATGAATTTGGAGATTTCGGTTGGAAACCCGAGAAGAATTCATTCATCAGCTACGCCGGGATGGCACTAGAACACACATCTAGTAATCTATTTGTTTACGGAAGAATAAATTATATTATAATACTTGGTGGTATTCCATTATGAAAAAGATTTAAAAAGTATTGTGTATGAGTGAATAAATTCTTCACGGTTGTTCCCACCAGGTGAGTTGTTCAGCCAAAGCCGACGTTTCAATGGCTAACTGTGCCATCGTCATCTGGGCGTTGAGTGAGTATTGTATAAGTTTACTTTAATACCTCTTTTCCGAATATAATTTTAATAAAATTTCAAAAATAAAATAAATAAAAATTAAACATCATGAAATGGTTCCTAGAAAATGAATTTGATTGATACATTCAGAAGACAAGCATGTCTTTTCATCAGTGATCATATTATTGATTGAGAACACTGCGTTCTTTGCTGACTTATGTACTAAGATGGCATGGAATAAATTTTTAAAAAATTATACAAAGTAGGAAATACCTACATATGCATTTATTTATTTTCCTCCCAAATTTTTAGAGGATCTTTTTTCTCCCCAGAATATTCTATTTGAGGCATAGCGTCACCTCATTTAGTATTACCTCAGAACCATGAGGGAGTGCATGTTGCGCATCACGTGCAGCATTTATTTCACGGCATGACCATCTTTCAGATGCACTAGCTGCACTTTCGCCCGCTGGTGGTAATGAAAAACAGCTTTTGTTTTGTTCTCTGTCAACTTCCTCCATTAGGGCCTCATCTACCTTGGAAGCAAGGAGAGAAGAAGAAAAGTGTATTTCTTTAATTCCATTCCAATATAACGTTACCACCTAGCACTTCGTGTCCTCTTGTCTATCTTCATATTTTGACCGACTCAGAAGATGCCCTAGAACCTTCCTCTTAAGACGTGCACCCTGAGGCTCCTTGAAGATGTATGCATATTTCCAGGGCACTACTCGTATCTAAAAGGATTCTTAAACGCCTCCCTTTCCCTCCTCTACATGACTAGCTCACTTTCTGGTGACTTTTTTACAGCTTTTTTTCCTCCTTCCTCTTCACTCTAATCCGGGCGGTTAGAGGGTAACAGAGGTTGCACAACAAGAGGTAGTAAAGAGAATGTCCACTCCTGGCCTCTTGTCTCCTCTGAGATCCCCTCTGTAGAACAGGAGTCTATAACCATTCCAATACTCTCGTCCGCAAAGTACAAGGTGTCCGTGTTTATCTCCCGGTTTTCACAGCCCCCTCAAATTTGTTGAAGTTGAGCTCAGAATTTTACCGAGATTCCTTACCGAGAATATGCACCGAGGCGTTTCAAAAATAAATGGAATGGTGACTCTTTCAAGTAACATGCATGGATCACCTACGTGGAGATTTGAATAGTGTGCAAGCTGTTAATCAAGATATCTGGGCAGGGTCGAGGATAACTCGTAAAATGTTGTGAGGTGGAATTATTACGGTGGTGAAGCAAGAGCGAAGCCAAGTATTTATTGTGTCTCGCGCGTATTTGAATGATAATAGGGCAAAAGGACAATTTGGAATCAACCGTCGTCTATTCAGTGAGAGGATAGGAAGGCCGTCCATTACTTCGTGATTTCATCAATAGTTGATATTTATTATTCTCATGTAATACGGGAGGCCGGTAAAAGGAGAGCGAAAGTGGTTTAGCGGCGAAGTTAATTACGTCTTGAGGAGGAATATATCGCGATATAAGCTAGCGCGCGCGGAGTTGTGCGGCAAAAAGTGTCATATTAATAATATCCATTCACAGGAATATTATATAAAAAATGTAGGTTTTCAAGAGATTTTTTTGAAGGAAAAATATCAATTACTACGAGAGGTGAAGGGTATGATGGTAGTAAGTCACTTATAAAGCCAGCCACGAAAACTAGAATGTGGAACTTAAACTTTATGATATTAGTTCAAAGGACAGTTTAAACGAAAAAAAATAACCGACACATATATTAATGATTTTTAAATTGAAAATTCTATGTTTAGTTTCAGTTGGATATAATTCTATTTACAGGGGTGATAATTTTCATCTGCATCACAATTAAATGAAATCTGTCATGGAATACGGCATGTCAATAACACGAAGATGACATGGAATATTTGGAGAATCAGACAAGTATTTAATTGGTAAAAATTTGGTAAAAAAGCGACTGAAATTCAAAATTGCATGTAGACTTTTTGTTTTTTTAGACATAAATAGAAATAGGTTATACATTTGTAAATATTCAGTTCCTCTAAGACTTACGAATTCAGCTGGCCAATCGCCAAACTCTTACGTCTTCTACCGGCAGTAACTGTTACAACACTTAAAAAAAACTAATTTTCGTAGAGAAGAGGCAAGCGGGTTATTTAGCAAGAAATAGCGGAGAAGTAGCGGGTTTCTATAAAAGCTCAGGAGGCTGAACTTCTAAGGCTCACGGATTGGTCGAGAGGCCTCCCGCGGCGTGGCACAGCACTAATGGCCGCTCCGCAGGCAGTGGGTGGGTGGTGTTCGCCTCATCTGCTCCCTCCTTTGAATGGGGGATGACGGAAGATCTGAAGCAAAATATTCCCGAGGTCCCGGCGCCATTACAGCGGGGCAGGCATTCTGCGACGGTATAATAGGGCTTGCCCTACTATCTCTATCTCTCTCTTTTGCTGGGCCTGGGCCCCATTACACGCCCACCATTGCGCTTGCAATTATGGTCGCCTAGGATGCGCCCGGGAGAAATAGACGAAGACGACGACGGCGAATTGATTGGAGCTGTTAAAGACAGGTTAAACCCCCATCCTCATCACTGTGGAAACCTCTGGAGATCAGAGAGGGACGTTTATTCTCACTTTCCGCTTTTAGTATTCAGGTTGTCGAAAGGAATATAACCTACGACCCAGACACCAGCGCGAAAATTAAAAAATATATACAGATTCAATGATTCTCAACCATAATAGTACCTTTGTAGTTTCCGCTTGTTTTTTGCTCCTTTATCGAACAACTAACTAAGTAAAATTAGCTTCCAAAGTAACTCTTAGTTGACGATTTTACCTTTTGTGATGTTATTTGAAGGTAATCGGAGAAGTTGCCTTAACCTCGTCAACCGAGTGTGCACAAACGATATTCTACACAAAGAGTCACTGTGTCGTTACGCGTTTGAGAATAAGAGAGTTTGATACATCTACTTTTTCCGAATTATCTTTTTTCCTTTCCTTTTTATTTTTCATCTTCCTAAGGTCAGCGCCTAGCAATTTTTCGATTAATCAGCCGTAGATGTGTTCTCAGTTATAGGTAATTAGAATGGGAATATAGCATCTAAATGAGTTACTGCATTAGGAGAAACCGAATGCTTCCCTTGGTTTTTGAGGCATGCAAATTAGGGAACTAGACTACAAAACAGGCAGATTTAAAATATACTTTTTCCCACGAAGGATAAGGGGCCATAACAGCTACCAATGAGACCTTTATCTAGGTTTGTCGTTAGGTAGTGTACCTCTTAGTAGTAGTAGCACTCCCCCGTAATACTTGAATCCTTATCTGTTACCTAGTACTAACAGCACGCCGTGCATGTTTTCTAAATAAGTCTTGAGTCTCTGTCCGTTTGTGTAGTTGCAAAATACATATATACTAACGGTCCCTCTCCATTGTGATGACATCTGTAGTGTAGTAGTGCATGCTTGTGAGGCTTCGCCTCGTGACAAGCATTAGCGATTTATGCTAATACATAATTAGTCGTAGTTACACTAACTTTAGGGTATAGTGTAATGCATGTTGGTGACTACTCACCCTCTGCCAAACACCCCTGAGGTGGCTTGCAGGGTATTTTGTAGATGTAGATAGATATAGATAGATACTGGGTCTGCTCGGGTAAAGTGGACGACAAATTTGGTATTTCCAAAGTCGGTGGACTCGAACTGTTCCATTCGATTGAGTTGACCGTTGACATTGAGTGAGACCGAGTTAGTTGGCCTTCTTGCGAGGCTCTAGTAAGTCAGGGGTCACCACTACAGCCAGGTAACCACGTACGATACAGAGAGTGCAAATGCCCCCCTTCTACTCCTCATAGGAATTCTCCCATACCTTACATACAATTACATCCATTTCTTCTGCCTCTCAATCTCCTCAAACTTAGCTCCCATCTTTTCAAACTAAGCTCCTAGATTGAAGAGTAATTCAACATTAAAACACGCTCAGTAAATTCGAAAGAGTTAGATTCACTGAATTAATACTACTGAGGTAGGAAGTGTCATTTATGCTACTGAGGATAATGTATAAATTAGCGAGTGAACCTTTTTTTCACTAACAATTCAACATGAGCGCGTAGTAATTGCAAACAATAATATGAATATGAACCGTTAAAACTTCTGTATTTCAAAATCCAACAATTTTGTTATTCGCCGCACGGCATGGGAAAATTCGATAATTAGATAATGAGAAATATAAAATTATTTAAATAGGAATTCCGTGGCGAAACAACGGATTTGTGTCCTTGTTAACGTCCTGGCAAAGGAATTTTAATAACACCTATTTTAACTCAATGATGAGCATTTTTATTGGATCATTTTATAACAAGAGCTCAGCTGTTTTAAAAAGTTGGATCGCAAAATTCTGGCTTAATCCACATACTCATTCAAATTGAATGAAAATTATTGTAAATGAGATGGATTATATTCACACACATCGTCCATTATAAGGTTGAATGATTTAAATTCACCCACCGCGTTTATCAAGCATACGTACACAGCTCTGCCATATCTAGGTATTATCAATTAAACAAAATGTAAGAAAAAAGTTTTTTTTTAATCCTGATTTGGCGTATACAGCCGTATGAAGGTTGCTTTTTATTAATTAGGTACTTAATAACATACTTGAAAACTGCTGGTCTTGATGTGATCTGACATATTCAACTCTGTATAATAGCCTTACTTAATTGAATACTAAGGTTGGCATTGCTGCACAAACTGTATGGCAATTCCATTACTCCGAGGAGGCTTAATCGAAAAGAGTGAAGACAATGTGCCTCTTAAAAAATAGTGAAATTTGTTTTTTCATTCTGAACATAATATAAATAAAAATTGTGTCTTACGTGAAAGGTGACTGCTGTGAAGGGAAAAAATACAATATTTTACCGACTTTCTTCTGATGGTAATGAACATTTATTTTCATATCTCTCGGTCTGCTCTGAACATGGATTGAAATCCATTATTCGAAAGCCAATAGAGTGCTTCATTTTCACTGGAGTCCACAAGTTATCAAAATATTCTATATTTACGGCTTTACAGGGAAAGTGTTTGAATTGAAATCATCGTAAATAACTCGAATGTCGCGTAAGATATTTTGCATTGTTCTTTAGTTGCACCGTATAAACGTAAAACACCGATCATCATACATACCACACTCACTGACTCACCTGGATAGTCATACTAAAAACCTTTCCAGAGGCATAGCTGCCAGCCTCTTACACAAGTCACAGTGCAGGCGCATAGAAGCTGAATTTTTAGACGATAATTATCGTAAGCGAAGAGTGGTATTTTATTCTTTAACTCAGCCCCAAAGGAAAGAAAAACTTTGGAAACGCATCTCTACTTCACTCCTAGGTTGGAACTAGATTCATCCAAAGTAACGGAATTATGTCGAAAAATAATCAAATCACGGATAGATTAAAAATAGAGGATAGCTACGCATTGAAAATATATATTCAATTGCAACTTCTCATTTTAAAAAGTTTTATAAATAAATTTCTTCTTTTTTTGCAGGAAAAATAAATACCTACCGGCTTAATAAAATTCCTCCATGTGTCGTATCAGCTTTGAAAGCATCTCTGTTACCACCATTTTCCGCCAAGCATGTTTCATTTTCCTTCCTGAGATATGGCAGAAGAAATAATGACAGGATCTGCAAAAGTATTAACATATTTCATTCAAAATACCTCGGCGAACGGTCAATGTGCTTGTTTCCTCTGAGCACGATAGGAAAACTTCCGCAAGGTATGTAACACTGTCGGAGTCCATAATGAAAACTTCTGATCAAAGTGAAGGACGGAACTACGCTACAAATCGCAGCAGTTAAGGCGGTTTGAGCGAGATAGTTCCCTAGTCATAATGGAGACCATATTCAAATTTTATTTTTTTATTTCAGCGTCTGTATGAAGTATAAAATAAATATTGTAGAATTAATGGGGCAAATATATTGTTATATATGACCAAAATTATCAGCAATTAAATAAATAAAGTTACATAAGTCCCTAACTTGACTCATTTTTTCCCGCCGTACGGCTGAAAACCCTTCAAAACAGCAGTTTTTTTGTGATCCTGTAAAACTTACTTCGATGAGTTGTAGATTATTTTTTATAAATAGTTGAGAAAACATGCAAACTACACACCGCTAGTTTTTTGACGAAATTTAGGGTTTATAAATTCCTAATTTCTTTAATATGCTTCCTCTGGAGCGCACAGCCGTAATCTATCCCAAGTAAAACATTTTACATTTTTAGGCAAATTGCTCGAAAAGTAGTTCGGAAAGGGGTAGATATTTTGATATCATTGGAAATATGACAGTTTTTTTCTTTAAAATGAGGCCAAATTGATCAAATTCTAGGTGAAGTGATTATTCGCTCTCAAACTACCTTAACGACTCTGCCTTGTGAAATTTTCGGGAATAAATGTGTCGGGGAGACAGGACCCTCGGTCAAAAATCGACTGGAAGAACACCAACTGGGTCTTCGTCCCCAATTCGACTGGGTCGAACGACGACGTCGGCAGTTGCAGGACGTGAAGCCTTGGGACACGCGATCGACTTCGTAAACGCTGAATCATCCATAGCCAAGGTTGAAAAATGCAGAACCCGAGTAATCCGCGAGGCCATCGAGGTAAATAAAAATAAACACCACGTCAATAGAGACGGGGAGATCTCAAAATAAGCCACACGTGGAACGCAGTCATCCGTATAATTCCCTTATGCCTTCTCGCCCTACCCCTTCCACCTCTCCTACTTGAATAGCTTACAGATAATTACTTCTATGAAGACAACGCCGGTAGCGAGCACTTACAACCCCTTGAAGAATTGACTAGAAGGGGTCACGAAACGTCGGGCTAACACCGAACAACATGCAGCATGCTCCCAAACAGTAACATGTCTATTCCTTTGTTTATCTATTTCAGTTTTATAACTAATTCGGTGCCTCTTCAGTCTGCAGCTAATCGCCCTCATGCTTCAAAACCCTCAAGCGAAAAGTTTACAGTTTTATTTACTCTTTTAAAAGTCTTCTGTGATATATTGCAAAATTTTGACCATGGATCGACCTTTGGTGTATGCCGTGAGTTTTTTTTTGCATGAATTAGAACAATTGCGTTTTCGTTTGATGTGGTAGAGAGAGTTGTTTCCGAAAATTTTGATGGAGTTTCTATTAGTATTTTTGGTGAAAATAAAATGGAATTCAGCTCAACTTTGTGGAGTTTCATCATGAAACACTAAGAATAAACTTTTAAGTTTTGCAGATTCTTTTAAAGGAATTCATGCAAGTATAATCGAGGGTCTGAAAAGTGTTTAGGGCTTATGTTTAATAGGGTTTTACCAATAGAACTGTAGGGTGTCCTTCATTGCAATATATGAAATGACAGTTGATTTATTTCAACTTTGTTCCTGAAATTAGTCCAAGTCAAAGACAATAATTCTGGGAGAATGGTTTACGGTTCGTTCAAGTTGCAGTTGGAAGCTATGTCATACATAGAAGTGCAATGCAGGAGTCCGGCGAACTATTTTTGACTTTGCATTGGCGTTCCATTATTCCAACCTCACAGGATTGAAACATTTTTCCATTGGTTGGCAATTTGATTCGTTAACTCCCGTTCAAATTCAGCGAATGTCCATTATAACCTCCATTAAGCTGCCTTAAAAACCATCGAATGAAGAGCCTACCTCGAACTAACCAATGCCACAGAGCGACTTCCTGTAATTAATTTCTCTTTGTGTCAACCAGTTTCAAATCAGACTCACGTTAAGGATTATGAAGTGGTAACGTTTTCCAATTTTCAAAAGCGCTAAATACATTTTCCATCGACAAGGCGATGAAGCTATACTCCATGTTGCGCAACCGATCCGCCTGGCTCGGGCTATTAATCCCATAGGATCGGACGTGAAATATCCAATTAAACCTGGATGAATAGAGAGCCCAATGCCTAGTTGAGCTGCGCCTAATTGATCGAAGATAACGAGATTATTCGGGATATGGAGGAGCCAACTGCCACGACTACCAAGCACGTTCAATCGGCGAGAAAAGCAATTGCAATTCAACCCATCCCCCACTTATTTCCAACATGTGCTTCATTTTCATTAATTACACAATCCCGCAACTCCATTTGAAATGGCGACCGAAGTAGGAGGAAGGCCTTTCTCCGACACCTACGCTAACGTCATAGTGGGTTAATTCGCAGATTACTAAGGTTTATGGATTTGTTATCATAATAGTTTAAAATTTTAACACAGATTTCATTTGAACACCCACCATCAATGACATGCCTCAATTCCAGTTGCGCCACAATCATTATGGATCCAGAAGAGAAAACTTTCAGTCGCTATGCCAACAAAATATAATGAAGACCCCGGCATTTAAATAAAAACTGCAATGAGCAAACAGAAGGTGTGAAAACAAAATATTTAAATGACTATCATATGACTAAAAGAGAGAAGAATCTAGGGACTAAATAATTATTTCAACATACGTATTTTTTTTCTTCGAGAGATATAGGTCAATCCCTATATTGTGACAGTAACGGTTTTACCGTCGCTTATATTTTTGGGTCCCCTCGCGTCCGTGGGCGTTTTGCGCTTTTCTTTTGTTTGTTTTTTTTCTTCTTTTCATCCCCCAACCCCTTTTTTCCTGGGGAGACGAACCACGCAGGCGAGGTCAGTGATTTGACGTATGTGCGGGAGGGTATGTTTCCCCCTCCCCCGACGTCGCCAGCGTCAAGTGGCCCTAGTGGCGAGTTACGTTTTACCCCAATGTGTGGGGATTCCCCAGTTTCCCCACCCCCCATTCCTCGTGTGGTGTGCCCGCGGAAAATTTGTGGGTATTTAAGGGCGGTAAGCGCTCCGCACCAAGGAGAATTAACTTGCAACCGGTGGCGGGAGGCTATGCCAGTGGAGATCTTGAAGTGACAGTGAGTTGGAGATGAAACGAGATCCGAGAGAGAGCCGCTACACTTCCACCCGCTTGTAAATTGGCGTAAGCGTGGAAGTACGTTTGCGAGCTGCCGGGTCTTCCGAGCGACGCATCACAGCATCATTTTCCGCGGGACGCGAGAGTAGGGCTGGGCGATATTGACAGTTCAATATCGGGATACGATAATTTTAGCATATCGAAAGGTGGCGATATCGATAACTCGTATCGTGACGATAAATATCGTCTTATCGTGCCCCGATATTTTATCGGGACACGATAAGATATCGGGGAACAGTAAATATCGCGATAAATATCACGATAAACATCGCGATCACGATAAATATCGCGATAAATATCACGATAAAATCGTGCGATAAAATATCATGATATCGCGTCCCGATAAAATATCACGACATCGCGCCTCGATAAAATATCACGATAAATATCACAATAAAAGATGGTGATATTGCGCTCGTTCAAATATCGCGTAAACGCGCCCGATGAATTATCGTGATATTGTGCCGGTTAATCGTGTCGGAAAAAGACAGCCGTTGGGTTGGGCTTCGGAGCAAGCACGTTTGAAAACTTACTATTCTGCTATCTGCTAATTCAAATTCTCAGCAGTTCTCTCACTCTCTCTTTCAATTTCAGTGGTCTGATAGTTTATAGGTGACGTCTTGTTCAAATTTTGGAAGGAACTGAAAACAACTGTTGGTACATTCATGTATATATTGTCCACTGATCTAAATATACCGAAACAAACTCAGCAAGGAGAGCAATATCACGATCTTTTATCGTGATATTTATCGTGATATTTTATCGGGGCGCGATATCGTGATATTTTATCGGGAGGCGATATCATGATATTTTATCGCAATATTTATCGTGATCACGATATTTATCGTGCCCCGATATCTTATCGTGCCCCGAAAAAATATCGGGGCACGATAAGACGATATTTATCGAGCAACCATATATCGTCAATTTTAAAAACTCAAAATCGGATTGGCGATATATTAAAATATCGCGATATTTTACGATATATCGATATATCGCCCAGGCCTACGCGAGAGCAGCGAAACCACTTTTGGTGGCCGTGCATCCATTCCATACGAGAAGTCGATGGTCGCAGTTCAACCTTGTCATCGCTTCATCCCGAATATCCACGTAAGCCGTCAACGATCCGCCATACCCCTTCCCCCCCTCTTTGTGAGAAAGCCGCTTCATTTAAAGGAATTCTTATGTGTTGTGGGACTTTTGGAGGCAACACTAAGCCCCTTCACCCTAAATTCAATTATTTGTGTAGTGTATTTGGCCTCCGGCCATAAGTGTGTTCACTTCGCTGTAGGAATCGCTGCTTAATACGTCCTGTGCCGTGCGATCCGTTTCAGTGTATCTATTTATTTTGCTTTGTTATGTCATTGTAGGGTACTTGAATTTGAACGGCGGCGTGTGAGCTTTTGTTTTTTTCTCACGCCCGCATTGTATATTGGTGTCTTTTTTGAGTGCATTAAAATTGTGCCAAACCAATCATTCATTCGCGTAGCTTTAGGTCAAAGGGTCATTTCTCTGTGTTTTTTTTTCTTGCCATTGTGTTTTGTACGGTATCGCCTTCATCCGTGTCATTTATGCCTAATCACCAACATTTCATCTCATGCCCATCAGGGAGTTTGTCAGCTTTTTTTACTGTTATATAGTCATATTTCACGTGTTATTTGTGTTGTGCCAGTACCCAAATAAATTGGTGTTAAAAAGAGTTCTGTTTGTGATTCGTCTTAGTCCCTGGGCTCTGCCCCCCCCCCTTTCACCATTCCCTAGTCAAGAAATTATAGTGCGCTACGCACAAGACGCTTCGGACCGATCCTCATTCTATTCAATTAACTTCGCGGAGTACGTTCTGTGCGAGCAGAAACGCATTTGTCAAATGTGTGCGGCCGTCCTCCCAAGTAATTGCGGGCTGTGGGGGCGTGATCCGTTACAATATTGATCTCTCATGTTTTTCGTCAAAACATAAGAAGTCTGAGATCCAACTTTGATAATTTTAATATGTGTTTAAACCAATTGCAAAACAAACCTCGTGTCATAGCTTTATAGGACATTTGGATAAATAACTGTGAATTAACTGCATAACACATTGAGGGCTACAAGACTTGTGGTCATTGTAACGATAAGAAAAGAGCTGGAGCGGTATTGGTTATTTATCCGATATTTTTTCATTGTGCCATTAAATAAATCTATGATTTTCATTCAGCGGATATAATCAAAGTAACTATTTGCTTAAATAATTCTACTATTATTACGGTAAATGGAATACACAGATATAATTTTCAACCAACAGATATGTATTTCCGCGATGTAGATCAAATGCTTGCATGTTCAAGCGAGAGGAATTTTATTTGAATTGGTGATATTAATTTGTTTATTGCAAAAAAATCATATTTTTTACGAGTATAAAATGATCATGGCAAGCCATGGACTTGACCAACTCTTTTCAAATCCGACAAGAACGACAAAAGCAAGCAGTACATGTATTCACCACGTATTTTGCAGAAGTAGGGACAATTTTACTGATAGGGGAAATACTGCTGGTTTAGGTTTAACTGACCACCATACGATTGAATTCTATTTCAACACAAATATAATTTATGAATCTACCTTTCGTCAATCAGAGGAGCCTATATATAAAATTGATTTTAATTATCTAAACGAACATCTATCGGACTGTAACTGGGATGAAGTATACTCTCTGAGCAACGCCAATGAAGCTTGTGAAATTTTTATGGAGAAACTTAAGTGCTGTATTAATAGAACAAAATACACTGTTCAACGTAGCAATAGCAATAAACAGCTTAAATCTTGGATAACAAGATCTCTATGCAATAGAATAGCTAAGGGAAATGCCAAACTTTATGCCAAAATGCGTAGACAGCCAAGCAATGATAATCTGGCACGGTATCACAAATCGTATAAGCGTAAATTGGACAATTATATTCGAAAACAGAAAGAAAATTTCTACATGCACGTGTTTGAATCTGACGGCGGTGATAGATCTAAACAATGGCGTGTTATTGATTCATTAACCGGTGTGACCAATAAATCAAAGTATTAATGAACTAAGATCGGGAAATGGTTGTCTTTTGGGCGATCCGCTGGATATTGCCAAAGAATTTAATGATCATTTCGTCAAAAACTATAGACTCCAAAAGTGATTGTTCAAATCTCCAATACGTTATGATGAAATATGATGATTAGTTTCCAACTTGCTCCTTTCGAGATTCTTGGTTTTTGCTCCTGTAGACGAAAAAGAAGTTCGAAATATAACAACAAAGTTAAAACTGAAGAAATTCCTAGGAGTAGATGACATATCTGCATTTGTGGTAAAGGAAATAAATGAAACAATCTCTCCAATATTTACATTCATAGCTAATCTAAGCTTGAAAACTGGAATATTCCCAAGTAAATTGAAAACTACAACCGTCATACCTATCTTGAAGAAAGGTGATAGGGCGGATCCCAATAACTACAGGCCAATATAATTTTGCCTGTTTTTACTAAAATCGTAGAAAATGCTGTTAAAAATAGACGGTAGCCTTTCTTAAAAAATTTTATTAAATGAAATATTGTATTTAAAAACACTATACCACCAGCAAGTTGGCTTGCATACCGCTCTCCTCATGGTCATTCATGAGATATATGGAATGTCTTTCAAATTGGAATGGCATACGTCTTTGCTAACACCGTTAAGAACTATAAACAAATAAATACCTATAGTTCCTGATCAAATCATTATTCTTCCTTTCGTTCCCCATTACTCATGGATCTACCCTAAAACCCTGTCACATGCTCTTGTTGAGGTTTGTGGCTTTGAATATTCTGATACAGTTGTCGAAAGTCTTACTTCCAAACTGTTTGAATTGAGTTTCATCGCTCTTAGTGCCTTGTCCATTCCTAGGAGAAATAGATTTCCGCACACAAATGGGTTACAATCATTTATATTAATGTATCAAATGCAGTTGCTTCTATATCAAGGACATAATTATGGATAAAAATTTCTCAGGATTTTCATGCAACCGGTCAAAAAAAAGGAAATTGAATATTTGACTGCTAAGGTGAAGAATGAAAGTGATATTTCAGTATAAAAAATATGCTTATGATATTCTTCTTTCCGGTGTTAAGCGTGCTAACGATGTTTTAAATTTAAATTCTGTCAACTTGAAGATTCTTGTTTGTCAGGTAGCTTCACTAATTAGGATATGGCGAGAGTCTGGCGGCGAGATGTTTACGGTGGTGCATCCCTCTGCGTTAGCCCTGCACTGGGAGGTTTAAGACAACCTCAGTAAATGCGGAGTCATTGGTGCTTCCGAGAATGGGCGGTTGTATTCTCACTCGGGGCTTACGCGGACCCAGCGCCATCTCCCGGTGAAACATGGCATTAGAGTGTACCAAATTACATATACTGCGATAATCTTAGCTCTAACGCCACTCGCAGTCTTTATGGGCCAAGAACCACCCCCCGTAACTAGGGCCTAAATCTTGATCCCCGGCAGTCTGTGTCGCCTTACTTCGCACGCGGCCAGTAAAGGGCCCTGGGGTGAACTGCATAAATATCAAGAGAAAGCCTTGCACTGCATAAACTAGAAACTTCGGCCGAAATCGAGAAAGGCTGCCGTTGTCTCCCTGGATTTCGGAATCCCACCCCACACTCTGAACCCCTTAACATGGGACTGGACTGAACCCTTCCTCTCTCTCATGACCCTTTCCCAGGGCACGAGGTCGTGGCGGAGTGAGAGCAGCCCCCCCATCAGAGCCTCCGGATCGTCTTTCCGTCGCAGGAGGAAAATCCTCAAGAGGGAGAGGAGGAAGTAGATGAAGGGCCCTTTGCGATGACCTTAGACCCGAGTCTAACGCGCGACTCTCTCTCCGCTGACTCAATCCAACTAAACTCGTTAAGAGCCTCCTGGGGTGGTGCGACGGAAAGTTTAAATCCGGAGGATTAGATCCAGTGACGACTGAACATTTCCAACTCTAACTTGCACGAGCAATCATGTCCAGTAATTTACATTTTAACGAAATTCCATCTCATCAATGAATTCTTCCCCAGATATGGTTAAAAAGAAAAACCATATATCCATACATGTTATTCAGTTTTCTAGTTCTGCGGTTATATTATTTACTATAATGCGACAGTTTCGCCGAAATATGCTGCAGGCTTCGTCGGGCTTTTAAGAACAACAAAGAACAACAAGAACAACTTGTTGTTCTTAAAAGCCCGACGAAGCCTGCAGCATAGTACGGCGAAACTGTCGCATTATAGTAAATAATATAATTGCAGAACTAGAAACCTGAATAACATAAACATGAGCTGTGGAAATCTTCAAAAAAAGTTCATATATCCATATATTTTATTGTTAACTGAAGTCTATGAAATAATAAGAGTTAATTGGAAAGAAGAAATAAGAAAGAATATACATAATATACAATATCGAATGCTGTTCTCTCAAAGTTAAATTCCGTGATGCTTAAAAAGTCTCTTCTAGCAGGTGATCCTGGAAATAAAGCAAATTTTGAATTCCAACTCAAGCTCGCTGGAGAAATTATGCAAATCATTAAATTTTTTATAAACAAATAAAATAGCATTTAATGATTAATATATCTCCGAGATAATGATAAATATTATATTATTTTATTACTTATTTTTATTTATATACTATCTAGTCAGAAGCCCCGAAAAATTCCTCTTGAGTGATCTAAAAATATTCAAACGGAATAAATAAATAAAATGGGAAGTAACATAATACCGAATTCCTTCAACGCCGAGTGAGTTCAATGGCGAAATTATAAATATATTTCTGCCAGCAGCGACTCGTTAGTAAAAACACTTATTTCTATATGCGACGTTTTCAAATGCCATTCCATTACAATAAGGGTTTGCATTTCAAAAGGATTTGGGAAAATAACTACCGATCATTGATTCGCACACGATATGGTACGTGATCTGTTTTCTTCACTAATTTAGAATTAAAAAGAATGAAAGCGAACATTTAACTAAAACGTATCACGTTCATGTGAAAACGTGTGCAAACGTAAATATATGAAAAATAGTGAAAACATTAATGTTTTAAAAGGTAAAACGTTTTGAATGACTTTGGAAGACAAAGAATATTCAATTGAACCAATTGATATCCAGTGAATCGTATAACGGAAATTCAGGCCCATAAACTCATGAGTAATATTATCCTTGGGCTAATAAGGTGCATTTTAAATTCCATTTTACCCTTTCAAATCCTTTCAAATCCTTAAATTGGGGGCTTTCCCTCGTGCAAACTCCGTCCCCATTAGTGAGAGATCGGCTGTTTAAGGTTCAGCAAGCTCTTGGTGAAAAAACGGTAAAAAAATGGAATTTCAAATATTTGAGTTTTCGAATTGGCATTGCAGCAAATATTACTTCATTTGGAAAGCTAAAATATCTTTGCTCTTATTAAGCAAGGATATCAATGGCTTTATACGATCTGAAAATATCTGAAAAAGGTTTACAAGAAAACACCACCAACCGTAAAATGGGCGCATTAAATTGATCAGAGTTGTAATTACACATTAATGTACGCCAGATTAATCGCGGGGAAAATACCTATATTGAAACCAACGATGGAATGGGAAGCTCTTAGACTTAACGAGGCAATAAATGTAGCGTTTTTTTAAGAAAGCTGTGGGGCACTCAGTTGGAAATCAGTAACCGAACGCGTATTTCATTCTCAAAATATACTGGACTAGCATCTATACCACAAAGATTTAACTATAAAAATACCCTTCAATAAAAAATGATCTCAGATCTGGTACTCACTGTTCATCTAAAATCGTTTATAGGTATATATTTCAGCCAAACACGAGACACAAGGTAAACCCCAAGCTATTATGCAAAACATTTAATTATTACTGCTCTGATGTAAAGGTTTAACTTATAAAAAAATGAAATATATTTAGCTGCATATCTTGATTATCGTAAGTTCCATTCAGTCATATTTATGATCATTTATATTCTATTATTTCAAGCAAACTTTGTAGACAGATTTTTCACGAGATTGCTGTTCGCTGTAACAAAGCTTAGATTTGTTCTCAGGGAACAAATGACAAATGGTATGTATAAGTATTAAATAAGAATCAAATTTTATTAAATAGTAAAAAAAAGTATAGCTAAAATGTATTAAATAAAAACACCGAAAGTTCTCATAATTGGTCCACTCTACCAAAACAATTATAGCGATTTAATATTAAGAATTTAATATAGTTCAGTGCTAATACAGTAAAACGTTTTCAAATGATTATTTGTTTTTCCGGAAATGCACGAGAAAAGACCTAGAATGTGAAATATGCAGCGGATTTGACTTTGATAAACCTAATAACACATTAAAACTAACTTTCATGACATCTTGAGAATTGAAGACAATTTATTAACACTCAAAGGAAAATGGGATTCTGTACATGAATGCTACCGTTTATAAAACAAGGAATAAATTGTCAATTTGCTGCGGTCACCATTTCACTAAAGGTGCATCTTCGTCACTTATGACCGACACCGGGCGATCCCTAGCCAAAACATTCTAACGAAAGAAAATAATATTTTAGGAGAAGATGATAATTCCACATATTCAAATTAATCTTCAGCTAAGATATATTTTAGGAAAGGACTTGGCGTGTGGTGAATAAGCAAGCATAAGCACCACAATACATTTGGGAAATATCATCACCTCCACAAGGCCATTGCTCACAAGATGCTCATTTCTGTAGCGTATTCACGCTCAGATTTCTTCTTCCATATGCAGAAACGTATTTACATAAGTGCAATTCACTTCTGGAAAGGCAGTAGCACAATAAATATGTCTGATTTTTGGCGTAAAAGCGCCACACATAATTATCCAACCAAGTATGGTGAGCAATGTTTTCGGCTTCATGCCTATTGTTATGTAATTGTACAACAAGTTTCCGTTTCCTTCATTGTTTGACCTAAGCTGCTCCGAGTTAAAACATTTTAGAGGAAAACCATTTTGATCCTTCTACCATAAAGTGCGCCTGAATGAATACAGTCTTCCTGAAGGTGCCCGACGCCTTTAGGAAGATGAAAGAATGCATAATTGAACACTTTGAAATGGAAACAAGTGCTCCGTAACCCTTTAGTTCACCTTCCCGTCGTGGAGAGGCCAATGGACCGATCCGGATCGGATTAAAAACAGCCATAGGACTTGTGATTTCGCTTCCAAGCGAGTAAGTTCTAAATAAGGCCAAGGCTTTCAACTTTGGATCCCCTCCATATTGGGCCTGACACTAGAAACAAATTTGAATGTGCCAGGTGTACTCCACTCTCGTATTATCATATTATTAAAATAAAGGTTTTCCTCTTCTCTTTATAATTGTCAAATTTATTGTAAAATTTAATACAAATCAATATTTAATTCTGTAAAATTGTACAATCACATCAAAGGATTATTTTATTGAGTTACATTATCCATTTATCTTTTTATTTAGTTGCTACATCTTTCCGCAGTTGTTGATTTCTGAAAGGGTAAATTAATCTGTTTTTATTTAAAAAGTGTGATGTCATTTCTTTTTCTGTACTATTATTCTCTTTTGATTGTATACATTTAGTTAGGCAAGTATCTATTTCTGTTTTTCACTGCAGAGTCTAATTGTATAAAATGATTTATGTTCCATATGACAAGGTCCTTGAACAATAAAATGTATTATTATTATATTATTATTTCATCAACAGTTGAGATGAAAAACATGCCCATTATTGAATACGTTTATGTAACATGTAGTAAATGTAGAATATAACCTGTAGTATATATGTGCTCATCCTTTTTTAATGACGTACTCATTGAGAGCCAAGCGAAGCTATTCTATTCTTCTAACTCTCTGTACTTCACTCTGACGTATTGCTGAGGGTATTTTTTCCTAGAATATTTCCTGCCTGCATACTCCCAGCTAGCACTCCTCTCGTTTGAATAACTTCAGTCTCCGATCTCCTCAAATAATCATTAGATGAAGATCGAACTTCATGGAATATTGGAATATCCCTGTTGGCCGCATTACACGCTGCAATGCATTAGAAATATATTCCCCAGAGTGTAGCATTTTCACCTGTCGTGCTTCAAGTGTTTCAAGAAGACGTACAACTCTCACTAAAGTATGTAGCCGTCGAAGGAGCAGTACGTCATGGAGGTTGTCCATTCCAATGCGGGGATTGACTAATTTACGGGATGGAACAGCCATCCACACCTGTTCCTTGCAACAGTGGAAAAATTATTCAATGACCATAATTCTTTTCTAATAAGAGAAATTTAACGTTTAAAAAGTTAAAATATTGAACTTACCCAGTACCTCTAATGTAAGAAGGAAATGTCACATTTATATTAATAAATCCCTTCAAAAACGTTATTAATGAAGCTAGGATTGATTTGTTTTCCATGTCACTTCAGGTTCATGTGAACGCAGAGAAAGAGGTACACGCCATAATGTTTGCCAACCGCTGTTTTTGTGGGAGTGACAGAGGATATATATATAAGAGAGGGCGGCGGAGGGGAATATGAGGAGCACAATAAAAGAAAAGTCTTAACCTGTAACAGTCAGATTAGCCCTTTTGGTGAAGGGTTATTCGACAGTAAGTAAGTTTAAATACATATCCACATTTATTTTTTGGCCTTTGTCCTTTTTCGCAGTTTTTAGTCATTTGTCAAAAACCTCCATTCTTAGTCACAGGACACGTTTCAATGTTTTCAAAGCTTTACCATTTCTCAAGATGATGAGTAATTCAATTTGGCGTGATGAGTATAGTGTATACAACGACATAAAATTGAATATTTGTCCCTATAAACATTAGGTATGGTGTCTGATGTTTACCAGTTGTTACAATGTCCCGTGACTGACATCAAAACTTATACATTCCCTCTAGTAACCCAAAAAGTTGCTGAGGGTGGTGCCACTGCTTTCAGTGATGGGTTTTCATTATGAAATCTTATCACTGCAATTCATGTCTGATGCTGAGTTGGGACTTAGTGAAGTTAAAGTTTATGAATGAGATAACATTGTGAATTTCCTAAATAGGTCTATTAGTCGCAGGACATTTCACAGTCACAGGAAAAGGAAATGTTACTTCACTTAAACATATTATAATGTTGCATATATGACTGTAATGTTACAAACTTTCAAAGAGGGTGATGTGAAACATTTTCCAAATACTTTTCCTCTATTTCATGAATATCAAATTACTCTCTTTGGTTACACAGAATATTTCTATTTCGCATGGCTAACAGTTTCGCCAAGTTCAGTATATAAAGGTGACAAATTTTGAGAATACTAGGGCCAAAGATTCACAGGGGATTAGCACGCCTTGGCAGCTTAACGGAGTAAAGCACTTGGCGCAAAATCGAGGAACCCAGGCTCGAATCCCGGTCAAGGCGAATAGTTTTTCCTCCGTGAAGTTTCGCAGATAAAGGTAAACCTGCAAGTTAATTTAAACTGTATATCATTACCTAAAAGGTACGAGTGTGGATCTATTCAATACAAATATATATTCATTCTAAATACTGAATATATAATTTATGGGTCTGATGTACATAAGTGATGAATTTTGATTTTCTGGATCTAACAATAGGATCTAAGTCACCAATGCAAAGGTTTTGACGAGGCGAAATCAAATTAAGAAAAATAAAAAAAAACATGTTTAAGGAGAAAAAAATTCCAAATTCATGCGTAAAATAGCAAAATATAAGGAGTTGACCATATACTGGAGGAGAATGAAGTTTGGAGAAGACTAGATAGAGAAACTGAATGTCCAAAATGGCAGCTGAGAAGCAGCCTGACGTCAGAGTTTGCCGAAGTTAACTTCTGCATTACCCCAAGCGCTGAGGAGAGCTGTACTCAATGGACCTCTTCCTACGCCAAAGTTCTTTAGTCCGTCATCCATTTGACATTACTTCACAAGCATTTACGATTTTCTTAGGCGTTATGCATCAGGCACTGATGCAACGGAAATTGTCAAGTGTTCCTATTAAAGAGGAGAGCAATTGACAGGTAAAATAAATAAAAAATGAATCAAAATTGTCAATAGAAGTAGAGGATATAGACACATAGGCATGTAATCCACTCGACCATTTACTGGGAAAAGTATTTAATTTCGTGAACTCGTGTGTTTTGCCCGAATATAAAAATCCAATTTTTAACTTTACCTTCACCATCATACCAGACTTCATTTATTTAAATAAAACTCATGATATCAGGCTTGACCTCGTGGAAATTATGGATATCCATGATGAGAAAACCACCTTTGTTATTTCCACAAAACTTTATTACGCTGGCACGACGCTCGTTTCACCACACTGTGGCATACTCATGTGCCACAGTGTGGTGAAACACGCGTCGTGCCAGCGTAATAAAGTTTTGTGGAAATAACAAAGGTGGTTTCCTCATCATCTCTTTTAACTTTTGCTTCACCTACTACATGTTTTGCAGAAGATGAAATAGCATGTTGAGTTCTTATGCATTGCTTTTCAACTTCATGTTGCTCAATCTGTTCTTGATCATTCTCACATAACTTTCTACTCACATTATTCTTGTACCTAGTAGCTTTCACAGGATCTCAAAAAGTTTTTCTATTCCATTTATGTCTTCTAGGTCCATTGGTTTTACAAACGAGGACCACTCGTTTACTAAAAACTACCATTAAAAGTATGGATGTGAGTCACAGTTTTGTCCTCGTGTAGATCTTACATCTGCTACGGAAGATGAGTGACTCCTAGATAGAATCACATTATCTATTTGATACACAATTCCTGTTCCTGGCATTTTCCAGGTACCTTGGTGTTCAAAACACGTGATATTGATGATCATGTCGAGTGACAGAGATAACTGGCTGAGTATCCTAGCCGCCGCCCTTTTAACACACTCATTATTAGACCATGCAGCATATGTGACTCACATTAGGAAAAGAATTCACGATTTTCATTTTACGTTCCTTTTCACACTGCATTCAAGAGTAGTGGTTCACAATAGATGTGATATCATTCATTCCTGTCGTGATCAGTGAAGATGAGCTCCTTGATCATTTTCGAGATCCAGTAAATCAATCAATAGTTTACGAGGGCTGTATCTCGTGATTAGATCACACCGGATAAACCCATCAATACTATATACATGTACGTATTTATATATAAGTTACTTTACAACTAGAACAGAGCAAGACACTATGGCACTCCCTTCAGATGGATGCACATCTCTTGTCGCCACTTCACGATTCATCTACATATACAAAATACCCTGCAAGCCACCTCAGGGGTGTGTGGCAGGGGGTGAAAATTCACCAACATGCATTACACTATACCCTAAAGTTAGTGTAACTACGACTAATTATGCATTAGCAAAAATCGCTAACGCTCGTCACGAGGCAAAGCCTCATTAGCATGCACTACACTACAGATATTATCACAATGGAGAGGGACCGTTAATACATATATATGTATTTTGCAACTACACAAATGGACAGAGACTCAAGAGTTATGTTGAAAACATGCACGTCGTGCTGTTAGTACTAGATAACAGATAAGGATTCAAGTAGTAGGGAGTACTACTATTACTAAGAGCTATACTACCTATCGCCAAACCAAGATAAAAGTCTCATTGGCAGCTGTTATGGTCCCTTATCGTTCGTGGGAAAAATTACATTTTAAATCTGTCCGTTCTGCAGTCTAGTTCCCTAATTCCTTTCACCTCATCCAATCAGAATCCTCGATTCCGTCCATTTCCACCTTCCCCTCCTTCACTGCCGAATACTCTCCTTCCATTCGTCGATTCCCCCACAATCTCCCAACACTGGTGTCCCGTCAACCCATGCCACACGCACCCACTGCCGTCCGCGTAGGCTGAGACTCGGAGTGTGCAGTCGCGTTGAGTGGTGCTGCCTTGAGATGCGGGGGGCCGTTGCAATCACCAAATGGAAGGGTGTATGAATGAGCAAGGAAGGAGGGTAGTGCTCCGGAAATCTCAGAAACGGGATATCGCAAATGCTTAATGGGCTGGGGGGTGGTTTTAAGGGTGAAGATGGTTGGTAAGGTGGTGATTGAAGTGTGGGGTGGTTTGACGGGAGAAAAAATTATAATCACTGTGTAAGGCAAAGAAAACGAAAATAAAATGAAGCAGAAAACATAAATTCTGTTAAAATGAAGACTGAAAAAGGAAGAAAGAGAAAAGTTGCAGGACACCTTTCGTCGGAATGATGACGGCTGGTGATGAATAAAGGCGAGAGTTTTCCAATGCGATGGATATATTTGACTAATGAAAACTGGGACCTTGCGCCATGATAAAAATCACAATCTCTCCGGAAGATTTGGGTAAAATGATTCTTTGATAAGTCCTCGGTCCACACTGTCGACTATAACGCGAAATTATGGTCAAAACGTCAGGAATAATCGACAGTAATAACACTGTTAGCAACCAGTTTAATGTAATGAAGATTATGATGGACGCTTTCATATCGATATTGGGGATTGTAATTTCTTTTATCGGATTTTTGGGAATACAGTAGATCCCCTATTAACCGAAATCGGGTTAACCGGAACCCGGGTCAACCGAAACGGTTCCGTAAATAACTACAAGCAAACGAAAATCACTGATTTCTGTAATACGTAATGTACAATGCTGTAGTGACTTCAGTTGTTCAGTTTATAGTATTTTCTAACCCATTATAACATTTTTTGTAGCTGAAATAAAACACTGTATTATACAGACATTGTTTGTAAATTCTTTTTTCCTACACACCATGTTAATAGGCTATTTTTAGCATATGACGGTTTAACCGAAAAATTGGTTATCCGAAACGGCTCTCCCCCCTTTATTCCGGTTAACCGGGGTTCTACTGTACCTCCAAAGGTAGAGTAATCGAGAAATGTTGTCATCATCTTTGGAATTTGACAACCATACGTAATGATATATTGTAAAAATTTTTGCCTATGAAAAATACAAAGCTGTAATATGAGCCATGCATCATTAATAAGCGACATTAGTATTAAGGATGTAAGAAAAAAATACGATGCATCGCACGAATATTTGTAGAAGTTGTGAAAACGTTTCCATCAAAAATCACATATTTTGTAAGTTTAGTTCTAGAATATGTTTTCAGAGGTGACTTGCTACCCGCACATAAATATTTTGAGCGAAATCAAAGGCTCTGAGGGAAAGCAATGCTCAATTGAAACGGAATGACCGTAAATTATTTTGATAAAGCTGGTAGGAGGCTATAATTGAAGTTAAACTCTCGCGATGTTTACATGGAGGGAATGCACTCTTGGCGTCCATATGTGTCATGACAACCCACCTCCCTTTATGACTCGAAATCACTGAATGCGCAGGGAATTGGATGCGCGTGGGATAGAAAGAGAGGAAGAGACGGGAGCGGGTGATGAGATGAATGAAAGGGGCCGAGGATTATAACGGTTCGTCGTCGGGGTTTATGGAGTTGGAGGGGAAGCGAAGTGTGATGCGGTGATTGGATGGGGGGGGAGGAGGAGGGGGAAAGGAGGGAGGGAGAAGGGGAAGTGGGGGGGCAAGGAAAAGTTGGGGAAAGAGGACAGGGAAATGGGTGGGTTCGGTTTTGTTGAGTTTGGCCGCGAACTGCCAAAATTCCTGCCAAATGCTTTTAATCCTTTCCTGCCACCCTATCCATCGAGAGGGAAAACCCAACTTGTCCAATTTCTGGTTTCCCAGAAGTTTAAAACGATAGAGATTGATTGGCGGATAACGAGGAGGGTGAGGAGGAGCAGGATGTGGGCTGGCTGGAAGCGAAGGCTTTGGCGGAAGAGTTATGGCGTGAGATTCGAATGATTATCCGAGGGAAGCAGCTGTTTATTTTACGGATCTCCAATTTCCGCGGATGGTGCCTGCTTCTCCTGGTTTTTAAAAAAACCCTCAGACTTCGGAATATAACGATCCAGTGCCATGACCACGAGGGTGGTCGAGGAGAAACTGAGGGAAACAGAATACCCTCGCACATTTTGTTTTCACTGAAGTTTGCGCTTTCGAAGGGTTCCGGAAAAGTTGGGCAGTCGTCAAGGCCGATCGAAAACCTTTCTAAACTGAAATAAAATTTTAATTGGATCGTTGAGCCTCACTTGAGTCTCGTAGCAAAATAGTTATTATTAATTTTTGCTCCTAATTAATAACAAATATTAGCAGAATTACGACTCTCCCTGCTTTGTGTTGCAGCTTAAATTAATAATAATAGCCCCATGTTTTACACCTTGAGTTACATGAATGAAGTCATTCGACGATTAATCCAGTATTGCACAGACTGAACACTCTTCAAGAATGTTCAGTATTGTTTCGTACGACCACCAACCAAACTCTACATTGTGAACCTCAGATACCTTCCATTTGAATTCATTTATAAAGTAAGAATAATCTTTAAAACTGACGTTGTACTACATTTACGATTAAAAATAAACCAATAGCAAAATTGAAATAAATATTAGGTTTAAAACTTCTTTTACACAATACTCAGACCTCCAGTATTTCATAATACATACTTTTATTTATAATATCTTCTATCAGTAGTATCAAATAGTAGTAGCAGAGATATTTGCGATAGAATAGTATTGAAAAACATATCTTCTCTTGCAGTCGTGCAAATATATTCCCTTTTCCAATTGAATTAATTCTAATTGTATTACATTACAGTTTATACTGTCTCGCAGTCGTACAAATTTACTTCAATTATATACATGTATTATCGAGAAAGGGTAAAGGCCTTTATTCACCTAATATGTTTAAAATTGTTAAAAAGTAAGGAGTGGGTAATTTAAGATTTTTAATTCAATCCATATTTAACCCGGGAGTGGTCGCTAAGCAACATATATCACGCGAGCGGTCGCGTGTGAGACTTTATCTCACACTCAGATGTATCATTGATTATCTATCATAGAGCGTTTATTGGAAATATATTACACTATATTTAGATATAATTTATTTCTCTAAATGTTCATTTGAAATAATGATTCCCACATGTACACAATTACTGATACAATTACGTAATCATTGCTAATTTTACTGGCGATGATATCATTGGGTATAAATGAAGAAAATTACCATTCTCATAAAGAAATATATATTTATGAGGACATACTTTCTCATGACTCATAAATTTGCATTAATGTATCTGCTCTCCACGAAATGAATCAACTTTGACCGCATGTTGCGAAAGTGTAACGCAACTGAGTGATACAAAAACACTAACGTCAGTGGTCGCGCGATGAGGAAAAGTCTCACACCTTGTAGCCGACGGTATCAGACATATCATTACACAGCTGCAGACGCTTTATTTATACTTCTTGAGACGGTCGGTCAATGGGAAGAGATAAAAAGTCAGCTCGAAGGAAAGGGAACTTATTCTAACTCATGATTACAAAGTGAGCGCAAGTTTAAATTTGGCGTGAGAGAAAACCTCATTGCGCGACCTGGTTAAGGTCGCGCAATGGGATTTTCTCGGTCATCTGGTTAAGGACATTTTAATAGATACAACTGTATTTTTTATTCATTATATCTACTTACAATAACTACATAAAAATACCATTAGTTTAGAGGTTTGTTATGGTCAGTGAAGAAGGAGGAATCATACTCAGACAGCTGAAAACACTTCATGAGTGCCTGAGGAAAAATTATAGCTGTTCATATTCGTTTAAAACTATCTTCATTAAATATCACTAAACATTCCTGAAATGTTTAATTGCCTACACTAAATTTAAAACTTACGGTTAGCTGGATTTGGGAATCATGTTCGATAGCCAAAATTCTTTTCCCGAGTTATTACGCAGTACAGAAATTACCAGTAAACAAACATTAGTTTTGGATTTTTTTATTCGTGTTACCAATGTTCACACAGGTGCCTACCATTTTAAGAATCTTGGCTAATGATTTAAAAGTCTTCCAACATTTTAATCAAGAATTTCTCCACGAATGTTTTTTATCATATATTTTAAAACATGGTCTCTTCCGGTTAACTTCCATATGCATTCATGTAATAAATCGTATTGTTATTTTTCGTTAATTTTGAAATACAATTTGTAAGATTTTCAAAGTTTTTGATACAAAATTGTTAAAGTTGAGCTCCTATATGAATATGCTTTCGCAAACATATTAATTAAATTTTGAAATATTATGACGCTGGAGAATTGTATTAAAGATTTTATCGGTGAGTCGGTCCAGTAAAATTGACGCTTGAAATTTTCAGGCAGAAATTATTTTCAAAATATAATAAAAAGTACGCAAAGTATCATATGCATGGTAAATCATGATTGGCGAAAACATTAAATGTTGAAAACCAGTGAAATTGCATGTCCCCAAAGTAAAATGCTCTTAAATGTAAGTTCTATCGCCTGGATTGCATATTTCAAGCCTGGGCAACAGTGAAAATTTCCATGAAAACTTAAGTGAAAAAAAACTTTAAAAGCGCAAATATTTTTTGCGTTAAATTAAAAAAAATCATTTTTTTCGACTGATAGATGAAAAAACTGATAAATATTAAATAATATGAATCTTTGGATTTACTTTAAATCAAGTACCAAACTCCAAGCTTAACTGTTTTTAAATTTTAATGAGCAAAAGAAAAGTGACCAATACTAAATTTCTTCGCTTCCCCCGTTTAATCAAAATAAAAAATTATATCATCTCTCGGCTGTAACTCAGGACAATAATTCGGAGTTTTCAATATTTTCCTAACTCGACAGTCAAACGTAAAATTCATCCCTCTTCCTCAATTGTAAATGCCAACGAATTAGTATCAATAAGCGACTGATTCAGGGTGTCAATTCTGTTTCCGATTAGCGGTCAATAACGTAGAGTAGAATGCCATTAAGTAGCGACGATATTAGCGACTGTCGCTACGAATTCTATTCCGGTTCCGGGCTAGCGGATTACTCACTAGGAGAGCGGTCGCCAATTCACCTTAGCAACGGAATAACAGTTAGTATCCCTCCGGTTCATTTATCTTTTGCTCACTCGTAGCTGGTGTATTGCTGATTATAAATGCCACGCTACGCCATACGCATTGATTACTTGAGTGTGAAGTTACGACATTTCGGATGAAGTTGACCAAAAATCGAAACTTTGGCTTGCGTTATTTATGTTGTGCGATTTAATTGCAGTCGTCGTTGTCACTTTGCTTACTCTTCTATAATATTCAGTGAAAATGGAATTATTTCATTAAATGGTGAATTAGTTGAATTTAGTTTGAATTTTGTAAATTAAATATTGAGTGGATATGCTTCAAGGTTATCACTTTCATTGCATACTTTAACATCAACTAAAAGCTTTTGCAACTGCGCAACTATCTTAAGTGTAATGAATAACATAGAGCGTGCCAGATTATCTCAGTGAAAGAGCTTTTATACTGGGCATCAAAAATATTAAGAAGTTCTTCAAATGAATTAAGAAGTTCATAAAATAATTACAGGAGGTATTAGTCAATTCTACTTTTTTCTTTAAGGTGTTAATCCACCGTAAAATGATTTGAATGTTATTTTATTCATATTCTGTCAACTTGTAGAAAATTTTGTCCGCTATCTGATACGAACAACAAAATAATACCTTTCCACGCTATTTTATTCTATAATCAAACTTGAAATTACAAATGGGTGTTCAATGGGGGAATGAGAGAAACACGGGGAAAAATAGTATTTTTCCATAAAATATATATGCCATTTTTGCGGAAAACTATTGAAAAGAAGGAAATAATCCAAATAAATTGAATAAAAATGTAATATAGGTATATCACCAGCTTATTTTTTTGTTATTAGGGAATTACTGCCGTAATTGAAGTCAAAATGCGGTAATTCGTATGAAATGGCGCTGCATTCGGCTCCTATGGCTGGAAAAAAGTGCTCATTTAAAATACATTCGTGGAATAATCTGAAAATTTGGTTCCTTACTTTTGGGTTTCTGCAGGTAACGCATTTCATCAGTGAAAGCAGGATTTTTTGGACAAAATATAAAAAAAGTGTAATTGTGTAATTTAGTATTTGTTTTGACTCACACAGTCGAGGCGGAACCTACGTAAGGAATAAGAAACCATTAACTCAAGCTATCTTATCAATTACTAATTTCGTTCCGAGCATACAGTACGTAATAAGCGAAGTATTGAGCTGTGTATACCATTTACACTTATCAGAATATTAATACTACAATATTAAACCATTTTGTGCCTTGTTTTCCTTAATTCGTGGTCGTAAATAAGGAACAATAGAAAACTAAACTCATTTCATCGGATTTGTCACACCAGACACACATCCTCCCATGCATCGAAGATTGGTCTGGGCGGTCGAGATAAGCCCGGGAAAAACAGAATATTCATCACTTATAAACATTGAAACAAGTGAGACATTTCGAAAGAATAGTAATGGAATACATTTAATCGTCCAGATAAAAATTGATGAAAAATACGCGATTATCGACGAAATTCATTCGCACAGAGACTAAATTATGAAACAACATGCATCGGTAGCGGGAGATAAAGGTTTTCAAGAAGATTTATTGGTGTCAATACGGCGAGAGAAAAACGAAGAAATCCATGGATTATTGCATATGACGATCAGGCCATCAATCACAGAGCTCCGGGCCGAGTTTCGTGAATTAAACCTAAATAAATCAATATCATCTGTTTTAAAAGTCACAATATTAGTGCATCCAAGAATGCTATAGTACCTATTGTTGTGTCTCTTAGGAGAGCCCTTGCTCATAATTCTTTATCAAATGATATTTTTTTGCGCGCGTAATATCTCAAATGTCACTTGTTAAAAGAGAGACAATATATTTTTTCCGTTCGCATTACTACTAAAAATTTTCAGATGACGTAAAAAATCTGAAAATTCAAGTAAATTCAAAAATAATTATCATGAAATATTTCTACAAGTGAACTAAATATTGTGTTTACACTGTATTCATTTGCCACTTTGTTAAATGTTTTGCTAAATATTATGTTGGATTCTGTGATATTGATACATCATGTACATCTTCCTATTGTACAATTTGTTGACTCCAAAGATATGTATAATCATATATGTTCCTAAGGGACACACTTGTCCCGGAATAATAAATTACATTTCTATTACCTTAATCCTAATCCTCTAATATAAAAGCGTACTTTTTAGCATTGCACTACGTTCTAGGATAGGGCCATCTTCGAATAAGTAGGACGTAGTTAAATTTATACTTCCATGAACAGAGCAAAAAAAATTATAGGGAATACCTATAGTTCGTATGATTAAAAGAAGTGCAAAGCTATGGATCGGACAGCCATTTGAGTAACGCTTTTAATTAAAGGGCTAGGGAAATTTCTTGTACGGAAGGATTCATGTGCTAGAAACTGAATCCAATGACGGGATGTATTAATCATGTTTTCATAAACGAAATGAGAGGTTTCTGGTCCGATGGAAAAAATATATATGACAAAAGTGATTCAAATAAATAATTTCAGAATGCCTAATGAATGGAGCAGAAGAGCATGCGTAAGCTGAGGCCATTCTAAAATGAATTTGAGAAAAATAAACGCGGGGAATAGGGTTTAAATAGAGCTGAAAAATAAAAATCACACTAATAATGGATTCTCGGCGAATGATATTAATAAATAATTCTCGGGTTTCTTTATTGTTCTGAGGACGATGGAGAAGTATTCCAATGAAACGTTAGCAACCCAAAATCTCACTCGGCTGGAAACCAGAGAATTATTTATTAATAATCACACTCTTAAAAGTAAGGCAAAGGGGCTCATCAGTTGTAAGAGAAGTCAAATTAATTGAATTTGTAAAGCTTATTTTGAGTTGAATGATTTTTGATCATATGACCTAATCGTGTATTATAAATAACGTGTATGCTGCGATAAGTCGTGCACATAAGAGAAAAAAATCATCAGAGAAAAAAATGCAATGTCAGTGCAATTGCCTTTGCTGGAAACCATGGAGAGGATAGAGGCATTTATAGCAACGATGCTGAGCATTTGCAAAGAGACGCTCGGGTTTCCAAGCGTTATACATCAAACAGGGCACTGAATTCGCAAGATCCTGCTTTGTTTTCAATTAATTAACTGAGCTGAATGAATGTTCATGAAGGATTGGAAAGCCATGCTTATCTTCAGGTAGTGTAACATACTTTTTTTTAATATTCCACAGTTATCTTAATCATAAAGGTTTTACATGATTTAAGGAATGGATTAGGCTTCTCTGCGTTTTGCTTATATTTACACGTTTTTCAATGTTCCGTGTCCTCCGCTAGGCACTTACTTAGTCAGGAGTGAAGAGGACAAAGTGGACAGTAGAAGACACGAAGCATTGCATCAAATTTAAAAAAAAGTACAAAACACAGATGCGCAAAATAAATCTATAAACATAAGCGTATTATATCTAAGGATAGCTCTCTTTCAGTGGACTGCTGTATTAGGAAGACCACATGAGTTTTAGAAAGATTAATCCTACCATACATTTTCTTAGAAAGATTTATAGACAGTGATAGGAGAATATGATCTCGTGGCACTTAAACGCTCTTGATTCCATGGAATGCAATAATGCAAGTAATCGAGAAATAGAAAAAGTACCGGATAATCAGTGAAGTAGGCTCGATATACTAAAAACCAGTATAGGCCAGAAAACAGGATTCGTTTAAAAGGCTGCAATAAACAATCTATAATGCCTGTTGCTCACGGTAAGATTTCCCATTAAAAAGTTTTATAAAAATTTTTATTAAAAGTTTTATGAATTGTACATAAAACGTACTTTCTTGCTCATGGTAAAACTATTCATAAAACCAGAGTCCTCTGGATGGCCGTTCTCAACACTACTCCCTCATAGAATTGAGTCGTCGCATACATTTCCACTATGGGAATTGGGAATTCCGCCATCTTTGTTCCAACGTTTCTATTGAGTCTAATGGGGGAAAGTGCGATTAACTTAGTATTTACACAATTATGCGATTCCCATCGCATTTCCGGTGATCATATATTTAAATCAATTCATCCTGGACCTATAAGGAACATTTTACCAATAATTTATAAATTGAAAAACGTGAAAACTACAAATTAAGCGCGCATTAGTCAAATTTTGATTCTTTTCTCGGGACATTTTTCCGGATATGAAACTTACTATATTTTAGTGTTGAACAGGTTAAGTCATTTCCGAACGTACTATTATTACTCTCATGGCTATTATAGCAATGCTTACTCTTTAAAGGAATAATAACAGCATTTAGGAGAGTTAAATATCAGCTGAAGGACAAGGGCGAAAGATATTTCGCAGATAATTTCCGAGAAAACTTCCATGAAAACAGTGCAATGGAAATAATCCGTGATACTCGAGGACGAGTCTGGTCAATTTTAAGTGCTAAAAAAAACGGAAATATTATCCTCCCCCAAAATAAAAAAAACAAGAATAAAAAATCCATTTTAACTGGCCCAAAAAAAATAAGTTGGTTGCTTGACCAATTTTTTAAAAAATTGAAACTTTCCTAGTAGTTACCCTCATGTCTTAAGACATTGAAACTATTTTTTTCAAATTTTTATCTCAAGCGGTTTACCTTGGGCGGCCATTTTTATAATATTGCGCGAGCCCATTTTCGCGTTTTATAAAGGTTTACGTAAAAGTCTATAACTATAAAGCTATGTAGTGTATTATCGGCAATCCAGAGGACTCTGCATAAAACCGCAATGTCCTGCCATCTATGAGACGCTTTGCGAACACGTGAGGTGATAAATGCACTCTCTTTTGGATGACTGTTAAGTCAATAACTATATATGTATTGTTTATTTACTTACTTTCTGATCACACTCAACGGTGCTAAGGCTCTTAACTCATTCTTCTAACAACAAGAAGGCTCCACTTCTAACAACAAGAAGGCTAACGCTCCATGAACTTTCAGCCATGTTTGTTTACTTTTTCTTTGTAAGGCTTCCCATGAATACGAGATTATCAACGCGATGAGCGGAACATCTCATTGGTTGTTGCATAAAACAGTTTTATGGAAATAGAACCTGTCCTATTCCGTAAAACGTTTTATAAAACAAGGTTTTATAAAACGGTTTTATCGTTAGCAAGCTCATTTTAATTAAAACTAGTCGATTTTATGAAACGTTTTACCGAAAATCTTACCGTGAGCAACAAGCATAAGTGCAAAATTTCACAACGTCTAAGTGCTAAGTTGTAAGCTTACCATAGTTTTGCATACGTGTAAAAAAAGGGTTGTTTACCATTCCAGCATCCAGCAACAACACTTGGGATGTCGCAGGCTCAATTCCACCTCCTATGCGTTCATGTAAGCAATAATTACAATTTCCCTTAATATATTGAGGAACCCCCAAATCTGAAGATTATGAGCTTAAAACTACTAATTGAAAGCTCAATATACTAAATGAAAAACGTACTCAATAATTCCTTCCTGCAGCTTTGATTCACTGGAGCTTAACTACAAAGGTTTTAAATGAATGCATACATCAGCCGGTGAATATTGTTTAGAGTACGCAATGAATGGAAATAAATAAAACAAGAATAAGAATTTTTATGAGTTGAAACGCAGTCGGGCTCCTTCAAAAGCATATCTATTTCGCTGCGTGAGGCAAGTCTAACGAACTGCCTTCAAAAGGAAAGCATAAAAGCATCCCCGAGGAAGACAGTCGATTTGTAATATGAGTACCTTCGTCCTGAGATGGATTCAACTACACAGTATTTGATGTTCCCATATTGACATTCTAGCCTCCTTCATATATCCGTTCTTCCGCATCTACATCTGCATCTGTATACTACCCCGCAAGCCGCCTCAATAGGCGTGTGGCGGGGGGTGTTAGACACCAGTTAGTGTTTACATATAAAAAGGAAACGCTCTAATGAAATTACGCCTAGCATTTATTAAAGTCCCTTATTGTTCGGGGGAAAAACGAATTCCCATACCTATCCGTTCGGCAAAATATCTCTCTTAATTTATCGTTTCTGTCGGACCTGTAAATATATTGGGGTTCTAATATGATGGTCTCCGTGTCGCTCTTAAAGATATCTATTCTTAATTGCTCAAGTAATCTAAGCCTAGCGCGCAGCCTCCGAGTCTCTAGCGGCTCCCAGCCTAATTCGTTTAACATCTGTGTAACGCTGTGTGTACGCCCGTAGCAGTTATTGACGAATCGCGCAGCTTTCCTTTGTATTTTATTGAGTTCCCGGACTAAGTCTTTCTGCGCCGGATCCCGTATGCTCGCTGCATATTCAAGGTGTGGCCGGACGAGTACGAAATAGCACCTCTCTTTTACTTTTTCATCCGAAAATCTTCCCACAATACGCTTGACGAATCCTAGCTTCTTCAGAGCTCTGCCACAAATATTTCTGCCGCATAATCTACCGCATAATCCGTCGAGTGCCAGGAATCGTTAATTTACTTCACATGAATGTTCATCACTTTGAAAATGAAATTGAGTTCTCGGATTCAATGAATTGAAAATATATGGAAATGACAAGCACATTACAGAATAATTAGAACTGTGCTGGATGATTCAGCGACTCTTCGAGATACATTTAAAGATGAAGAAGGTTGAGAAAGATGTGGAGGTATCGATGGAAGCTAACAGGAGATGGATCGGGCATTTTTAGTCTCGGCAGGAGTTTGATTTTTATTAAGATTTGGGGGAATGACTCCAAAACTTTGTCTTACAATGAAGAGATGATTAAGGAAAACTCCTTTATCTCGGCGAGACGGGAAAGGGAGGGAGGGGGGCGAAGCATGAGGCAAGTAAGCAAGAATGCAAAGTTTTCCAAATATAAAACCCGGAGCATTTTCTTTGAATGAACCAAAGAGGTGTAAATGAAAACCAAATCCCTGGGGCCCGACGGAGGAATGCCGAGAAAAGTTTTTGATTGGTTTTTAAGGGACTAAATGAAGGATGCCAGCTTTATATTTTTCCATTCCCAGTGATTATAAAGACAGAGAAAGAGACAAACTTCGCCCGTTTTAGGGAAGGCATTGAAATATAAATTCCTCGATTTTTTCCAAGCGCTCATTTACGGCAATAATAATGGAAGATCTCTTAATTCGGTTCCCTCAGCCCTTCCACCCTTCGACCTTAATAGCCCTCCCTCCTTTTAATTTCTGGTGTAGCTGGCAAGGGTTTTCTGAGTGGGTCAGCGAAGTCCTCTCGGGAAAAAGTTTTTTTATTCCTTTACACGTTTTTTTTGTATTCATCATAAATCGGGGAACAAAGATATCGGCTTAAAAATCGCGAATATAATCATTGTTTGGTACTTTGAATACAACAGGCATTGAATCGACAATGTTTTGGTGTTTGTGTGATCACACTATTAGTAGATCCCAATATTGCTTCCACGTGGCGCACATATTTTTTAAATCCATATTTCCATTTCATAAACCAATATGGAGTGTGGCGTTGTATGGGGCAGAAACGTGGACCTTGAGAAAGGAAGACGAAAATAGGCTGAAGGCTTTCGAGATGTGGGTGTGGAGGAGGATAGAGAAGGTGCGTTGGACGGAAAGGAAGACAAATGAGGAAGTGCTTGACATGGTGGGCGAGGAGAGGAAACTTATAGATGAGATTAGGGAAAGACAGGATAGGTGGCTGGAAGGGGTAATGAGGGGCGATGGTTTGCTGAAGGCCGTGATAGAGGGTAGGATGTTGGGTAAACGGGGAAGGGGAAGGAAGAGAATCGGTTTTATGGACGGAGAAAGGTAGGACTTATGCTGAGATGAAGAAAGAAATACTAGATGTAGATAGGGCACGGCACGTGTAAGAGTTCGTTGGATATTATCTGACTTTCATCACAGCCTACCTCTAACCGGTATAGATTACTCTAATGAATGAATGAATAAACCAATATAAATGTGGCGGTAGTCCATAGGAAGCCGAAATGAAGAAAGTTGTTTGAAATGACTGTGCATTTTCACACAAGGTATTCAAAAATTACATTGAAAAATCAATGAGTGAATTAAGTAAAGTAAATATTTAAAAAAGTAAAGCAAAAAGTATGTACAGTAAATATTAAAAACAGGAATAGAAATGCATGAAAAATAATCAGTATGTTACGCTTGGCTGATGGCAGAAATCCTGGAAGAGAGAAAAAATTGGGCGAGGACACTAAAGTGCATGGAAAAAATATGAAGAAATACAACTTGAAAATTAATATTGATAGAACCGATATTATCGCTTCTGGAAGACAACAAACGCAGAATCAGAGTCAAACTTAGGCAGAAAATGCCCAAAACAAAAATATATGAAAATATGTTGCTTCTTCGGTTTTATTTATATTTTTTTTAAACTTCAAGGTGCGTAGACGTTTCACGTAATAACAATAATTATAAGTTATTTATTCCTCAACATCATATAAATTTACCAACAACACATGACATTTTTATCAAATGGGAATATATAGAAACTTCATTTGGAGAAACTCCGTTTTGGAGAAACCTACTCGTTTATCTGCTAAAACAATTCGGCATAAACATTGATAGCATTAAGCCATTTTTTACAACTGTACAATATTTATCAGTATTTCATGAGTTAACATTTAATTCAGGTAATGAGAAATATATTTTGGGCACTAGAAATAAGTAACACTGCCTACACATTTGTTTTAGGTCTAGTTATGACTAAATTATGATAACTACAATATGACAGGCACTTACAACTTTTTACGCCTCGGAATCCCCACATATGCCGTAAATCCATCTTGGAGTCTTCATAATGTCTGGAAAACTGATAAAAGTAGCAAGATTATCTAGTGCCATAAATGAACCTTCGTACTGACTAAAATAATAACAAAACTGTGATTTCATAGCTGTAGCGACGTGTTACCATGCAATTCTTTTAGAGATTGTTGTGCCTGTATATATAGTGACTTTAAAGAAATAAAAAGTTCAGATTTAGTAATTAAGATACCACACCAATTTGTATGTTCTCCAGCATTGACAGACTGCAAACTTTGTAACGTAGTATCGATGGGAATTAAGTTTTTATTGCCGCGAAAAATTAAAGTTGTATAGGTAAGCTGTATTAATTATTTTAAGCCTATGTTTAACCGTTATAAAGCTTCCTGCATTAGTGGTGGTATGTACTAGTGACAAGACTAAGCAGAATCATCGGAATTGAGAATCGGGAGCCAATTTATAGAATTTGAACCGGAACCGGAGTAACTGTCTCTTGTCCTGACGATTCATGTCATCGAAGACAAACCTAACATACCTATCGCAAAATTTTAATAGAAATTGTGTTTTCTGCTTATATATATTGGCGAGAAATATTTCATCCAAGGCCAGGTACGATCTGCTTAAGTATGAGCCTCTGCCGAGTTTCAATCATTCAAGAGCTTCAACCGACAGCAACTTGAATTGTTTCCTCGTCACAAAAGATTCAAAAATATATACATCGCGCAGGCATCACGAGATTTTATTTCCAAAGCGTAGAATTGAATACTTCAGCGCGGAGCGCAATAACATTTTATTTGAAAACAGTAAACAATCGGAATGCGCTTTGCTCACGGGATGCATTTGGAACGGGAATCCATTTTAACGCGCGAGCACTCCAGGCAGCTTAACGGGGACGGTGAAACAAAGAGCGGGAGAGAAATATATGAGTTGTGTGTATATATGTCCTTTCTCTCATGACAGGGCGACACGAAAACTCACTCCATTCGTCGCAGAATCCTATAGAAAACATTTGGTCCATGGAATGGACGTAGCAGAAATGAGAGACACGCAATAATAAAGAATTTCAGGACAAATTATATCAATTGAATCTAAAAGAGGCAAATCAATAGGGAAGTTAAAATGTATGAATTTTTTCCTGATACATTTATAAAGGAGGTTCGGAGGTTTCACTCTTAACTTAAGACAATTCGACGAAAACTTGCTGGAAGCATTACTTATGTTGTCTTAAATCTACCTGATTTTTTTAAGAATTATTTACCGCAGATTACTTAAGATGTTCGATCGAGAAGTGGACAAAAAATTACATGGGTTCTTATGGGAACACAAGGTACGAGTATCCTAATTCATCAAAAAGAACCATTTTCTAGTTAAGAATAAGAAAAAACAAAAATAAATTATATCAAATTATTTTCATACATTATTTTATTGATGATTTAAATTATTTTTGTTTTTCTTATTCTTTACTAGAAAACGTTCTTTTCGATGAATAAAGCTAGTCGCACCTCGCGTTCCCATAAGAACCCATATATAATTTCATACCCACTTCCACATCAAATGTCCTAAGAAATCTGCTGTAAATGATTTTGAAAAAATTCAGGTATATTTAAGACAACATAATTAATGCTTCCAGCAAGTTTCGTCGAAGTCCCTTAAGTTAAGAGTGAAACTGAACGAACGTCCTAAAGACAATCTTCTGCTCAGGATACGATGGACGACAAAAGCACCACATATACACCAAAAGTGAACTCCAATAGCAATACTGTCATTTGGGTATTCCATCTACAGCTTGTCGTATTTCTAACGTGCCTATGTAAAACTAAGAATTACATAAACCATACTTTTAGCAGAATTCTAAATAGTGACCTTAGCATTCTATCACATACACTGCACCACTACATGGTGCGCTCCTATCTGGACAATTGACCTAATCTTACTCTGTCGCATACTTTTCCTATTCCACTTCACGCTTATTCCGCGAGGAGTCCAGCAAATTCATTCTGAATGAGAATACTAAATATTAACGTTGAAGGTAGGCTGTATTAAAATTGTCTCGAATTAAAACATTGCATTTTATATCTACATGTATACGCTGGCAGCTATCGTAAAACAATTGCAGAATACTTTAAGTAATACTATATTAACAAGAATTTTTAATACTTATGACATGAGATTTCGCCAAAGTAGCAATTGTAAATTGATTCATTGAAATATATTAGCAAATATTTCAATTGCTGGGATGTAAATCTCGATTTCCTGTCAATGTTACATATGATAGAGGAGTGAGTTGTAGTGATAATTAAACAGTACAATGATTTAAGTATAACATTTTTAGCCGCTTCAAGATAGTTTTAAAGCAGTGGACAGTAACAACCAGCCAAAAGTGGCTGGGTTCCATTTGATAGAATTCAAATAATTGCTCTTGAATTAAATTATTGCGGGTTTTTCTAAGCCAAAAATTCGAGCAGATGATGGAAAAATTGAACCTTAATGGCGTATATCCACTCAAAGCATTGAAACTTTAAGCAAGTATGCTTAGAGAGAGATTATAAAATCTGTCTAGCCTGACCTGTTCAGAGGAACTCCATCACACAAAGAACTTCACAGGGAAAAATAAAATTTTAAATAAATGCTCCCTGAGATTTCCCTTCTTGTGATTTCCCAATTCTTAAGGATTTGATGGCAGAAAATGGCATTGCTATTCCAGACTTTCAGGCAGAATTACCATTCACTTATTTATATCCTTCTTTTGGCTTTCGATAGCATCGATTTTCTTGCATCGTGAACTTTCACTTGCGGGGAGGGATAATAATACCATCTACATCTACAAAATACCCTGCAAGCCACCTCAGGGGTGTGTGGCAGGGGTTGAGTATTCACCAAAATGCATTACACTATACCCTAAAGTTAGTGTAACTACGACTAATTATGAATTAGTATAAATCGCTAATGCTTGTCACGAGGCGAAGCCTCACAAGCATTCACTGCTACACTACAGATATTATCACACCACTAGATGGAACAGATTGAACGGATGGTAAGGAAAATATTGCGCGAATCTCGGGAATGTATGAGAAAGTTCTAATTTTTTGTTTCTGTGGGATGAAGCCAAAAATATTGTCATACTCCGATGAACCTATCTACAAAGCCATGACGTATATTTAATTTTCACGGTAACCGTCGCTCTTAATTCGTTAAACAGATATGAGTAATCGGCGGTTAATTTACCTTGGTCGATTCCCGAGTATAATTGCGGCGTTGCCAATTTCCACGATAAGCGGGAAGTGAGAATTCATAATCATACCGCACTCCATGCACTAAACGTATCAAATATTTTTCACGAGTTTCCCCAAGCAGCGAGAACGCATTCCAAGCATTTCCGTCCCCCAACGATGCCATGTTCAGATGCAGCGGTGGTGGCCTTCGACTCCGGCATGTGAACACATCTGCCAAGGACATTTAGGTCTTTTTATTCGGATTTTCTACGAGGACTCTTCTTTCACTGCCCTACATCGAGCGCATAATAACGTTCATCGCATCCTCTCAAAGTAGACATTAAGAGCCCCATCTCTTTCGATTATTTCTGTACATTAGTTTCGCGTGGAAAACCCATTGCTTGGGTCGATCATAAATGGCTAGTACAACTGGAGTGCTGCATAAACCTCGACAATATTTTGCTCCAAATGTGTTTAGTACCAAGGAGGACACAACAAATAGTTTCGCGAAGCCGAATGAACCATTGAGGAAAAGGAGTAATGACGTGGACTGTGTGTATTGAGGTGGAAAAGAGGTCAGTGTTTTAGTATGAAGCGTTAAGAAACTCAAACTCTGAAGGCTGTTTTACACGAGGTACTTCAATGCGCAGTTTGCTGTAAAGACATTTCGAAGTCGCTGGTACAGAACAGAACTTATCTTCCTTTCTCTCGTTCATGCAGTTGCGCAGTTATTTGACCGATTCTCCGATTAACACGACTCTATTTTTTGACCTTCGCAGGGACGTCCACATCATACCATATTATAAACAACCAAGATGGCTCAACGTCAAATCCCGTACCATCTGGGATCCTTTTTGTTTGATCTATTTAAAAACAAAACATCTAAGCATCTTTATGATTTGTTCCTTAGTGTCCCTCTGTCTCCACAACGTCCACTAGGTCTGATCCTAATCAATTGTATTTTCCACGGCATCGCACCACTGTTTATAACAAATCATTTCTTGTAATAGCTTGTCACATATGGAATAAGATACCAACTGAAATTAAAAATTGCATATCTATTAAAAAAATTTAATGAAATATCATGATTATTTACTTTCCCGGGAATAACATAAGTTACTCTTATTTTTTTCAAATTTGTGTTCATGTTGTTATGGTTCCTCATTTACTGTACCATTTTGTTATTTGTTAAGTTATGTATGCATGAGTTTTTTGTGCTGTTTCAATTCGGCTTGGTGTATAACTCCATTTGCCTTTTTTTACGTACATACATTTGTTATGTTATGACATGGGAAGACAATATATATAGACATTTAAAAAAAATGAAAAGTTTATCTTTTTTGTAATTATTAAGGTGCCTGTAAACTGTATTATTATTATTATTTTTGTTCTTACGGATTTTTTTCCTGAACAATAAATATTTTTCTAACTATCTTTCATTCTATTTTCAATGAGCAACCATACATGCATGAGACTGCGCACTAAAATGCCTCTTGTAAAATGGCTTCTACGACATGCGATAAGAATAAATGCTTATCGGACGAGATCCCGAAAGGCAAGGTGAAGGTGAGGAGGACGGGAAGAAGAAGAGCAATAGGAAGGCGAGCGAGAGAAAAAAGAAGAAAGAGAGGAAAGAGAGGTGACGGGAAGAGGTTGCTCGGAGGGCAAGTTGGAAGAGAAGGTGGGACGCCGAAGGATGCCGATTGGATGAATGAGAGGTTGAGGTCAGCAGGGAGGGATAAAGAACATTGGATATATTATGGAAGCTGGGGCAGAGTGAGGAGCTGTAGAATGGAATAACGCAAGACAAGGGTTCATACCAAAACATGCATAATGTCAGGAGAAGGCACCACCTTGAATTTAGCGCCAACTGGGATGTCGGTTGAGGGATGACCCAAGGGTTGCACGAGAGAATGTTGAAGGCGGCGCAACTATTCTAATGCCGTCAAGTGACCAATAATATTTGCCCAAACATACGTGAATGATTCCGTCACTTGGTATTGACAAAGCGGGAATAGGAGTTATCTGGACTAATTACGCAAAGCTTCTGCCAAAGAATAATATACCCTGCAAGTCGGGTTAAAGGTTGGGACAGCGCATAGTATTTAGAGTTCCTCTTATGTTGACACGTTGTGAGAGTGTCCTTCTTCCAAATTTGAAATATGAAGTCAAATGGATCAAATAACGGATTTTGGGATTACCAGCGTCAGGGTAAAAAACAGCGTTTCTTCTTCTTTACCAGAGATCTCTTCAGGGCTAATGATAGTTGCCATTATTGCACATAAAAATATATATTCTCATAGGGGTGAGATAGAAGGGTTTGAGAATGGATGTAGAACATTCTGAATGTTATTCTTTTTCTTGAAAGCACTGGTGGCCACGATTCACTAATCATTTATCCTTTGTGCCTGGTGAAGTTATGGTTGTGTTTTACAATTTACAAGGTCTAACTAAAAATTCTCGTCTTGAAGTGTTTAATCTCTGGCAAGGGTTTTAGGGTTATCGACGTCAATATCGTGGCATTATGTGACAAATTCGGTAACTGCTTTGCTTGGTGGCCCAATCGAATTTCGGCACTATGCCCCTTGGTCCTCGTCCTAATGGCTGTCCCTGTTTACCGTATCTTTATTATCCTGTGTACCGTATCTGTTTACTTTATCGCATTGTTTGAATGATAGTCGGTACAATCACTCCGTATCCATTCTATCTTTTCCTTTTACGTACCGTATTATGTCCCTTATTTGTCTTCGTGGTACAAAATCTTTATGCCTTGAGTGAGAAATATCCTGGATATCGGGTCCGTAGCTCCTTCTTAGAAAACAATGACAACAGAAAAAAAGCATACCTGCCATAAATTAAATGATATTCAGCCGAAGAGTATTTTAAAACAATACTTGTACCAGACCTGTAGTCTCGACGAAATATTATCCGTACACTGGTATTTTTGACTGTTTATTTTTATCAAACTATTTGAAAATCAACGTAAATTTGGCATAATTAGTCCAGTGATTCCACATAATGGCAGTAATACAGATAATTACACCAAAATCATCACCAATTATTTTTATTTACCTTTAGTGGTTAGTATTTAGTTAGTTAGGATTATTTAATTGTTGGAAGGGGAATAAATCATGATAGAAACATTACAGTTGGCAATAATGACTACAAGAGAGTACAAGAAGTTAAATATCTAGGTACCATTTTGACAGAAAACTCCTCAAGTGAAACGAAAATAAAATCCAGACTGCAAACAGCAAATAGAAGCCTCTATGCACTTAATAAAATACTAAGCTCAAGAAGCGTTTCCCGTGAACTTAAAATAAGATTACACAAAACACTGATCCGTCCCGTTCTCTTGTATGGATGCCAATCATGGAGCACACGGAAAATAGACCTGAACCGATTAGCGATATTTGAAAGAAGAGTACTAAGGAAGGTTTTTGGTCCAGTCCTTGATTTACAAACAGGAGAATGGAGAAGACGACATAATGAAGAATTGTACAATCTGTATCAAGAACCGAATATTATAGGAGTGTTAAGGAGTAGGAGATTGGAATGGGCTGGACATGTGGTTAGAATGAGTGGCGAAAGATTTCCTAAGATGGCTATGGATATGACAATAGAAGGAAGGAGACCAGTGGGGAGACCTTGCAAGAGATGGATAGATGGAGTAAGGGAAGACTTGCAACAGCTAGAAACCTGGCCGAACTGGCGGAACATAGCAGAGGACAGAAGAGAATGGAAAGCCTTAGTTGTATCATTGCGCGGTCCTCTGGGCTTGATCGCGTAAAGTAAAGTAAGTTTAGTGGTGAGTAATATTTCCATCGCTGCGAGTAACTTTCTTTCGAATATCAATCACCACGTTTTATCTTGAATAATGTAATTTAGGCTGTTTGAATTACACCAAATGGTATGATAAAAATTCACTTAAGATAGAATTACATCTATTTCTATCTTAAACGGTGCTCCGCTTTGTGTTTTTTTTATCATTAACTCGTCTCTTAACATCTCACTGGTCGATGGACAGAGTCTATTCCTATGAGCGCCCTTCTGTCCGAAGCAGTATCTTTTATTTGAAAATTGCACAACTCTTTTTCTTCCTAATTTTGTCCATACAGTAGTTCTTAGTCGAAATAACTCAACATTGATGATATCAATGCATGTAGAGTGGTCGTTCTGCATCATCTATTGTATAAAAAGCCTTTAGATGTAGAACTGCTTCTCTTGTTCTCACTATTTTCCTTAAAATTGAATTAGTCCCCATCCTGGAATTTATGCACTTTAACCAGAAAGCACAACAAAATATTTTCAAGCATATAAAAATATATTCATTTGACAGTTTATTCTCAAACAGGTCACATTTCAATATTACTTTCCTAAACAATCCTTAACCGCAAGTCTGTCCTGCTTAAAAATTATATTTTTAATTTTTCCTCTTATTTCAACAATGGCCTATTTCCTTGGCAACCTGAGGAATGACTATGAACGGGATATTTCGATATTGAATATATAAATTTATATTGAATCGATATTTATATTGAATAAATAATCAAAGCAAATTTCAGTGAGATTTCATTTTGGCTATTTTTTCCCCAAATTTTAATGTGTATTTAACGGCTTTTACAGAGTATCTACACGTAGCACGTCACATTGATTATTTTAATGAGGGCCAGTTGGTGTGCGTAGTACATCGCTTACTGCGTCAAATTTTGCACACTGATAGAGACCTACGTATTACACCTGCTAAAACTTAATTCAGTCCTAGAACTCAAGACGGGTGGTTAGGATTCCAACAAAGTTCCCAAATCACTGCTTTCTATTATGCCTCGGAATGAATGAAATAATGAGCCGTTCATCTTGACATTTTGAGCGTAGCTACATGACACTTATGTCAAATAAAATTTCTAACATTGGTCTATTGGTCTATTGGTCTATTGGTACAGGAATAAATGCTCGCTTAAACTCAATGCTCAAAGCTCGCTTAAACTTAAGGAAAATACAAGGAAATATGCTTATTATTTATGACGATCTTACCCACGCCCCTCATTGCGAACCTGGAAGACTTCTTTTAGGTTTAATGTTTCAAGAATAAAAAAAAGTCAGTCAAATAACTTACTACCATGCATCATTAAATGAAAAAATGGCAAATTCTGCTTAGCACAAATAACCAAGATGATGAATGAGAAGTCATTTACACTTCTGTTTAAATATAACTACCATATCATGTCTTACTTTTATCTCTGCCGTTGAGAATCAACAAGCATTAGAGCTAGTACTTAGTATTAACGTAGACATATGCTGTTTCTTCAGACTCAAGTGCATAAACAAATCAATCGGTTACTATATCTGACGTCACGTGTTCCAGCTTGCTTTGTCCTCACTAACAATGCATAGCAAGTATAATCCACTCGTCGTCTATTACGTACTTGCTCGTAGGAGGACATGCCCAAAGAATAATAAAAAGCCTTTGAAGCAAGCACACGATTCCTTGATGATTATTGATGACCTTTTAGCCAATTAAAGTCGTAAAACGAAACGTCAATAATGGGATAAGTGTAAAAAACGATATCACATCAGAATTTTCATACATATTTTATGCAATACAATTGACGTCTCAAGCAAGGTGTAGAGGAGAGCCTCCATGCTATGAAACGAAATTGCACTTTTCCACGAAGAAGTTGATTGTCACGACGCGTTTCTGCTCACTTAACTATCATCTCGTGACTGTAAAAACTTTCCGTAGGATTGATCTTTACATGCAGGTGGGAATTGGAGAGAAATTTGAGTGAGGAGGAGATGGGACTGTAGGGGAGTGAAAGTGAAGTGAAGTGCTGAGGGATGGTCATATATATATACTGTGGAAGGGTTGAGTGACGAATTGCGGGTGGTGGAGGGTTGTTGTTGGAACAGCAGAAGATATTGGAGCTGTCAAGGTTAAGGCTCCCGCCATCAGAAATGGATAGCCAGCTGGGGAGAGTGGTTTTGAAAACTCTTGTCCATCGATCAGTTGTTTCTTCCCGGGCTCCAACATCTCGAATGGTTCCCCAAAGGCCAGTATAACGCTTTCGAAAATGAGGAGCATGCGTTGTTGCACTTATCGTCCTTCTTTCTCCTCTTCCTTCCTGCCTTTCTCCTGTTTCCCTTCCCTCTTCATGCATGGAGTCCTAAAATTCCCCGCCTCACGTAGTTACGGAGGCTTGCGTGGTGTTTTGCAGGCGTAGCTGGCGGGATTTTGAGGAAGAAGACCAAATAAAATGAAATACACCGTCAGATCTGCCCATAGGAAGAGTTTTAGAGCGGTTAAGGGGTGAGATTGGGGATGCAGAGGTGCTGGTCTGAGTACATAACACACGGCGCTCCTCTGACCTCGGCAACACTCCGTAGAACTTCCTCGTCTATTCCCGAGCGCCACTGCCGGCACTACCCCGAGGGGTTGGGGGTGTAAGGGGTCAAGGGGTAGTGACATACGCCGAGTTTGCCTGCCTCTCTGCTGGAATGCGTTCTTCTCGCGGCGCGTCGTTATCTGCCGAGGGCACGCCGCGCGCCGTGCTGGACCGAATGATTAAGACTGCTCAACTCCACGACCATCCCATTCACAAGAAACGCTTCAAGAGTTACAGACTCCCACAAGAAATTTTATTTCGGTAACCAATCCGACTTCTTTCCTATGCCATTCATTTTCATTATGTTATAATGTTAAACATTCATTAATAAAATTTTGAAATAGCCTAAAAAAATGAGGACCAGGAGAGTTTTTTATATGTCAGCTATTGTTATATATACTGGACCCAAAAATCTTGGAAAAAAAGTGAAATAAAAAGTTAAAAAAGCTCCAAATATATATTAAAATCATAGGGGCAGAAAACTTGTTGTCCTGGTAACCATTGGAACCAGTAACCCCCAAAAAAATTATAAAATTGGAAGAAAAAAATAAGTGATATAATGGTTTTCAAAAAGTCAAAATATATTATTGTGTTTCAATTCTGTTAATGTTCAGGCGCCCGTTTTGCCTTAGGTTTAGTTCTTTTAAAATTAGTGTGCAGCATATAGCACCCAATCACTAGTAGTAGCCTTTCATTCTCTTCTCCTTCACTAACACTGTAAAGGTTAAAATGTTCCCTTCACACAGCATCGCCATTTTCCCCCTGCGTGCGAATTGCACAGACAATATCGCTGAAGAGAAGGTGGACTACAGTCGCACCGTTACAGCGCTCGACTACTTTGGGCCGAGGGCCCTCTGCCATTGCCCGTGGTCTGGTCTGGTCTGACCGTTAGTACTTTGCGTGGCCCAGTCCTTTTCCCGGCTCCACCGAGCACCTTGTGACGGATAACCCCATGGAAGGGCGAATGTTCCAGAATCTCTCCTTTTGCCAACAATTAGTACGGCAGCAGTGTATTAATAGACCACGCAACGTGAATGCACAAACAAACCAAGAGACGAACAACAACCTCGAAAACGTAAACATCCCAAAATCATAAATATCCCATCGCGTGCAATATACAAAAAAAGGTGGCGAATGGGATCACTCGAAAGATTGGGAAAACTTATTCGGAACTTCGAAATGACAATTGGCGGGAGAATGAAATGCCTGGAATGACTATCGCCTGGAATGATTAAGAAAGTTGAGACGACCATCAGGATAGCCAACAACATATAAATAGACCACGATATAACACAGGCAAAGAGACACAATCTCAAAACTCTCTCAGTCATTCTCTGAGCCACTTGCAGTCACTCGCTGTCAGACGCTCTCTGAAGTCTGAATTTGACGAGTCAATATTTGCATGCGAAAGTTTAATCGCAACCAGAAGGAAATTGTTTAGTTCATAGCAATGAAGGGAATGGAAGTTTAATTCGGCGCATTTATATATGGCGCCTATTAAATGTAAGAAAAAACCCTTTTTCTGTGTTTTTTCGTATTTTTTTTCATGTTAATGGCTAGTGAACACATTATGAAGTAATTATTCAAATTAATACGCAGATACGTGGACTTATTATTTTTCTGTGCCAATTTTTAAGTCGATGGCAGCTTTAGTTGCCGACGGGCACTTTCGTAGTCGGAAAAAACGCCATATCTCAGACTTTTTCGAATTTCAAATGCTATAATTAAGCGAATAGTAGTTTTTTAATCATATGTGAGTAATTTTGTTCTGTTTATGCAACATTGGGTATATTTGTAACATATATTCTTTTAAATGTCGATATTTATTATTGCACCAACGGCTACCGATCAGTGCACTTTGGGATAATACTATATTGTTTCCTAATTATGACGAAAAACGATTATCTATAATAATTTTATCATCATAATTAACCATTATCATGCAATTTACACATTCTTTAGACTACTCTGATTTCATTAGTTTGAGAAACATAAGAAACATGGTTAAAATCATAATTCGAGGCAATACCTCCGTGATACCGATGCGGAATTTCGTATATGAATGTAAATATTGGCCTTATTTACTTTGTTACACATCTTAAAAAATTGTATACATTCGCTTTTAAGTCCAGAGGAAATCGCAATGGAAGAAAATTGCGCCTAAACGAGATTCACGATGCCTTAGAGGAGGATGATATATCTCACGACAGCATTGCTATTAGCCCACCTATCGAAAAAAAGGGAGATTTAGCGATCAAGATTCCGATCTTTCCGACGAAGAGGTAGAAGGAAACTTAAGTCATCTTCCTGCTCGAATACTGTAATCTGATGTTCTTGCAACTTCTCCGAGGAGGCTGAGGAAAGGTTGATTCAAAGTGGAGGGGGCAATTTAAATAAAACGTGTGAGTCCTCAGAAACACCGGCCCTCAAGAAAACTAAGAAGCATAAGCGTTGCTACCCCTCGCGACCTTGGAAAGAAAACTCTAGTGATTTTACCGCCAAAATTGAAAGTCCATCGCCTCATTACCATTTGCAATGGTCCAATGCAGAGGACCATTTGTGCGAACATGTAAAATCTCCTTTTGTTGCCTTCAAAGCATTTTTTCAGGCAGTTTAGTGAACTACATAGTCATAGAAACTAATCGATATGCTGCCCAACATCTTGTTCACGGCTTTGAAGCAACCAATGACGAAATACACTCGTTAATAGGAGTAATGCTTTTGTCTGGCTACCACCGTCTACCTCTGAAAAGAATGTACTGGAAAGTCGACCCGGATTGCCACGGCCAGATTGTTGCGGATGCCATAAGGCGAAACAGATTCGAGAATGTTCTTCGCTACCTTCACCTGGCGGATAATGATGCTCACGATGGGAGTGATCGCATGCACAAGGTGCGTCCATTGTTTGATTTCCTCAACGAGGCATTCAAGCAGATAGATCCAGGGAACAGTTTGAGCTTTGATGAGAGTATGATTCCCTATTAAGGGTGTCATGGCAGTGAATAGTTTATTCGAGGGAAGCCCATACGCTTTGGATTGAAGTTATGAGTTGCTGCAAATCCAACAGGCTATATTCAGCATGTTGAGCCGTACTGTCGTGCATCCACTCGCCTCCCTGACACTGGGTTAGGACAAGGGGAGACGTTGTGTTAGGTTTAGCAGGACATATTGGTGTAGAAAAAGGAGTTACACTCTATTTTGATAATATTTTTACGTCAATAGAGCTTTTAACAGAGCTGACAAAGAAGGGTCTTGGAGGAACAGGTACAATGAGAGAAAATCGAGTTGGGACGGATATGAAGCTCCCTGACAAGAGGGCTTGGGAGAAGACGAACAGGGGCTCTATATGTTTTTCCGCTTCTTATGATCTGATTGCAGTACGGCTGAATTATAACGCTGTTGTCACTGTCCTCTCAAATTATGACCCGGTGGAACCCGTTAAAAAATCAACACGGTATTCCAGGGCCGAGAAAAAGATACTGTCGGTTGATGTTACAGGCATAATTGCTAAATACAATGGAAATATGGGTGGGGTGGACATTTGCGACCAATTTGTCGCAACATATCACACAGCAATAAGGACTAAAAAGTGGTGGTGGCAAATCTTCGCCTGGGCGGTTGATGTTTCAGTGGTGCAAGGTTGGCTTCTTTTCAGAAGATTAGGTAATGAAATGCCTCTCCTTGAATTCAAGCGTCAATGTGCGATTTTTCTCTTCAAGTCTTTTGCTGTTGCCCCGTTGTCACCAGGAGTACGGTCCCCATTTTCTTCCTCCCCAAGAAATAATTTTCGGAGGGATCACAAGGATCACATAATTGTGAGAGGAAATTCCAAGTATCGGCGATGCCGCATTTGTAACAAAAGAACGCAATACCTTTGCACGAAATGCGATGCACCGCTACATGCTATGCAATTGTTTCCGAGATTTTTTCATTTCTAGACTTTTGCATTTTATATTTGATTTTTGTGCTTGTTCCATTGTTCATGGTATTTTCAAAGAAATTAAAATGTTATTTAATTATTTTTACAATTTGATGCTGAAAGTGTTATGCAGAGGTAATTGCTTTTTTATTTTTGTTAATAATTATTTTTCGATTGTGTATAAACTCTATTTGGGGACATTTGAAAACATTTATGCAGTTCATTATTTATTGCAAGCAATTTTTTTGTTTACATTGCTATACTTTATTATTGGTCATAATAATATGATTTGTGGAGTATTTGCCTGGCTACTAGTCAGTGTGTTTATTTTTCTTAGTTTTGTATAAAGTGGTTTGTCGATGAATATCTGTTACTAATCATACCAAGTAGCCAAGTTCTTAATACTTATGTGAATTTTTCAACAATTATAAACATAGTATACAAGAGTATTATTTTAATAAATTTGAATCTAAATTTATTCACAAGTAATGGTGAGCTTTCATTGAATTCATTAAAAATCGTTACCTAAATTCCATTCTTAACAATCCATCCACATTCATAGGAATGGTAAACATTGCATCAAACTATTGTGCCTTAATGTAAATATTCCTCTTACTTTCATGTAAAAATATTGCAATGGGAGGATAGGATTTATTTAAGTGAAGTAAACTACAAAAAACTGGAGAGCAAAGGAAAAAGGCGAATTTATTGAGAATTTTTCCAATTTTGACTGCGCGTGTGCCCGTCGGCAACTAAAGTTGCCACCTCAGAAAACCAATAAAAAATTATGATGAGGTGTTAAATTTAATATATGTGGTTTAGAACCCCCTTGTGACCATCATCAAACTAATATATAAAAATTGAATTGTGTCTGTCTGCCTGTCTGTTGCTCAATCACGCAAACACTACAGAACCGATTGAGCTGAAATTTTGCATGTAGAGATAAAATGTACATGGGTTGAACATAGGCTATTTTAAAAAGCCCTCAGGGCCCCCAAAGGCCCCCCCTGGTGGTCCATGCTAAGCATTGGGTTTGGTGCAGTGGTTTCATTTTTTGCTTTTTAAAATTACTTTCACTCAAGATAGAGGGCTGGAATTTTTTTTAACGGATGGTTGAATAAATGAAGTTTCTAATTCTTTCAATTGATTTTCTTTTACGCTTCGTAATTGTCTGAATATCTTATCTTTTGCTGAAAAATCTGACATTTTTCTTTTTATACAACACTAGCATATTTCCTTGACAACCAGATATTTGAATTTCAAAGGATATTCACCCATCTGGCATTTAAGTTTTCCTGACGGCCCATGATAGCACGTAGAAAGAAAATGTATATAAGAAGGGCCCAGAGTCCCAAGGGCCCCATTATATCCCATACTCGGTCAGATGTCGCTTCAAGCTTCTGCTGCGATAATCAGCATTCCCTCAATAACTACAATGTCCCCTCGTTTCCAAAATGCACCTCATGCAGTGCCCCGTCCTCTAAATATTCCACTCCCGAGCGACTCATCGATAAACCCTCTAGCTGAACCCATTGTCCCTTCCCTCACTTCGACCCCTGCGGCAACACTCCACAGCTCATGTACTCGGCGAAATCCCCCCCCCCCACATGACTCACTAAATGTTCCACTCCCGAGCGACTCATCGTTAAACCCTCTAGCTGAACCCTTTGTCCCTTCCCTCACTTCGACCCCTGCGGCAACATTCCACAGCTCATGTACTCGGCGAAATTCCCCCCTCCCACATGACTCACCTGAAATCCCTCTTGCCCAAGCATTTTTACCTGCACTTGTCCCAACCCCCGCGGTCGCACAGACAACCAACCTAAATCCTAATGTACCTGAATTCATCCCCTCACGCATAAGCGGGAAGCACTCTAATAGTTGCCAATCAACATCTAACATGTGTCATACATATTCCACGGGGAAGCTTCTAGAAAACAAAATAAAATGCTTTCCACGCTCTTTCAAAATGATACACCTAAATGTACAAAGTTTGCCAGCTCATTATGACGAGCTACGTTCACTTCTCACTAGCAACAATCTACACATCATATGCATGGCCGAAACATGGTTGAAGCCCTCCATGCCGTCTAAAGCAGTTGAACTCCCGGATTATACTCTTTTTCGTAATGATCGCGTTGGAAAACGCGGTGGTGGCGTAGGAGTATACGTACGCAACGACTTAAAATGTAAAGTACTTTCTATGAGTGAGTCCAACTATGACAGGAGGCCGGAATATCTCTTTGTTGAGATTAAAATAGATTTCACTAAGATTCTTATCGGCATCATCTATAGGCCACCTAAACTGGGTCACCTAGACGATCTGGATTCGGTAATATCGGAATACTCCACGGAATATGAACATATAATAATAGCAGGAGATTTCAATGCAAACTTTAATACAGATGCGCATGACACAGTCTACTTTAAGCGAATGTTCACCGAAAACAATCTCAAAATCCTACCTTTAGGCCCGACTAATACTACGAAAACTTCGTCAACATGGATTGATCTTATGGCTACGGCAAAAAGAGAAAAGGTTATTGCGCACGGACAGCTTCCAGTTCCTGGTATCTCTTCTCACGATTTACTGTACCTTGCCTATTCAGTTAAAGCTAAAAAATTCGAGCAGAAGTTTATAAGTCAACGAAATATCAGGGAAATAAACGACAATGAATTACTTAATGCAGCATTCTCACTTCCATGGGCCCATATTGAATTCACTGATTCAGTTGACGACAAAGTTGAGACTCTAAATTCACTGATGATTTATCTGCTTGACAAATTTGCTCCTGTAAAGATGATCCGAGTTTCGAAGCCACGAGCGCCCTGGTTAAATTCAGAAATAAAACAATCAATGGCAAAACGAGACTCAGCCTTCCGTTTTTTTAAGAAAACAATGACTCTCGATGCATTTCAAAGATACAAAAACTTGAGAAACAAGACGAAACAGCTTATAAGAAATTCGAAAATTAAATTCTTCCACTCAGTCACTAAATCTAACCACTCCTCGGGAAAATTGTGGAACAAACTTAAATCACTTGGTATAGGTAAAAGTAAAGACCTCATTCTCCCTCCTGACTTGTGTCTGAACTCCTTAAATGATAAGTTTTCCCAACCCCCGAACCTTATTCAAACCGAAATCAAAGATAAAACTCTGAAACTGTACGCCTCTAAAGACTCATACATATTAAATAGAGACCAAAAATTCGAATTTACCCCTATTACCCAAATACAAGTTGAATCGTGTTTCAAGAGAATCAAGTCTAAAGCACAAGGCTCTGATGGTATACCGCTAGATTTCTTAAAAAGCTATTTCCTGTTATTATCCCATACATCACCAATATTTTCAACTCCTCCCTATCTCAGAATCACTTCCCAAGTCAATGGAAGCGAGCGTTAATCAGACCTATTCCAAAAAAGAATAATTCCCAAGGGGAAAAAGAATTCCGTCCAATATCCTTTCTTCCCATCCTGTCCAAAGTTCTCGAAAAACTTGTATATGAGCAGTTAACACATTTCTTAAAGTGCAACAATATTCTTGATAAATGCCAGTCTGGTTTCCGACACGGTCACAGCACGTCTACCGCATTAGCTAAAATCACCGATGACTTGAGACGCTCCATGGATCAAAAAGAAGTTTCAGTACTCGTGTTGCTTGACTTTTCGAAAGCTTTTGATTCCTTAGACAAAGATATCCTTGCAGCAAAAATGAGAGGCATGGGTTTTTCTCCTACAGCAGTCCACTGGATAACATCATACTTATCAGGCCGGTATCAGCGAGTAATTACAAATGATTTATGCTCAATGTGGATCAAAACAGCAAGAGGTGCGCCTCAAGGCTCTATACTAGGACCTCTGCTATTTTCCCTGTACATTAATGATTGCCCTTCAGTGATTAACCATTCCAAATATCATCTTTATGCTGACGATCTCCAAGTATACCTAAATTCAAATGTTAAAAGCCTATGCAATGGAATATGTAATTTAAATAATGACCTAGAAAACATCAACAATTGGAGTAAATCCAATTTTCTAAGCATAAACCCTAGTAAGTCGCAGGCTATTATAATTGGATATCCGAAAATACTCAAGTCAATCGACAGGGATCAATTACCGCAACTACGCATTTCTGATTCTCCTATAAAGTACTGCGACGAAGTTATTAATCTAGGACTGGTCATTGATGAAAGTCTGTCTTGGTCATCTCATGTAACTAAGGTATGTAAAGCAGTGAATAAGTCATTATTTCCTCTAATTCGTTTCAAACACTTTATTCCTCTCTCCTTAAAGAAGCAATTAGTTTCAACCTTAATATTTCCCCATTTTGACTATGCCGATGTTGCCTTTCAAGACATATCTCAGGCCCTGTCAACTAAACTTCAACGCTCCTTCAACGCCTGCATTAGGTTCATATTTAATTTACATATATCAGATCATACTACCAATTATATTAACAATCTCAATTGGTTAAAACCTAGTTCACGACGCCGGCTGCATATCCTTGGTCTTCTCTATCAAATTTTACAAACAAATACACCAGCGTACCTAAGAGACGAGTTTCAAACACTTAGTAGAGTACACGACTCAAATACGAGGGGAAATGATAAACTCGTTATTCCTCACCACCGGACAGTCAGATTCAATAAATCATTCATTGTGACCGCATGTCGCGAGTGGAACAACATTGACTTACCGCTACGTAAATCATCATCACTCGCATCCTTCAAAAGGGCACTATACGAAAAACTTCTCCGAGAACAACAACGAGACACATAAAACACCATGGGAACAGTAGGAAAGATTCAACACTAATCTCCTCCTGCCTCATCTAATATTCTTTTTCTTTCCAGGTACTGGGTGATATTTTCTTGTATTTGTATACATCCATGTTTACATTAGCTCTTTCTCAGTAGGTTTTCGCAGGTTTTTCACGCCCCCCTTCTTGTGTGGGCGTTTTCCTGCAGTGGGTTTTTTTCCAATAAGGACGACAGTCAATATCCTTAGGTTTTTCCCACGTTTGCTCACATCTTTTTACACTTTGCTAACTTATAATTTTGATTGTTGAATGTAATTCCAAGAGCAACTTGACAATGTATTTAACTGCAATAATTTTATGTTTGACGAGGGGTTAGATGGAAGATGGGACTTTCTAGTCCCAATCTCGCCCAATAAAGACGTTTTATTATTATTATTATTATTATAGATTGCTTCGGGGGGTAATCGAGAAATTCAATTCATATTTAAAGGTATACTCTTCAATGTCTATTCTCAAAGTAGCTCTCATAAGGGAACTGCATACGAGAGAACACATTTGTATAAAACGATACACATAAAGGAATTAAACGTGGAAGAATATTTACGTGCAGCGAATTATAATGTTAATAATGCCTCTGTTGCTACAACAAATACGGCATCGTTTATTATAGCTTAATACTCATATGAATTACACGTAGTGGAACCGTCTGCCTCTCATTACGATTGCGAATTGTTTTATAGACCGATTCCCACATAAACTTTACGAGTTATTTATATATACTTAAACGTGTTAAAATGCAGTTTACTTACATTGACTCAATCATCGAGGTGCCTATTCGAGTCTTTCACTTACCTCTGTGTTTCCCCTCCTTGGACTTAAAAATATATCCATAAACATACCTTATAGAATAAAGGATAAACTTTTGAAAAAATCTTCTAAAGCATGAATGAGGAATGTTTTCTTTGCGAGAAAATGAGTCCTTGCATGAAAAACGACAAAGGTTAGCCTTGGATACTCAAACACATGCCTACCAGCAATCTCATGATTATCTCCCCGTCGTGTTACTCGGATTACGCTAAGAACCGCACAAATTTCATCCTAACCAAACCTACTGACGGGTAACCAGCTAAAAATCTGGTTCAAATATTGAGTGATTTCGTAACCAATGATTAAGATTTAGGAAACAATGAATATAGTCACCCTTTATGCCAAAGGCATAGTCCGGGTATTGAAGGATTCAAAGGCAAATAAACATCGCTGCTATTGAAAATGCTCCTTTTAACGTTGCCAACCGCTGGATTATACTCTGCTCTCTTATCCTGATTACGATACGTTGAGTCACGTATCAACGTTGAATGGCGGAACTCGATTAAGCCATTGACTGCAAATATATTTATGTACACAAGGGAAGTGCTGTTATTCACTCAGAAGACGGCTCAAGAGAACTTGAGGGACGAGGTCACCATCTATCAACCTAGGTGCTATTTATTAAGTATTAATGAGTCTTCGTGGCCCATTATTGGGTTTCCCGTGCATTAAAGAGGACAAACAATCACTCAACTCTCCGTGCACGAAATGGAAAATGAACGAATTACAACGATCACAACAAACAAGATAGGATACGAACTCCTCAAATGATCATGCTAACAGTGTTCTTCAGGCTTTGTGGTTTTCTTATAAATAAGTTCAATGTTTTTCACCCCCGTTGAATTTCAACGGGTACCTTCAGCTAGTTTTGTAATAAAATAGTAGAAATATTGCCACTAGGGAATTATGGGCATTAATGGGTTTAAGTACACAACTTTTATCTTATCTATTTTAAAATCATATAGAAAGTTCACGCTAAAGAACGCGACTATGACTAATGGCAATGCAGCGTTAGTCACTTTTTAATGCGGCTGCGCAACCAGTTAGTATTAAAATATGAGGATTATTTTACGGTACGTTTTTCTAAGCACCTCTAGGTACAGGAATCTAACTTGTAGTGTCTTAAATACATTAATTATGAAATTGTTATAAAATGTAAAACTTTGAAATTTTACTAAAATCACATCTTTCATATCGCTATGCGCAACCAAAAGATATCAAATAAATATAATTTATATAAATATAAGTCATTTACGTTGTAAGTCATCGTTTACGCGATATAGGACTGTATTCATACCACCCTTACATGCTCACAAAAAATATTGAAAGTTTATGGTTTTTAACGATTTTTATCGGACATTAACAACAATGCACGACCGGAAGATGGGTGTATAAATAAAAAAAATATTATTATTTTTTATTGTCTATACCAATGGCAACTTTTGCGCTATAGCATTCCGAAATAAAATACTTAATTTTTTTCGAACAACCCTATTCATGATATTTGATATTTTGCCTTCACCACAGGTAAATGAAAGAAACTGCTGGTACGTCAGGATATGAATATTTTTCTTTTTATTTCACGTTGGTCATCGAAGTGAACGTTCTTTTATTTTTTCTATAGAAAAAAATACGTAAAAGTCTGATGGCATAAGTTACGAAAAGCGTCTTCTAGAAACTGCGGCATAAGTTTGATTGTAATACTATAAAAGAAATTTTTTACCCTAACTATTTAATTTGATTTTGTAGGTCTCACTGGAATTATTTTATATGCTTCCCCTCTTCCTTAAAAAAAATCCCTTCAATGTCACGGTGAGATTGATTATTCCTACGACACACTCAATATTTTCGGTTGACAATGCAATTTTTTAACTTCGGAAAAATTATATTTAAACAATAATAACCAGTTGAATCGGTGGTGCAGCGCCGTTGAACAAATTGTTCGGTGGGGTGAACGCCGCTGAAATTGGTATCTCGTGACTGGAGGAGGAAAAGATTCCCGTGTGGTTTCTGCGGCATTGGGAGGAAGCGTCTCAGACCAGCGGGGAAAGCGCACGGATGCTCTGCTGCCCACGGCCTGTGTGGGAAATGTCAAACACGCTGAGGAGAAATGCTACAGAGGGTGGTCGCCTAATCTTGGAAGCTTGCAACGCAAGCCGAACTTAACGTCGCGAGTGAATTGACTGCGATTGGTGAACGGAAACGAGAGAAAAATGAAAAAAAATAACCTTAGCTAGTTTGATTAACTTCCAGTAACAGCATTTATATGACCACAATTATTACAATAGAAAACAAGCCGGTAGACTAAATACCGTTCACTTTGTCTATACAAGACGAGCATAAGTCACAACTGGAACCAAGCAGATACGTCCTTCTCTGGCTGTGGTCCGGTTCAAAGAGATCTAGTCAGTTCACGGTACACTTTGTCAGCGCAGGAGGGGAATCAGCTGACCAGTGGAGGAGTGGGGAGAGGAGGGGAAGTGCCATCACACTTTGGATTGGTGGGAATGTTCACAGGTCGACTTGAAAGTGGAAAAAGATGCCAACACCAGCGTAGACATAATAATAGGAGTGTACTTGCTGGAATCGCGATGACCTGAGCGTTCGCGTTGACCAGAGCAGATCGCGGCACTTGTCTCATCGCTCTCTGGCACTTCAGAATCAGAGTCTTCGAGGATTTTCGAGTATCGAAGTTTCCATGAGAGAAAAAGGGCACAAACTTCAATTTCTCGGGTGATGAGGGCGCCACTCGAGTCGCAGTGAGTGTCGCGAGGAGCAGGTTGCTCTGAGAAACGGATGTTGCTCTCACAAGCTCACCTGCATTCCTCAATCATTCAGATTTATGACTTATTTTTCATTGAAGAATTTCTCTATGCAAGTTTATTGACCAGAATATTTATCGTTTTATAAGTTAATTTTGTAAGAGTCACCGGTAACAGATCAAGGAGTTTCAAAAACTGATCAGAACATCTCACCATTAACTTGGTGAATTAACTTAATCACCAGTAACTGGTAAGTTTTCTCACCAGTTACTGATAGGTTTTTCGAAAAATCAGCTACTCATCATATATTGATAGGTTTTTGGGTACAATTTTTTAAGATTATATTATACATTTTTCTCTTTTGCTACAAGCATGGGTGCTTAAAAGAGGTACAATGCTTAAAAAGAATGTTTAAAAAGCAATACTTACTATATATCCGTGTCACTCTTACTGAACTTCTACAGTATGGCCGTATGAAACAATCCGCAGGCAGGGTACCAGGTTTCTGTAAGTAAAATGGGACCCGTATTTAAGTTAAACGAAAACACTTCAGATAAACATCTGATGATCAAATATTAATGATGGCAATACGATCTTGATATAATTGAACAAACCCCATCAACTACGACATGAAGGGAAAAATACCATTGCTAAGAGCACTTAACAAACATTACATTCACGCGTCTAAGTAACGATCATGTTATCATGTATAATACCATACATCGTACAGTCAGCGCCCTCAACATGGGCCGGCTGACTATGCAAGTAAGCCGCGCTGACAGGCGCTACGTCAAACGATTTTGAAGTATTCTGAAGAATCAACTAGAAACCAAAAGAAGAGCGTAATTTTTAGACATAGTGTTGACAAAGTTACTACCTGCAATTCCAAGTGATTGTTGAGTTCCTTTTATTCGGTTTTTTCCGGCGTTGATTCATTTTTATGGGCAACAGTTGCGCTCGTGTTAGAGCTAGCGCCGTTAGGCCCAAAATCCGTGGAAGCCTCCGTACCAAGTGATTATTTTCCTCGTCGTATTTAGACATTTTGTGTAAGACTACTAAAAGTTAAATTCATTGTTATGTATCGCCGACAGAAATAATATTTCATGGCAATTTTCCTTTGGAGTTTAGAGCTGAATATAAGGTGCTTCATTATCCTCAGGTTGAATCAGTTCACTACTTTATGCTGAGTGCATAAAGATTAATTTTCTGTTGCTACAGCTCTAAGTACTTTAATTTATGGCAACAATTTAGGTGCCAAAAAACAGTCACAGCTGTTCAAAATGGTATCTCCATTTCTATGGGAGATTAGCGTCAATTGGGAGGAATTCGGAGGAAAAAGAATGCTCAGGTACCAATAGCATAGGCTTTGTTGATCACGCTGTTAGCATACAATCAAGGCGTGTTGATGTTCAGAAACAAGGTGTTGTCCAGCTGAATTGGACTTCTGCTCCTCTGTGCGCATTGGCACAGCAACGCGTTGTGAGTGAATACGTCCACGTTGATGACATCCGAGACTTCACTTGAGATTTGGTTGCTAACTATAGATTTTCCACTGAAAATTTCGTTCCTTTAGTTCGTTCCGAAAACGGGGTCAGTCCTTCACCAAACCCACCATCAGAGCTCGCTGGGCTGTGCTGGTCTCGCAAAATAGAGCTCTCTACATTTTCGACTTCGTAAGAGAAATGCCTAGTAAGATTACGAGGTCATTGAGTTGCCAATACCGTTGCTTTCCCATGAATTCATTTCATTGTTAGCGTTCTAACGCGAACGAAGCCGAGAGCACGGTCGGAATTATGTCACACTTGACTTTGAATATATATCATAGTGTACCCGAAAATTCTCATAGTCACCAGAGACGGCTCAGGATGGCCAACTTGCTTCGAGCATCGACAGCCGAACTATAAGAACCGCTAGCGTAGTGTGTCACGATACATTATGAAGTGACTGTACGTGAAATCGATCGATATCATATTTACTTCAACCCTGCGATTTGTCTCAATCGGAACGGATTAAACCGAGTTTTGGAATCGAAAATTGTTTGAATAAAAACTATACAATGCATTTGGTGCGTAACACCCAATGCCGTAAAACCCAGGAATTTAAAATCTAGCAGCAACATTTTCTATAAATGACGGACACCACCTGATAATAACTACAAATAAGATAAATGCCCACCTTACATCCGAACAACACTCAAATATTAACCTAATAGCAAGATCTCCACGGTCCCATCTATGAATGAAAAATAGTTTGCAGAAAAATAATTTCCGCTGTTTTACTATCAACATAAGAAGAGCCCTTGAGTAATTTTGATTATTCCGTACGGTTCTTCGTACGCCTCTGTGAAAATTTGTTTCATCTGGGAATGACTAACCCCCTTATGAGCTGCTGAATCAATAAATATCTTCAACATTAAAGTAATTCATTCAAAGACTCGTGTCGTAAAATTCTTTAAATCTAATATCTCGGCAAACATTTTTATTTCCTTCAAAGGTATCTAAAACAAGCTCTCGTTCCCTTTTTATACCCAACTCAATCGTCTCCATCTAATACTGTGGCTTACAGCATTTCCACTGCTTCCCAATGCGTTCTCCAAAATTCTATTCAGTTTCCGTCGGGAAGCGCCCAATACTATTCTTTTGTTTTCTTTCAACTCCCCACGTCTAGGAACGTATTTTTTCTTGCGCTCAACGCCTTCTACTGTTCTCCGAATCCACCTTGTCACGCCCTCCATCAATTCTCGTGTTCCTATCTCATGGTTCAATTTACCGGGCCAAGCTTTCAGCCATATTCTCTTTCTTCTTCTTAACCAGGATCTCTGTCATCAGTTCCTTGCTCTTTGGAAATGCACATTTCACTAACGCGCGGCCCTGATCTACAGAACGAAAAATAATTATAAAGTAATTACTTTATAACTTTATAATTTTAAAGTAATTACTTTATAACTTCACTCCTCATTATTCACACATTTGACGGATCTAATTTCGTGGAATTAACATCATTTTTCAAAGAATTCATTTTAAAGTCGGACAGAAGATAATTAGAACATATATCGAATCAGAAATTTTGGAGACAATTAGAAATATCACATTTTTTCAGGTTTTTGAACTTTTAGATCACGAAAATTCACAATGATGGTCAACAATCACCACTTTTAAGAATGAATTGAAAATATATAACATATTTCAAGTGTGGATGAGCATATAAAATACTTAAGTCTTGATCTCAACTCCACAAATGGTTTCTTCTATTAACATATTGAGGGAAAGCAGATTAATGGAAACAGTAAAAATTTACATTGCTAGAGGAGCGGAGTATAAAAAAAAATATTTATTTAATCCTTGGCTAGAAAAAGCAGAATTACCTTAGGGTAATATGAGGCAGGGGAAACAAGAAAAATCTCCAATGTACAATGGATGAGTTAACTAATTTTTAAAAGTCCAAGCATTCAGTTATCTTTAAAATTCTAAATGAAAAATACAGTAGGAGAAGGCAACAAGTACATGAAAATTCTTCCTCCTAATATAAATAACATTTCACGTCGAAAAGCGCGAAGGAGTCGAACGTAAACTCCACGAGAAGTTTCCTCCATCTTGCCTTGAGATGGTCCACCACCTTATGGATAGGATAACTTCGCCGTTTGCTAAAAAGAGGCATAAAAATCGCATTAAAAGGAGAGATAAACGAACGAAAGCCGAAATGTTCGCATTTCGACGTTCTTCTTTTTTTCTTCTCATTTTTCCGCGATATCGCGCCGCAGGGCCACGAGAGGGTGTTTTTTTATGCCCAAGGGGCGGCGCGGTGGGCGCATGCAAATGGAACGCCGCATAGAGGCGGAACATTCGCCCCGGCTTCCTTCCTTAAAGGATACAGAGGATCCCGAAGGAGACGGCGAGAGGAGGAGGCCAACCCTCGGAGGATGAGGAAGGACGATCAAAAGAGCGACTCCGTTTTGGCGGAGAGAACTTCCACGCCATTCCCCACCTACCGTGGCCCATGAACCGTATCAATGCCGCTTCGAAGTAATTTGTGGTCTCTTCCCCTGCATTATTCAAACACGAACGGTCTTCTTGAGAAAGGCGAAACTGAAGGGGGATAAACCTCACTAGGCATGTTGCAAATTGATTTTTTGCAGGTGTAAAGTCGAATTTGGGGTATTCCAAAAGTAAATAGGCCGATTAAAGGTGTAGTCGACGAGCTTGTAGGCAGGCATTGGAAGAATACCTTTTACGATTCCGACAAAAAAATTCCCACAAACATCGAGGACTAGACCTTTTGCTCGCACTGACATTACACTTGGATAATGGAAATTCTTTATCTGTGAAGGGTGAGGTACGTCACTGAGTGTATTCAGTAGGCGAGCAGAGTGATTGTTCAGAACAGATTGTGGCTTTGATTTATAAGGGTTCTTTCAGGTTGAATAGAAAAGGAATATGACGGAAATCGGTTCATACGTACCGTCGATACATTGCATAAAAGATCATCCCGTAAAATGGGAGAACGCTAAAAATACTCTGCTCTGGAGAAAAATAGAAAGTTGAAAATTCTGGAAGGTGTAAAAGTTCCGAGGCTAAAAATTTGGCACGCGAACTGGGTAAAGATGAACCTGTACCAATAAGTGCAAGTCTTTTGGGAACCAGTGTGCCAAGTGGTAATGTTATTACAAAAGTATGTCGAGGTTAAAACGGTTTGTTTACTCTTTGAGTTTTCATGTACATACGGTTACATGAATGCCATATATCAGCAAGCTGCGGTTCTGCATTCATGCTTTCGATACAAATAGATTAACATGCAGCTGACACTCCTATAATGTTACGGTAAGATCTTGGTGATTAAGTTGTAATCCGAGCAAGATGGGTCCTTCTTTAAGAAAACGCGCTGCCCTACAGAGCGCTCGTAATCAGTTAATTTTCATCCAAAGCAACATGGCCAGTGTCCCGTATCTCCCTTACTCACCAGATCCTGCACTGTGTGACGTATTTTCTTTGCCAAAAATTAAACCCTACGGGAAAGTACGTGTGACTTTTCGGACGATATACAAACAAAATCACAGGAGGTTGAGATCACTCTAATTTCATTCATCGACCCGTGTTGCTCTTAACGACGTTCGGATTGTTGTATAAATCTAAAAGATGACTCCTTTGAAGGAAAACATTAAAATTTGGGACTTATACGTACATATTTTTTTATATTTTTTAGCCGATTCTTTCAAGTGTTGGCTAGCATCTTGTAAATCAACAATGAAAATGTACCAATTTTCATAAATCATCCACCATGCACAAGAATATCCTTCACAAAATTTTATTTATGAGGCTAATTTGTATCCACAAATTAAATAACCAGAAACAGTCAACAGAAAAAGAACATAGGCTTCTAATAATAATTGCAATGCATATAAATTAAGTAAAATAAATGCACACAGAGAATTATTAAGCATGAAGACAAGCATAGAATATGAAATAAGGATCAAACCTAAATATAAAAATTAGTATTTCCGAAGAGTTAGTTTTCATTTGTACTTCTTTGACTAACTTGTATTTATCCTCAATAATTTAATTTATATCGCATTGCAAGAGTTTCAGTTCCACCAGAAGTGTTACAGTAGTAACTGATAGATTAAAATTAACTCCGTGTAAAAATTCACAATTTTAACATCGATGGAATTGACGGGCTCTGTGCCCTTTAAATATGTATCTGCCTTTTACCGATAAGCTGAATGAACTTTATATTTCCGAAGGCAATATTTTGGCAGATACTTCCGTTACTTTACTTCCTATTTCTAACGTATTCCTGGAATGCAGAAAAATACCTTTACAACATGTTGGTGCTTTATCAAGACGTTAAACAAAGAACGAACCCGATCGGTCACAGAAGTAAAGCATCATTGTGCTTAGCTGGAATTTGTAAGGGGTGATCCTCCGATTCGTCCGAATGCTGTTGCCCCTGTCTGCGCATGGCAGACAGTATGTACCATATGACCTTAGCCGTCAAAGCACGTTACACTAAAATACTTCTGCTTTTGACGACCAAATTGTTATCCACCGTCACAAATGCTTGAATTACCACAATTTTTAAAAATCAAAATAAGAATCGTGAATTGCAAGACACAAATTTTGCTCTATGTTTTTAGAAATGCCAAAATGTAAACCAAGGAATTGCAACATACAAAGAGGAGCATCTATTCATAGCATTTGTTTTTGGAAATATCACATTTCAACCCATTCCTTTGGATAATTTATCTCAGGCATTAAGATATTACTGTAAAATGACCCTCTGTATTAACAGGATGCATGTTTTGACTATGTTAACGAAGAGACGATGTAAATTCTCAAACATCTCAGAGGAAGAATCATGACAGGATCATCCATGTTCATGACCTCGTTTTCATATTGTGTGAAGGAGCGCATCTGAATGACCGCATCCTCTTTTTTCGCTAGAAGATCCACTCTTGAATTCATAGCCGCTCCGACCGGCGGCGCGGCTCCTTTGCTCACCACTCCCCCTCTCACGAGCCAAGCAAACCAATTGCTCCACCCATCCCAGAATGCAACGGCAAAGTTGAGCGACGAGAGGGAAAACAGGCCAAGGAGCGAGAGAACCCTTTGGAGCAGCATCGCCGAAAATGCAAATCCCACCTTGAAGAATTTTCACAGTGCTTTCCCCAACGCTTCTGCGGATAATGTGAAAAGGCCTCCCCGTGGAATCTTAACCAGAGTGAATGAGACCACCCGAAATTGCAAATATTTGGTTAAGTTCAACTGCTGATATTGGTATAAATAAGCCTTTAACAGGAGCAGCATTAACTCTGAGTTCACCCCCTTGTGATAAATATCAGTACCTATGCAGGCGTAACCATTACGCAAGAAATATGCTCAGACACGGGTCAGAAAAAGTGACACAATTAATGTAATTTTTAAAAAATGAGTTGATTTTAGAAATTTGTTAGGCTACATTAGGCCCTGTTCCTTGGGAAATTTGGAGGTCACCGTAATCTTGGAAAGATGAAAATTTTCAAAACTGCTACAGGCCTATGTTGGACCCAGTTATATTAGATCTCTACTATCATGCATAATATTACGCTCGTTCGGGTTTGTGGTTGTAACTACCACAGTCTATATATGATATGGATTGTATATAACGGTATACATCTAGATTAAATAACAATTTTGAATTATCTGAATCTTCATAAGATACATATGTCAACATATTTGTGCAATATCGTTCACTTTTTTTATTTTTCTATAATTTATCGATAAAGTTAATGCTCTACTCAAATTTATTTTGAAATTTCGTCCTACGAGGAAAATATGCATATTGAACAAATTAAGTTAATTTATCTTCAAAATTTACGGAGACCAATTAATTAATTAACGCGTCACAGAAACCGGTCGATGAGTCGACTATCGAGTGACTACATTTTATATTCTACTCATTTGTTTTAAATTAAACTTTTGTATTTTGTTACTATAGTAAACAATATTTTATTTTCAATTCTCAAAGTAATTTCAAGTTATTACTCTGTATGCAAATATTTTGATTTGATTATTTATTTGCGTTTGATATGCTATTAATAAATGTGGCCTACAGTACTGATATTTTTTTTCAATTACATTTCAGTAGAATGCAACCTTTTTTTGCTTTTTCTTTTTTTATTATTTTTTACCGTTGAATTCGAATAAACACTCAAAAACTTAACATATTTTTTATAAGGACTTAAAATATCTAAATGATATACGTTTTCACCATTTTTCTATATTTTATTTTACTAATGAATCAAAAGATGCAAAGATTTTTAACAAAGAAGTCCAAGTGGGAATTTAGGAAGTGGATTTTTACAAATGTTCTACACCCCAATTTCTCGTTAGCAATCAGCAACTTTTTCTCGGGAACTGAAGTTTTACAATCTTTACAAGAACCTTATACAATATAGAACAATGCCTACCATGCAGCTAGTACCTTTGGGATAAGTTTTGCTCAAAATCTACTTTTTTCGTTTTTGAAGTCCGATGAAGTTGACTTATGAAGTTTCGAACAAAACTTTTCGTATCTACTTTGAGTTTGGTCTCACGCAGTTCTGGAATTAGTTCCCTTATATCTGGAAACCCTGATTGACCCTAAGGATACATAGCCTCCACAAAAAGTTTCCTTCAGACCCAACTATATATATGTGGAGGAGATAACAAAACATTTTTTGGATCGATCATTGGCATATATTCCACATTAGCAGAGTCATGTTCATACGTTTCCATAACAGGCCACACTTTTATAGCATAGTGTGTTGTGTTTCTCGGCTGTTCCCAAAGCAAAGACTGCGGTAATACTTTTTAAATCATCCTTGTAGTCCTAACAATACCACAACCACTTTTAACTTAGCAAATATGAGCATAAAAGTTCAGCTTTTTGTTTAGACAAATAAAAATCACATTCCCAGTCATTTAGTTCATGCTGATATGTGGTCCATTTCAACCACTAGGCTTGCATATGGGGTCAATACTTTTGTCCAATATGTCTGTTTCTTGTTCACTCTTGGCACTTGCAATATCTTCATGTCCAGTGTCAGTGCTTTTCAATGCCACCGTCAGTGGTGGATTAAGTATAGGAAATCCTTCTCCAGGAGGAAGTGTTCTTAAATGCAGCAGGCATTTTCGGATAATTCGTTTTGTTTGAACTTTTAAAAAACTAGTTTTATGTGTTTTTAAGGTAAAATGACAATCATCTATATGATGTTTTGGTTCACGTCAAATAATATGGACAGCAAACGGCATATGCAATTTTCTTATTAAAAAGGATCGGACGGAGTCTTCGAAAGAGAATCGCCATTTTCAGCATTTAACTTCAATTTTCATTAATCTTAAAGTATATATCGTTTTCCCTTCTAATTTCCCTTCCAGTATGTTCCTTGAAAGTTTGTAGTGAAACAAAATCTATCATCTCTCACTTCAAAGTGGAGGAGAAATAAAATAAAATAATATCTGGAAATGGCAATTTTATAAGTTCACTTTTCATTCAAATTCCTTTGCCACCTGAGCGTTGACTGTTAAGCCCGTTTTACACGGGACACGTAATTGCACAATCTGATGTACGTACGAACGTGCATTTCAAATTGCATCGTGTAAAGCCGTGAATTGCAAGAACGCATACGCGAATGCATGAACGCGAGGTGGCAAAATAGCCCCAAATCTCTAATTCGAAAATGATTGCACGCCCCTGCGGAGCTCTACAATCAGCGAACTACTTTAAAGACGTGTGTCTGCCATTGAAATCCGCTTATTCTAGTGCAACTGCACTTTGACCCCTTAGGCAAGGCTATGGGTAGTCGCACATCAACCAGCCTGAAATGTATTTGTTTTATCACCAAAACAACTATTTTGAAGGGACGAATTCAAAAGAAAAAACAATTTTCAAAAATAAGCGTAGGCCTACCGTAAGGTCACTCATTTTTACGATACATGCCCCTCCCCTCCCCCATAAAAGAAGGGGGGAACGGGAATTATATCTTTCTTAAAAGACAAAGGACCTTTACAAGAGACCAAATACCGACTTTGAACGCAATCCGATCACTGTAACTCATAAAGAGAAAATTACGAAAAAGTCATATTTTTTTACGATTTTTCGATAATTTGAACGCGATGAGCGACTCCCCCTCACCCTAAAAGAAGGAGATAAGGGGTGTTACATATTGTTTTAAGACAGAGGTTCTTTAGAAGAGGCCACATACCGATTTTGAACGTAATCGAATCACTGTAACTCATTTTAAAAAATCCTAAACTTCGAACGAGATGTGCGACCGGAAGATATGGTCCGATTTCAAACATTTTTCTTTCTTTGTGATCATGGGGACAAGTAGTAACTTTTCCGTGCTATTACGATTCAATTCGGACAATTTCGTGTTTTTCGGCCCACCCTAATGTACAACGTCCGAAGCAAAGGAAAGCTCACTTTCAGCATTTTTGGAATGACTTGATACATTTTAATTGTTCAAAACCGAACGGATGAAACTCTGCATCAACTGACGAGGGATCACTTGATGCACCTAACACACAGTCAAAAAGCGCACAATCCAAAAAGAACCTTTCTCAATGAACTCGATATACTTTGGCCTTTGAGAAAGTTTTTATTGATCTTGTAAACCTTTCTCGTATTCACTTTGGACTAATTAAGTTCTCCAACGAGTAAAACTGCAGTGCTTTGGTAATTTTATGACCATATCTTGATTGTGATTTCCACCCCAAATGACACATATTGTCCGAAATCATAACCCTGCATATTTTTCACAACAAATGGTGATTCTTTTTTTGGTAGATTTTCGCGGCTCATTGTTTATGGTATTCAGGCTTTTGGTTCTGCGTTACTAATTATTTAATATTATGCGATAGTTTCGCCGTGCTATGCTGCCGGCTTCGTCGGGCTTTTAAGAACAACAATGGTCTTTTTTCAAAAAATAAATAAACAATATCCAGCAGTTGATGATTTTGAGAAGTAAAAAACTTAATTTCGAATAAGTCTCTTTTCCAGGTATAACGAAGTTTAAAACTATCCTCTCTATTTGATATTATTTGGTCTTTTTTCTATTTCAATCGCCTCCCTTATGAGCCGCGGAAAGTAACTGCTTTCTTTGTGTAGTACTCTTGCCGTCTCGAATCTTAAAACTAAAGTTTTTTACTTCTCAAAATCATCAACTGCTGGAATTGTTTATATACTTTTTTAAAAAAGACCATTGTTGTTCTTAAACACCCGACGAAGCCGGCAGCATAGCACGGCGAAACTGTTGCTTAACACTAAATAATTTAATCGCAGAACCAAAAGCCAGAATACCATAAATGGTGATTCTGATGTTGCTGAAGAACTTTTTATGCAAGAAAAACATTCTAGATCGATAGAAAAATAATTTTATCATGTAAAATTGATGGAAGAAGATTTGCAAATAGATGGTAATACCGGCCTTGTAAAAAGACAAAATACCCTTCAAGATTGATTGTAGATAGATTTACTTAGTAAGATAATTTGTAGAATAAATAGGAATATGATCATGACAACTAACCATATTGTTTCGAGAAAAATGTATTCTCTGATTTGCAATGAAACAAATTTTCAATGTTTCCTACTGCAAACTATGGCGTTAAAAAGTGGAATATTAAAAAGTCTTGTCATAGTTATCATGAAAATATGACATTATGATGAAATTGAGATCTTTCATGTATCATTTTGAGCCAAAATAAAAAAAAAATGTGTGTTCCACCATAGTTCTTGAACTTTGGCGAGGAAATCACGTGCACGAGTGTAAAGATATGCACCGAAGACGGTGAAATTCGAGGTTAAAAATCATTCGACTTTACCGGGATTAGAACCCGGGCCTTGTTCGTATAAACTCCCCCTGAAATTCACTTTGACGAGGCAATGATATTCTTTAATGTGTATTACGGTTGGTAATAATTTATTTGGGACAAGCCGATTACATTTGGTTTCAAGGTCTGGTGTGTTGAGGATACGAAGGGCTATTAGATATATTTTGAAGCGTATCAGGGCAAGAGCTTCAAGTGAAAAGAGGAGTATTATATGGAATTGGAAATGCAGCTGTTTTCCTGATGATTGACGAGTTACCCGAGATAACCGAAAACATTTCTTTACACTTTCTTTTGGCTATTAGTTCACCATTTTCCTTCTTCTAAATGCCTTCAAGTGGATGTAATAGGAAGATACAGGCACCGCCTGATAGGATGGCCTAACAACGGAAGTGTCTTTATATACGAGACAGAAAGGCAATGGGGAAATAGGAGAGTGGAGATGAGTCGTAACCGTGGTCGTAACTTAGCCAAGACGAAGGTATTCTTGTTTGCTGTAAGGATAATTTTATAGTTACAGCTATGCCTACGGGGCAGTTCGTTGAACCAGTGACAATTGCAACTTATTATTTGGCTTAAAAATAAAGAAATATTCAAGCTAAAGACCATGTATATTCACAGAATGAAACAAACACATGGGAGGAAACAATCTGATGGATGACAATATCAACCAATACCGCATATTGAAACCCGAAAAAAGAATTGGTGCAGATTATTCGATGAATCCATGAATGATGCTTGGATTTTATGAAGATACCGTGGAATATGCTGTCACAGCGGAAATTCGGAAGAGTTGGAGAACATTCATAGAGTTCAGGCCTACCTACAGCGTTTTCAGGAACTTACTTATGAGAACGGACGTTCACTTAAGTTGGGCATCAGCTTAGCTGGGAATTGGTGATTCTATGAACACTTGTAGTGCAGAAAATGTTATTAAAATTGGTCGAATTGCACTTGAATTTCAATCTGTAAGGTTCCCAATGACATTCGGTTTGATGGTACAAATCAACTACTTACGAGTTGCGCTTTGAAACAAGTGCGTAGACGGTGTGCCATTGAAGCCTGCACTATACAAACCTGAAATGAGTGTTTGAAATTTAATGCAGGCATTTGCTTGAATGTATAATTCAGCTCTATTATGAGGCATTGCAATAAAAAGTAATTACATTTGGGAGTACCGAAACTTTCCTCACTTTTTTTTAACTTTCAAACATTTTTGTGAATGCTTTTCTATCTGTACATCTTTCAATATATTATCTAACTATTACATGGGGTAAGCATTATTTTATATTACTCTTCCCTGTTACCCTAGAACGTGACGTACTTGTACAAACCTTTTGAGTATCAGAAAAACGTAAATAATTATTAGTGATTACCAAGCGATTTCTGATGCATAAATTCCACAAGTAATCAATTTTTACTGCATAAAATAATACCATGACTTACGTCCTTAACATTCCTATAGAATGTATTCTCGTCAAAATATATCTACGGTGTTCTATCCAATAAAATCCAGGGACTTGCTTCTCTAAGTTCTCTTTAGCAAAAAAATATGATTTCAACGAAAAGGGCAAATCGATGAAAAAAGTCATGGGGAAAGCCCAGTGGTGTCGTTTAGTACCACCCCTATCTAAAGGGGAGAGAGGGTAAATAACACCAAATTATGTATCTGCAACCCGGAAGCAACGTACACAAAATATGAAAAAAAAATCAACGTCTATCGAAGAAAAAAGTCAGGCTTTAATGGGTTTAATAACTGTTGAGAATAGTTCCAGCGATTCTCAGAGGAAACTATTATTTTGCAAACATAAAAAAAATTGGACAAATGCATTCATTCTGTTTAAAAAAAATATTATTTACGATATTTTTAATTGCCTACCATGGACGTCAAAAAAACTTGTCTGGAAAAATTTAATCTCTTGTAATCTTCCTCCAGTCCTGAAATTAAACTTTCTCATTAAATAATGTGGCCAGATAATTTTTCATTTATTTCACAACCTTGTCACTCTCTATTCATATAAAAGTTTACATATTCGTGTTATAGTATCATATCGGAGGTACAGACGACAAAATAAATCTCCCGGCATTTTCCACGGTTTTTAAAATAAATTATAGTTGTGCCCGTAATTTACATTTAGCATCCTAGAATAAAAAGCAGGATTGGCTAAAACTATTGCTTTCTGGCTGACAGATAATATCATTCCTCATAAACTAAGCAAGTATCTCATAAAGACTGTATTTTTGTTGTATTTGAACGCCTCTAAGTAATATAATTTAATTAGTGAAACGCGAAATGTCTGCAACACCATGAAAGGAGAACTTACTCATTCAAAATTACATTTATTCGGTACACATAAAACTGGGGACATAACTATTAACCCCAGGGCAGCGGAAATTTTAGAATATAGTGCCAAATAGGTTAATAGGTTTAAAGTCAGTAGCGCGTGCATTTTACTTATTTGCGAAGACTTCACTGCCGAATTTGAGACGGCGAACTCATGGCCCGAGACCAGGTTTTCATGTCCTCGGAATTTAATCTAGTCGCGGAATGTAAATTGCTGTCGCAGTTTAATTAGTCAACCTGCAATCTGCCCTTGGTATTTTAATTACATCACTCTCAGGTTGAACTTAAGCGGAATGCGAGTGATCCATTTCCGTCTTCCTGTGACGACGTTATTACAGGTCATTTATTAAGGCTGGCGCTAGTAACCTGAATCGCAACAGATCTTTAAGGCAAGTGGGTTGACCTAATTAAATTAAGACTTACATACTTCGTCATATTGCACTGAATTTTATAGGATTTTTTTGTTGGGATTCCTTGAGTTTCCTGAGGGATTTTAACAGATGGGTCATGGGTTTTCAATCAATTGTGTCGGAGTAGTTAGAAAAAACTTCGCGAGGAGAAAGTGGGGCTCAATGGTTAATTTCTCTGCAAACATCCATTTAACAGAACAAATAACAATTGTTGTTAACATTCATAGTTTATAATATATTTTTATCTCATATAGCCACGACCTTGAGCAATTAGGGAAATGTTTAGGCTTATAAAAAACGCATTTATGAATTTACACTAAATTTTATTTTTTTACTAGTTAGCTGGACATGTTTAAATTACGGAAAAAAAGTTTTGGCCGATTCTGAGATGGAGTATTTGAGAAAAGTTTATAAACAATTTTTTAAACATTAGTAATTTATAACAAGAGGGTATAGAAGAAAATAATTTTTTATTGATATATTTGCATTCAATAAAGATTTAGCTTTAATAAAAGCTATTCATCATTGTTGTATGACAATTACAAGCGGAGATATAAGTGATAATATGATTTATGGCTCGGATTTTTGCTAAAAATGCGAAAAAATTAAAATATGATTAATTCACTCAAAACATTTTTTTTTCACAAAACGGTTTGAGGGTATTCAGTTTGAGTTAATATTGTACCCATACACCAATTATTATCAAAATCTTAGACCCTAAGGGACAAACATTTGTTGAATTGAGGTGGAATGACCCAGATATTGTTTACGTATCTTTCAAAATTATATTTTCTCGCATATTAAGCGGGAAAATATTTTATTAATTAGGCGTGCATTACAAAAGAGTAAGTTTTTCTTTCCTGCCCTCCAAAAATTACTACTTTCCACACAACGCATTTTAGTGTACAACTGTTAACGCACTGCAGAGTATTATAAAGTCCTTCCTGCTTATACCTGTACGTTAACTGAAAGCCATAGAATACGCAGGGGAGAGAGAATTTGTAAACCTTCCTGTAAATCAGCCACCCCTTGGAATTCTAGCGAACATGAGAGGGAGTAAGCACGTGTTTTGCAAAGTGGGGTGGGAGGGAGGGAGGGAGGGGAAGGGGGGTTGTTTTGGTAAAAGCTCCGCTGCATAGAGTTTCCGCTGCGCCTTGCTGCATGCGGCGTGTCTTGGAACGAGGGGTGGTTGTCGCAGGGGGGGAGCGAGGGGGACGAGGCAAAACGTTGGGTGGGAATAATTTCGGGTGAAACTGAAGGGATTGCTTTTGAAGCGTCGAATTATTTCTTCTTCTTAAGGTGGTTCCACCGTAATATGACTTAAATTTCATTTTATTCATACTCTGTCTACTGGTAAAAAAAAGTTGTCCTCTATCTGATATGAACAACTAAATAATACCTTTCCACGCTATATTACTCTCTAATTGAACTTGAAATTACATGGCGCTCAATTGGAGTATGAGAGAAACACGGGGAAAAATAGTATTTTTCCATAAAATATAAATGCCATTTTTGCGGAAAACTATTTATAAGAAGGAAATGATCCAGAGAAATTGAATGAAAATGTAATTTAGGCATCTTACCACCTTATTTGTTTAGTTATTAGGGAATTACTGCCGTAATTGAAGTCAAAATGCGGTAACTCGTAGGAAATGGCGCTGCAGTCGGCTCCTATGGCTGGAAAAAAGCGCTCATTTAAAATACATTCGTGGAATAATCTGAAAATTATGTTCCTTACTTTTGGGTTTCTATAGGCAACGCATTGCATCAGCGAGAGTAGGATTTTTGGACAAAATATAAAAAAATGTGGAATTTAGTATTTGTTTTGACTCTCACAGTCGCGGCGGAACCTTCTTAAGGTTAGGTTTCTACAGTCACATCCCGCATTTTAATCTCCATTCCTCCATCTGTTTTTCTAGTTGTCCCAGTGTTCCACGACTTACCTTGGCTTACGGACAAGGAACAATAAATATATATATATATCATAATTTCGATATCTGTTTCTATAATTGGACGGTAAGGAGAATCAACTATACCTAATATTTGGTAGTTATCCCACTTTTCTTATCCACCCACAAACGATTAAAACGCAGTCCTCAAATGTGATTACCGGCCACGTTAATTGATAACAGACTTTAAATACTGACAAAAGTGTCCTAAATAATGGAATGGTGACAGTCGGCCATGAGCCGAACCGCTTTTAATCAGGGAAGAAGGGCTTTGCAAATACAGTGGTCGCGTCCTATTTCTCGCGTTTCGAAAATTTGACCGAGTTGTGATTGAGCGCCTTCGGATCAGCAACCTCGGATGTTTTTGCATTGACGTATAATATTAATATTGATTGTGAAATTTAATTTAAAATTATTCAATGAAATTCAACATTGACTCTCAGCTGATTATTTGAGACATGATTGTGATATCAATGTTAGGCTTTAATAAGTCAAGAAGAGTATGTAAAAGAGTAAGAAATTAAATATTGTAAGAAAAATAATGAAGATAATAAACTTATTTAAAGATAGACGATCTAATGATGGCTAGATATTACATTGTAATAATAGGAAAAAATCGGTGGTGAAAAATAAATTCTACAGACGCGTTAAAATGTTAAATGACGCACTATGATTGAACAAAGTCTTTGAGTATATTTCTTTCTACTTATTTTTCTATTCGTCACTTCCATCTCGCTATTTTTTTATTTGCTATTCGTCACTTCTGCTATTCGCCGGGTAGCCACATTTCATTCCGGGAAAATCCCCCGGTCCTAGGAGTACGTGAACGCCGCTCGCCGGCAGCCACTCTAGTGGCGATGTAGTACACACGGCTACCTGCGGTAAAAGGAGCCCGGCGACACAAAGTATGCATACGGAAGGTTTGTCGAGTTTTTCGGTTTTGGAAAATGTACCCACTAATCCAATATGTACGTAGGAGAGACAAAAAGCAATACGCTCTTCTGCTCTCCGGTATCCTCAAAGTTGGTCAAGAATATAACTTCATAAATGGAATGAGGGAAATAAGAATAAGGAAGATCCTAATAGGAGGAAGAAGGGTAAATTATGAGGGAAAATTTGAAGGATACTGAGGCAAAGGCTACAGAATACAGAGGCTCTGACGACGTTGATAATATTTTACGAAATTCGACATACTACGGTAGATCAGATCATGAGAATAAAATTAGGGAACTAGACTGCAGAACGGACAGACTTAAAATGTCATTTTTCCCACGAACGATAAGGGACCATAACAGCTGTCAATAAGACCTTTATCTAGGTTTGTCGTTAGGTAGTGTAGCTCTTAGTAGTAGTACTCCCTAATACTTGAATCCTTATCTGTTGCCTAGTACTAACAGCACGCCTTGCATGTTTTCTACATAAGTCTTGATTCTCTGTCCATCTGTGTAGTTGTAGAATGCATATATATTAATGGTCCCTCTCCATTGTGATAGTATCTGTAGTGTAGTAGTGCATGCTTGTGAGGCTTCGTCTCGTGACAAGCATTAGCGATTTATGCTAATGCATAATTAGTCGTAGTTACACTAACTCTAGGGTATAGTATAATGCATGTTGGTGATTACTCACCCCCTGCCTCACACCCCTGAGGTGGCTTGCAGGGCATTTTGTAGATGTAGATGTAGATGAATATACTGAGGGTTAGCGGGTCTGCTGAAGAGAGTAGATATTGGGGGATAATATTTGATAAATGAAATAAGGCAGGGGGAGAGTGTTGGGATATAAAAATGTGAGTGTATCTACACACTACACTGCAAGCCGCCGCAAAGGCGTATGGCAGTGGGTGATAGGACCCCCATTAAGGGAATAGGGAATAGGGAAAAGGAGGGGGGGGAGGAAAGACATGAACTGTATATCTACGATAGGTATATATTATATTAGTGTCACGCTGTTTGAGTTGTAACCACTAATGGTGGGTAGCAGGAATTTTTGTAGTACCTCTCAGTTCAACAGTGTATCTATCTTGATATGTCGCCTCTATGATTTCTAGAGATGTAGTGCGGGGTCTAATCAATATCTTCCGTGTCGTAATGTAAATATAAAAGAAAGAATACGTGGATAACGTAAGGTATGTGTCCTATCAGTATTGATAAAACCCATAGGATGAGGATTTATCTGTTTAAGGAAAGGCGTGTCTCGTTCAGCTAATGTAAGGGTTCATGCATTGACAATCTTGAATGGTCATTAAGAATAATAGGATTTTATTCTATCCCGGCGAATTATACTTGTAAAGATTTCTTGGGAATTCCACCGGTCATCTAATCTGCCGTTCTAACAACTACTGGGATAGGCTTGCTAAGCAAGTCGTTGAGAGACGGCTATAAAAGAAAAATTTCAACCGAGACACGGCTTTTAACATTAGAAAGTCGTGGACCCTGATTTTAAAGAACATTAATTACGATAGAACTGCTCATTTCTATCGCAGTTTTGAAGATCCTTCCGGCCAATCAGGAGTCACCTGATTGTTGTAACCGATTAAGGCTAACGTTGTTTATACTCAACGGCATTTACTCACCCTGATGACGATGGACGAGTCGTCCGTTGAAACGTCGGTGTTGATTGTAACTTTAACCCGGTGAAATTCCCGATAATATTTCACAAGCGTCATTAAGTATACTTTTTGGAATTTTTCATTCCACTAGACATAATGAAGTAAACTAACCTAGTGTATGCTGCATTTGTGCATCGCAACCCTGACCGGTTTCAAGGCTCATTGTGTTATTTTAATTCTACATCTACATCTGCATACTACCCCGCAAGCCACCTCAATAGGCGTATGGCGGGGGGTGTTAGGACACCAGCCGTTTGCATATAAAAAGGAAACGCTCTGATGAAATTACGACTAGCATTTATTATAGTCCCTTATTGTTCGGGGGAAAAACGAATTCCCATACCTATCCGTTCGGCAAAATATTTCTCTTAATTTATCGTTTCTGTCGGACCTGGAAATATAGTGGGGTTCTAATATGATGTTCTCCGTGTCGCTCTGAAAGATATCTATTCTCAATTGCTCAAGTAATCTAAGCCTAGCGCGCAGCCTCCGAGTCTCTAGCGGCTCCCAGCCTAATTCGTCTAACATCTGCGTAACGCTGTCTGTACGCCCGTAGCAGTTTTTGACGAATCGCGCAGCTTTCCTTTGTGTTTTATTAGGTTCCCGGAATAAGTCTTTCTGCGCCGGATCCCATTACGCTCGCTGCATATTCAAGGCGTGGCCGGACGAGTGCGAAATAGCACCTCTCTTTTACTTTTTCATCCGAAAATTTTCCCACAATACTCTCGACGAATCCTAGCTTCTTCAGAGCTCTGCCACAAATATTTGTTATATGTTCTCCCCACGATAGGTCCGAAGTTATCGTAACTCCTAGATACTTCACCTCATCTGTCACCTTTATGTTAACACCATCCACAGCATATACATGGGAATATATTGCGGACGACCTCCGCAAGAAATGTACCGCCGTGCATTTGCTCAGATTAAGTAGTTCGAGTCCCCACTCTTTGCTCCACACATGAACGGGGACTACTCCATTCCCGGGTATGAGTTTTTATTTATACTAAGGAGCACATAAGATAGAGGAGCGGTAAGGGAAGTAGTGGCTTGGTTGAAGAACAATAGACGTTAAGATAAAGGAATATTGGTAACGGCTTTCGGGCGTTCCTCCGCGTTGTCTTGTCTAAAGGCTACGACAGTTTCCCCAGCCATCCTGCTGGCGTCTTCAGGTCAGAAGTGTCGATACGTTGAAATTGGCCGTCTTATATAGGAGCTTGGGAGGTCGTAGGTTGGCTCTGATTGGTCGGGTTAGTCCCATGGTCGCAGGTAGGCTGTGATTGGTCCTTGATTCTGAAGACCCTTTTCCAAGCGTTAGCTAACGTGTACCTGTCTTCTCTGTTGTAATTTTCTGGCTGCTTCGATATTTCTGAAGACGCCAGCAGGATGGCTGGAGAAACTGTCGTCGTCTTTAGACAAGACAACGCGGAGGAACGCCCGAAAGCCGTTACCAATGTGGAGAAACGCCGCGGAAACCTCAGATCCAAGATAAGGGAATGTTTAAGAAGGAAGAGATTAAAATATAGACTAAAGATCAAAGACACCAAAAATTAAAAAAAAAACTGAAAATTAGCGAAATTCAAAATCTTCTTTTTTATGCACCTGTCCTACCTCTGAATAATATTCCGTTAATTTGTCCGAGAGTACGTTTCAACCCTTGAATATTTCGTCATCTGCACATCCTTTTCTCGCTCACTGAAATCACTGCTTAGCTCAGGTCCCCTCTCTCTTATGTTCGGCTCAAAGTATATAATAGCTCGCAATTGGCAAAAAATATCTATATATAAAACCCTCATTTCGAAATGATGCGATAGCGTTGAAGCCAGTCACAGGTGCACGCAATGGTAGCGTAGATTATACATGGTTTATTTATTGAAGGTGGTTTGAGCGAGATAGTTCCCTAGTCATAATGGAGACCATATTCAAATTTTATTTTTTTATTACAGCGTCTGCAAGAAGAATGAAATAAATATTGTAATATTAATGGCGCAAAAAAATAGTTATATATTACCAAGATTCTCAGTAATTAAATAAATAAGTCTACATAAGTCTCTAACTTGACTCCCGCTTTTTTCCCGCCGTACGGATGAAAACCCTTCAAAACAGCAGGTTTTTTTGCGATTCAGTAAAAATTAAGGTGTGAGTAATAGATTAGTTTTTATAAAAAGTTGAGCAAACATGCAATCTACACACCGTTAGTTTTTTTAAGAAATCTAGGTGTTATAAATTCCTAAACTGTTTAATATTCTCCCTCTAGAGCGTTCAGCTATAATCTATCCCATGTAAAACAGCTTATATTTACAGGCAAATAGCTCGAAAATTAGTTCGGCAAGGGGTTGATATTTTGATACCATTGCAAAGATGAGAGTTATTCTCTATATAATGAGGTCAATTTCATCAAATTCTAGGTGAAGTGATTTTTCGCTCAAACTACCGAGAACGTTCGGTGGCTTCACTCAATTCAGGGAATTCGACGAAACTTGCTGGAAGCATTAATTATGTTTTCCTAAGTCTACCGGAATTTTTTCAAAATTATTTACCGCAAATTTCTTAGGATATTTGATGTGGAAGTGGGCATGAAATTACATGGGTTCTTATGAGAACGCGAGGTGCGACTAGCTTCATTCATCGAAGAGAACGTTTTCTAGTAAAGAATAAGAAAAAGAAAAATAATTTAAATCGTCAAAGGAATAATGTATGAAAATCATTTGATATACTTTATTTTTATTATTTTGTTTTTCTTATACTTAACTAGAATAAGGTTCTTTTTGATGAATTAAGCTACTCGTACCTTGTGTTCCCATATAGAACCCATGTAATTTTTTGTCCACTTCTCGATCAAATATCTTAAGTTCTCTGCGGTAAATAATTCTGAAAAAAATCATGTAGATTTAAGAGAACATAAGCAATGCTTCATAGCAAGTTTTGTTGAATTCTCTTAAGGTGAGTGCAACCAACGAAACCTCCTTAAGCACAGAGGCATCGATTCCAATGAACAGCTCACTGCAATTAATCCCTCGTCTCAGCGATGGGGATGTGGACAATCGGGGAAACCTTCTCAAAGGAACGCCGAGAGGAGGAGGAGAAGAATTCGTGGGTGGGTGACATGGAAGAGGCAGGACGACGCACTCGGACGGTTTATCTCCAAAGCATTGCTGAGGGAGGAGGGAGGGGAGGAAGAGAATCCCTCGGAGACGACAAGGAGGGGAAGGTGGATGGAGACCAGATGGTGGTGTGACCCTGCCGCTAGGGACGACGCCGTCTCAATCCCCTAGCGGACCACGCCACCTCTCTCGATACCGACTCGAAAACATCATTCTGATTCCTCACAGATCAGTTCTTGCTTGCTCCTTACCTTCCACTGCGCAACACACGGAACTTCAGCATTTTTTTCTTCTGTCCGAGGTAAGTACTATCGAACGAGGGGACGGGTGGATTTAAAAGAGTAAAAATTAGATGTTTTACTTATTTTTAGATAATCTACGGATTGAAATAGTTTTAGATTGAAGGGAATAAGGATCCTAGAGATTTTCACATGTTAACTATCAAGAAAGCTTTTTTCTTCGTCTCTGCCAATGTTCTACCCTTCATCATCCGTCCATAATACCTATTCTCTATCCTCCCTTTCCCTGCTTACCAAACATCCACCCCTCTATCACGGTCTTCAGCTTCCTTTCGATCCTCATTAACTCTTACAACCACCTACTTTGCACCTTCCTAATCTCATCCACAAGTTTCCTTTCGTCAAATATCATACCGACTAGTGATGGGTCGGTCGTGATTGATCGAATCCCATGAAAATGTTCTCTGAAACCAGGATCGGTCGATAAGCTACCTATCACGCGAGCGGTCGCGTGTGAGACTTTTTCTCACACACAGATTCATCATAGATTATCTATCATAGAGCGTTTATTGGCAATATATTACACTATATTTAGATTTAATTAATTTCTCTTAATGTTCATTTAAAACAATGATTCCCACATATACACAATTACTGATACGATTACGTAATCATTGTGTAATGATCCGGAAATGGAAGAATTCCTTTCCCAAAATATGCATAAATGTGTTGTTGTGTGACGTTTCAGAATAGCCAGCTATGTCAAACTATATCTCGGGAACTGTACCTATCACTTTCGATAACGGCTAACCTTACTCTTCGTCTTCCCCTCCCGTCCTTGCCATTTTGTCGGAAACATCCTAGTTTCACCTTTCCTATATAATGGCACGGTGGAGACGCTATGAAAGAGTACACTAGACACTCGTCCGGCAGGTAGTCAGACAGTGATTTAATAGTCTCTCATTGGACAGTAATCGGCTATTGGTTACTCTGCAACCATTCACTGATGGTACAGTCACAATGTAGCCATCAGTAGGAGTCGAAGCACGGGCAGTATGGCACGTGCTGCCAAGGCGCCTCGCTATCCATCCGTGCCATGACCAGCAGCTCTTCTCCTTCCCGAGACATTGGTAATATGTGTTAACGTTTGGCTACTCTAGACGCACAAATTCATAACTTGATATTTGTTCATTGAATTGATTATTTTGTGCTTTTAAATAAAATAAACTTTGAGTAAAAGACTTTAAATATTTGTGTGTGATTATTCGTCTCCCGGCACAAAGGGCAAGAACCCACGTAAAATCTTATGCTCTCGGGTTCCCCGCCACACGGATGGGGGCCCGGGCATAACAATTGCAACGTTTACTGGCGATTATATCGTTGGGTATCAATGAAGAAAATTACCATTCTCAAGAAGAAATATTTATTTATGAGGACATACTGTCTCATGACTCATAAATTTGCATTAACGTATCTGCTCTCCTCGAAATGAATCAACTTTGCCCGCATGTTGCGAAAGTGTAACGCAACTGAGCGATACAAAAACACTAACGTCAGTGGTCGCGCGATGAGAAAGTCTCACATCTTGTAGCCGACGGTATCAGACATATCATTACACAGCTGCGGACGCTTCATTTATACTTTATAAGACGGTCGGTCAATAGGAAGAGATAAAAAAAGTCAGCTTGAAGGAAAGGGAACTTATTATAACTCACGATTACAAAGTAAGCACAAGTTTAAATTTGATGTGAGAGAAAATCTCATAGCGTGACCAATGGCGGGTTAAAAGATTGATCGATGAACAGGATCTCTCCAATGACCGAGGAGTTCATCTTTATCAATCACGATAGATATGATTGTATGACATAAAGTATCGATCACGAGATGTGAGACCGGCCAAACGATAATGATATAAAATAAAGGCATGACTCTGAGGTGGCAAAATTTATTGAAAGAAGTGTAATAAAAACTATGCACTAATATCTATCTATAATACGTACATTGCTTAAGTTTACAAATCAATCTTTATCCTTTCACTGAGAGTGTAAACTGCCAAACTTATAATTCAAGAGCATCCATGTAGTCAATAACTTCATTTCAATTCGCATTGATTTCAAATTTTGTATAATAGTTGAATCAAAGAACTAATTGCAGTCATCAGTCTTATCCGACTCTAGCGTAGATTATGCAGCACTTAAGACTCATCTCCTGTCATTACACATTCAGAAGGAGCCTTTTACAAATTACCTCAATTGTAAAAATATCACCACAAGAACACACGCAATACATCACAGCACATATAGTACATATAACATTTGTAATCACTAAATTTACATAATTGCAATTTCACTCAAACACACGATAAACCCTCGTCTTATAAAGCCTTCGTTTCAATATTCTCGAAAAATATTACGTCTCTTGCGCAAGTGAAAAGTGATACCGACTGTAATTGAAAATTGAATTTAAGTGCTACGGTCGGATAATTTGCTATAAATTCTTACAGCCAATTGTAAACGTTGATGGGTTCAAACTACATTCCAAAATAAACTGTCACAGCGTTCTATGCTACTATTTATCATTGGTTTTTATAATGAGTTTTGAATAATTTGTAGTCCATAAAATATGTCACTCTTCAATAGTTTTGTAATCGTAAGGGATATTTCGAATATTCTTCTTGATTATGCTTACAATTACAAACCAAGAACACTGTGTAAGAACAAAACAAACATTTGAACGTATTGCACTATTGTGCCTTCAATTGTTTTCGAAGAATTACCAACAACTCCACGGAAACCGGCACTAAACGAGGTAGCTGTACACATCCGTCATGATTACAGTATATACCCTCTTTGCTCGTTTGGGGGCTTCGGTGTGTGTTTAAAAAAAGTTGACTTTGTCACCATGTTGCCTGCGAACTATAAGTGATAGAGAGTAAGGATAGGTATAAAGTTGTAGGCCTCGATGAGATCTAAAAAAAACAACCAAAAGATTTGAGACCCGACTGCTAGTTTAGAAGCAATCGTGGAAAACCCAAAAAAGCCAAATTTGGCGCCATGTTTCCAGCGAACTATAAGTGTTAGAGAGAAATGATTTGCATAAATGTTAGGACTTGATGAGATCTAAAAAAGCCACCCAACAGATGCAAGATCAGAATCTTAGTTTATCAGCTACGAGACGTGAGGGAAAGAAACATTCCAAAATATCACTTTGACACCATGTTGCCATAGAACTACGATGGAATCTGTGTTTTTGCTAATTATCCGTAAAGTTAATGTCAAGGCGCATACCCATGCGGATTTTCAAGGTCATACCTATACTGGTGAGGGCGTGAGGGAAATAAACATTAGAGTGCTCCATGAATTAGCCGACTTGGGCACCATGTTACCAGAGAACTATGAGGGATGAAAAAAAACGGATAGCAGAGAATCGTAGGCCTACATGAGATCTAAAAAAAACCGCCCAACAGATTAGAGATCCGACTTCTAGTTTAGAAGCTACAGTCGAAAAACAGTGTTTCACAAACATCCGAATTTGGCGCCATGTTACCAGCCAACTATTGGTAAAGTCCAGGTTTTTACTAATTACTTGCAAAGGGAATGTCAAAGTGCATGCCCATGTCAAGTTTCAGACACATTTGACAGTTTTACCAAAATTCGACTTCGGCACCAGAGTACTATAAGAGTTAGAAAAAAACAAAAAGAATGAAGTTGTAGGTCACGATGAGATCTAAATCCCTGACGAAAATAGATTTCAAATCAGAATCCTAGTTCAGGAGCTATAGTAAAAAAATCCGCCAAAAAATGGAAACTCTTCTCTAAATGTTTTGTCTGGTGAGAAAACTAAGAAGCGTAGAACACCAATGTTTTTTGCATGTTTAAGAAAATTCAATTCCCCGTTATGAAAATTTCATCAGATTTCAGATCCGTCCCACCGTTCAAAAGATATGAAGCGAGAACTGAAAGTCGACTTTTCGAAAAGTCCAAAAATCCGCAATTTTTATTTTATTTAGGACACTTCCGGTAAAAAATTCCATGATTTTGGGATTTTTCCTCCGATGAATTCTTTCCAGGAAGGTCCGTGAAAAATTTCAGACTCCTAGCTCGTGTGGAAGTTGTTGGGAATTTGATTACGTGAGTGAGTGAGTCACACATGCGGCTGTATAGTATTAGGAATCACGAATGGCCAGCGAGAGCAGCGTTCGTTACGAGTTTGTATCAATCACGACTTTCCCGAGAGATCATTGATCGTAGGCAATTTGAACAGGTCACTAGCTGGAACATCAATCAATCATGACCTTACACTCACGATCGAATCACAAGTGGCAGTGATAGGCGTGACCGAGATCTCTCAAAAGACCGACTTTGCCCATCCCTAAATGCAAACCACTTCCTCATTTGTCTTCATTTCCGTCCTTTACTTCATCCTCCTTCGCACTCACAACTCGAACGCCTGCAGAATATTCTCGTCCTCCTGCCTCCTATTCCACGTTTCTGATCCATTCAATGCTACACTCAATATCAAGCTCATGACCAACCCCGTCTTTATATTCTTACCCAAGTTTCCCTCTATTTGTTCCCTTCTATTAATGGAAGCGTTTTTCGCTCGCACTATTCTCCTTCTAATGTCTTTGCTATTACATACATATATATTTTTTTAAAGTTAAGTTATTTATTTATGCCAGAATATTCAAATGCCTTTTTGCACGCGGAGAAAATCAAAAACTATTCGGCTTAGTAAATCCTGCATGAAATATTATACCTTCCTGTAATATCACGTATTCAACAAGAGGAATCCAGCTTTATATTACGAATCGATCGATATGGTGACTTTAGGTGTACCTAGTAAAAAGCTCGAAAAAAGTATAATTCAGCACTTGACACGAAAATAATTCCTTCCCATACTATGAACGGGGAGCAGGCCATCTAGGATGACCCGGATCATGAAGTGGATGGTTTTTGGAGTGTTGCCAGGGCGACCTGAGCCGCGGAGGTTGGTGTCATCCTGCGACCACCCTCCGATCTTCGGCCGAGAGACGGGAAGTGGAGCCGTTCACGAATGACGACGACGTCGAGTGCACACGTTCGGGTCATCTGCCCTCGGACGAAGCACACATACTCGCGGAGAAAGCATTTATATGTACAATAAGATCGGAGAGCTCCCATATCATATGGGAGAAGTAAGTAATCGAGCTTGGGAATTCCGGAATTTCCCTCGATAACGTATCCACCTCGATGACTTTCATTCCGTTGGATATGCGCTTCCATGAGAAAATAATCTCCTCACAGAATTCGCATTATCAGCAGAGTGCTTTTATCAGATGCAATCAAAGTTAAACTTCTCGCAAAACCTGGGCGCTATTTATAGCTATCTCTTTCACGTAATTACTTTCGTACGGATGGTGAGGATTTGATTATCTACTTAAAACAAGGAATTGATTACTTGAAATTAAATAATTTCGAAACATTATTCTCCTAATTGGGTTTATGACTTTAAAGCCATAATAATCTAACATAAATATTACATTGCCAAGAAACTGTTTATATTTACCCATCTATCTGTTTATATTTACTGTTTTCTAAATTGGAATGGTTGACATCATGTTAGTGTAATTAAAATTCACAGGATTGTTGATATTTGTCAAATTAGTGAACCCGATATAAAAATATGTACAATGTAGTTATCACAAAATTTCTCAACAATTGTTATTTTTCTGTTTATATACCTGTTTATGTTGATGATTTTGTTTTATGATTTTCAATTATCCCTGTGGAGGATGGCAATAAATTTGCATAAACGTTTGCAGTGAAGAAAAAAAGAATTTTAATTGGCCAACACTCAATAAGTTAAAAGGAGATATAAATATTACAGACACATAATGCGAATGAAAGATATACCAGATGATTAATTGATTTAAATTACCAATTATGCAAACTTTGCATAAATTTTTAGGAATAGAAAATACCAATTATCATTGATTGGTGGTGAGAAACGAAATATTTCGACTTCGGGCTCGTTCAATTATATTCAACAGAAAGAGATTACAGTATCTTTCACAGCTTTTTTCAAGTTAAAACATTTTTTTGCATACCAATGCCACGCACCTCTCGCTACACCACAGCCTTACTGCGGAATTGAGAAAAGACGCTCCCAATGGCTTGGATGGAGAAACATTTGTATGGATTATGAGTTTTCAACTTCTGGATAAATATATCCGCGTCATTAGCTGGTGCATTATGTTAATAATTAATTTGCATTAAAATGATACTAAATGTGACAAAAAAGCAAAGAGTACTTAACTTTTTTGTAGATTTTCGCAGCTCATGGTTTATGGTATTCAGGCTTTTGGATCTGCGATTAAATTATTTAATATTATGCAACAGTTTCGCCGTGCTATGCTGCCGGATTCGTCGGGATTTTAAGAACTACAATGGTCTTTTTTCAAAAAATAAATAAACAAGCCAGCAGTTGATAGTTTTGAGAAGTAAAAACTTATTTTCGAAGTGAAGAAGATGTTCTTCCAGGCATAAGGGAGTTTATAACTATCCTCTCTATTGATGTTATTTGGTCTTTTTTCTATTTCAATCGCCTCCCTTATGAGCCAAGCGGAAAGTAACTACTTTCTTTGTTGTTCTTAAAAATCCCGACGAAGCCGGCAGCATAGCACGGAGAAACTGTTGTCTAATACTAAATAATTAATTGCAGAACCAAAAGCCTGAATACCACAAAGAGTAAATAAATTAGGAATGCGACTTAATCTAACACTCGTACATTAATTTTAAGCTGAAATACAATTGGTTACATATTGCTGCATTTATTCATGCCGTGGTGATCATTGTTTCAGATTGAAGAAAAAACTAAAAAAAAATGATAGAAATGTCGAGAGAGGAGATTGAGGGGAAGAAAGTAGCAAACATTTATTGTTGAAAATTAATGAACAAAGAAACATGCATTAGAAGTGGGGAATTTTCAGTGAAAGAGAAAGAGGGAAGAAATATTTGGGTATCACGAAAGAGAAGCAAAACTATTAATAACTAGAGTATTAATTTAGCGATGCAGAAGAATTTTTTAGCGAGGGTTGACTATCCAAGGAAGAGCTTGTGTTAGTATCACTTGAGGTGACGTCATAGGAAGTATCGCCAGCGGTGTTGGAATAAATGCGGAGATAATTTTAAATCAAAGTGCCTTCTCAAGATGTAGATTTAATTAATCCTTATAAGTAATTTACAATGGTATAAGGCTAAAAGGAGTGTCTATCTCATTCGGAAAGGACTCGACTTTGTCTCATGGACGTGACAGCACAGCCTCGACAAACATCAGCTTTTAAATTACTTGGTTTGAATTGGTCGAGGTCAAACGGCAACATGTAATCTTCATCGAGGCTATACCTTAATTCCGAGGCCTTCCTGAAGAGGGCATCTGGAGATCTTATTGCTTCTATTCTGAAATTCTAATTTTCCCACAAATTTTTAGACTCAAGGACATTGAACCTTTTCCCCTCTTACTCTCTTCCCTTCAATGATACACATGGCCTACTTAGAGCAAATATAACTCAGGTGACTTGTAGATGTGCCAGTGGCGTGAATATTGAATCAAACGTTACTCAGTTTTGTGTCAGAAGATGACTAAAATTTATAAATACGAGAAAAAGCAAATATGCAAAGTTAAGATAATGCACAATTATAAGAGAAAGTGTGAATAAATATTGATTAAACTGAATAAGGAGCAATAATCTAAGGATTAGAAGTGCGATATTCCACAGAGGAAAAAAATCATTCGCCTTGACCGGGACTGACCACCATTCTCCTATAAGGCCACCAAATAATCCACAGGGGAGAAGGACGCCTCGGTAGCTTAACTGGTTAAAGCACTCAGCGTGAAATCGAGGGATCCGGGTTCGAATCCCGGACAAGGCGAATGATTTTTCTCCTGTGGAATATCGCACTTATGTGCACTTGCGGGTGACTCCGTAAAGGTTACTACCGTGGCTAGTCCCGGCTTCCTCAAAATTAGCACTAAGGATGAGACTTACTTACCCGACAGAGACACGGGTAGCGAGTGAAGAGGAGTTGAAAGGAGTAATGCTTCTCATTGCGATAACCATTCACTCATATTGTGTAAAAAGGAAGTACCGAGATTATTTATCCCCCACAGTGAATTCTGGGTCAAGTTTATAGCACACAATATAATATTGGGAACTAAGAAATGAGGAGCAAGGAGGAAGCTATTATATTAAAGTAATTTTACCACCTATTCACTAAAAACGACCAAGGCACACAAGAATCTGAAGTTGAATGGTGCAATACATTCGAAACATCATCAAGTAACTCTTGAATCAGCGCAAGGAAAAATCCCAGTCAACACTGGTGCGCTATCATCAGAGCAACACCGAACGAGCCCTTGACAGAAATTAGTTAAAATACACCAACAAATCAAGTCTTCCTATCAGCTGAAGACAAGGTTCAGTGATAGGAAGCAAATAGAAGAAACGAAACACTAAATAGACCCATGCCAGAACACATTAACTTACCAGCATTCAAAATGGAAGTCTGATAAGGAAGAATCACAAAAAGACAGGTCAAGGAGAGATTGAGAGACTATGGATACACCATACTCCATGGATCATGGCAAAATGAAGCTATGAAGCTATAAACACTATAAATAGGTTCTGATATTGCCCAGAATGCAATCTCTTGGTTTAAAAAAGTCGACTGCCGGTTTCTCGGGGACTCGATCGGTAGCAGAGAGTGAGTTTTGATATTCAGTGGCCGTTGCGTCTAATATCACAAGCATTTTTGAAAACTTGTAAGCATCAGGCTTATTCATCGGAATGGAATTACATGTAACAAATAAGGAAACATTAATTAATAACACAAACACATACTTACCAGCAATGGCTTCTACGGATTACCGTCTTTTTAACGAGTATTTCTTGGTCGTTACAGCGAACCGATTCCAAAAAGTAAATCTTGAGACTATTTACTTTATAATTACGCTGATTGTAGCCTCTGCTCACAATAATTGAGGCTGATTTGTTTAATTTGTTTAATTATAGCACTATGGAGGAATTAGGGTGGAAGAGATCCCAGCGTCATAACTTATTTATTAACTTCAACTCATTATTTACGTAAGACTCCAGAGCGGTCGGCGGTCTTTCGTCTCCAAGTACACGGAGGGAGGAATCCGCCATGGCATTCAGTGCACACCGTCTTTTCATTAATGCTAAATCAAGTTTGTGCAGTAAAACCAACCATCCTCACCAACTAAATCATTTAAACGCAACTCGTGTGTCAATAAATAATTAACATCCATTGAAATTCAGAAGGAATGTCTAATTTTTTGGAAACAAGGATATGAAAAGCTCTGATTGCCCTGCTTGTCTCCGGGAAGGCCTCTCAGTTATCTTCCCCATTTGCAATCACGAGCCACCCTTGACGAAGGCCGGCGTATTTGACCAAAAGCAGTGAATCGCGAGTAGACAACTTGTGAAAATATTTTATGGCTCCGTGTAAATGGCGCTTCGGAAAGGTTTTGCCGTCAAATTGTCGAGTGAATGATGCTGAGGATTTCACTTTTTCCGCAGCCACTGCTTTTCAAGTGTGGTCTACTTTTGAGTATCTGTGTCAACGAGTCGATTTGTATTCTGGGTCGCGAAGTAATATCCGAACCGTCTGGACGTCGCGAGTAAAAGTAATCCTATTATTCAAGTTGAACGAGTAAGTTTTATATTAATTGCCGGTGCAAGGATAACTCTTATGCCTGTTGCTCACGGTAACATTTTCAGTAAAAAGTTTTATAAAATCGACTAATTTTATAAAAATGAGCTTGCTAACGATAAAACCGTTTTATAAAACCTGTTTTATAATACGTTTTACGGAATAGGACATGTTCTATTTCCATAAACCCGTTTCATGCAACAACCAATGAGATGTTCCGCTCATAGCGTTGATAATAATCTCGTATCCATGGGAAGCCAAACAAGAAAAATGTAAACAAACATGGCTGGAAGTTCATGGAACGTTGAGGCAGTATCCTTCTTGTTGTAAGAAGAATGCGTTAGAGAGCCTTATCACCGTTGAGTGCAATAAGAAAGTAAGTAAATAAACAATACATATAGTTATTAACCTAACAGTCATCCAGAAGAGAGTGCATTTATCATTTCACGTGTTTGCAAAGCGTCTCATAGATGGCAGATTATCAATAGTTTTACCGTGAGCAAGCAAGTACGTTTTACATACGATTCATAAAAGTTTCAATAAAAATGTTTATAAAACTCTTTTATGGAAAATTTTACCGTGAGCAACAGGCATTACATTGATAGAACCAACTAATCGCTAGTGCATACTATATATTTATTTCCGTTTTCTCGTAATATGTAATAGACAAAGAGCAAATTGTTATAACGTGAATGTTTTTCCTTTTTTTTAAGTACCCTTCCAATTCGCATATCAAGTACTGATGGGAGTTTCAGGATTATATTTCTAAGCAAAAGATCTTTTCAAATACTAGGTTTAAAATTGACGATAAGATTAGGAGCACATACAAGCGTATACATTTTAATACTTTGAATATTCAGGGATATGATTTAATTATATTTTTATAATAACAAAAATATATGTTTTAAAACTCCATGTCGCTTCTTAAATACACTCATTTCTTCACTTTTGTTTACTCCTCATAGGCCTCCGCATTTCATCGCTGCCAACTTCTAATAATACAGCCTGCATATTATTTTACGGTCACCAATAGGTACTTATATATACTCTCCAGTGAATTCAGAGTTATGTCTCAATCTCCAATGTCAACTGCCTTTTCCAAGTCGATTAATCCAATGCACGAATGCGGACCGGTGTTTTGCTTTTTAATTATAAGAAGTCCCAGCGCCAAAAGATGCTTTCCTCATTCCACTGGTTTCATTGAAACCAAATAGTTCTCCATCCAATTTTATCTTACCTCCTGTTAATAATTCTGGACAGAGTTTTTAGATGCATTAACAGGGAGGCCAATGTTTCTGGTGTCTTCAAGTTCATTGGCACGCCATTGGTTGCATAAATATCACAAATTAAATTACAAAATATTCTTAATATTTTCCTTCGTACAAATGCAACTCTGGGGGAATGTCACCAATTTCTGGTTCATTTCTATCCTTCGGATCTTTAATTGCAGCTTCAAATTCTGATCATAGGCATAGAGCAAGTATCATAGAGCACCATTTGCAGATTAACCTATAGGTTCTTTACCCTCAAGAACCCCGATTTTCAATCCTTTTCTACTATAAAGTTTCTCCAAATATTCTTGACACCAATTTGTTTTTTGTGTAAGAATTTCACTTTCTCTACTTCTGAGGACTTGGCGCACCTGCGCACAGAATGCTATTCAATGTCCCTTCTTTCAGTTCTGTACGAAGCTTCAACTTTTCCAGTTAGAGTTTATCCTACTCCTTTTGTAGAAATTTCTCATCCATTTCATACTGAATTCTATTTGCTCTAACACTGAATACCTATATTTTTTATTACTTTATCAATCTGCTGGCCTTCTTCTGTTCAAAGGTTTTCCGTATAAACTCTATTTTTCTTTAGTAAGATCTTGTACTTACTGTAATTCCACAGCTATCATTTTTATGGTAACCCTCTTTCTAATTTATCTTCTTCTTTTTTCAATATTCATTTTTTATATCTTGCCATTATACTTCAATTGATATCTCAAGGGTATTTCCTTTTCAAATTTATCTAAATACTTTTAAGTGGCCGATTTGATTTTCATTTCCTTCAATCTTTTTGCCTAACAGAGATGCCCACAGCTTCTTGAACATGAGGTGGCATTTCTCGACAACCAAATTGTGATCACTGTCAATATCCGAACCAGGGTACTGATTGCAATTTTCCCTCAATTTCTCAATCACACTTCCACCAAAATATAATAAATTAGGAACCTACTTCAGCCACCGAACATTTTTCACGAGTACCTTCATCGTGGTTGGCGTCCTTATGGTAAAATTCCATTTCCGATAGTAATTATCTTTCTATTCTGCTTGCACATTTCTTATCGTTTTTTTCTATTTCATCGTACATGTCCTCTACTTCGTTTTTTATAATTTATGGTGCGCATGGACCTCGGCCGTGTCCCTAGATCCACTTGTTCCTGTATTATCATATTCATCAATTGACTGCACAGAGCTCTTCACTCTCTTACCTCTGCATTTCCTAATTATTTTCCTCACACCTGCTTGTCCACCCGTTTTGGACAACGCTGTCGCTAGTCTGGTCCCCTTCAAGTAGACGATGCGTCTACCACAAGATTCCAAATCATAAAAAACAGAGTGATACTAATTCTTGGCGATGCTAGGATTGACCATTAAGAAAATTAATTTATATAATGGAAAGGTCTGCCTAATAAAATAAGAAAAAAATGCTTGATAGATAATATTCATAAAAAAACATTTAAGGACGTTCGGTGGTTTATACCCTATTTATAATTATAATTTACCTAGTTAATGTGCTCTATTTCATAAGGACGTTTGGTGGTTTCACTCTTAACTTAAAGGGAATTCGACGAAACTTGCTTCAAGCATTGATTATGTTTTACAAAAGCTACCTGAATTTTTTCAAAATTATTTACCGCAGATTTCTTAGGATATTTGATGTGGAAGTGGGCATGAAATTACATATGGGTTCTTATGGTAACGCGAAGTGCGACTAGCTTCATTCATCGAAAAGAACGTTTTCTAGTTAAGAATAAGAAAAAAAAATAATATAAATCATCAACAGAATAATATATGAAAATCATTTGATATACTTTATTTTTATTATTTTTGTTTTTCATATTCTTAACTAGAAAAAGGCTCTTTTTGATTGAATTAATTAAGCTTCTCGTACCTTGTGTTCCCATAAGAACTCATGTAATTTCATGCCCCCTTCCACATCAAATATCCTAAGAAACCTGCGGTAAATAATTCTGAAAAAAATCAGGTAGCTTTAGAAAAACATAATTAATGCTTCATATCAAGTTTCGTCGAATTCTATTAAGTTGAGAGTGAAATCACCGAACCTCGTTAAGACTGGTACCACTTCAACCAGTTGGCAGGGTGACCTCAGGCGCACATTGTTGCTTTGCATAGGGTGCAAAATCATTCTTTACCGGAATCTTCAAGGTGAGAATGAGCAATCGGTCACTTCTCATTCATAGTTTGCGTAACTGTCAGCATAGTTATTCACGCAACCAAATTATATGTACCTCTGATAACATGATTTGGATGGATATCAACCGACGCTAATGTAAGCCAAATGGGCGTGTGATATTAGCAAACAGGGTAGAAAAAGATTTCTCTAGCATTGTGCATTCATCTTGCCTCTTTCAATAAACGGCTTCCTCTACACGGCCCTCTCCTGACTCATCCGATGTACTCACCCCGGCAGCATTCAAAAAAACAAGCTAAGATGTTACCAAAGTTAGTTTCTTCAACGTCTTTGGGCTCACAGTGTCTCCTCATCCGACGATCGGCTCGTAATCAGAGGAGACGAAGCATAAGGAGGTGAGAGCATGGCTGTCGGCAATTGTGTCGGGGAAAGAACACTAAACGGATTTGACAGCTTACAGCTCCTCGCAGTGGAAGGATGAGGAAACTCTGCCTCTTTCCTTTCATCTTTCTCGTCCCTTATCTCGCAAGACGGGCGAGAAGTTTTCAAGATCGGCGGGAAAGGAGGAGGGGGACATCGTAACATCTTGTTAAGACGAGAGCAAGCTTCTTTATCCTCCGCTGCTCTCATCCTCGACACTATAAGAAAGAACATGGGATATCTCTTCCCATCACGCCATCGGCAGTCTCGAAAGAAAAAAAACATTTCAGTGCAAGGCTTGGCTATCAGACGGAAGGCTGTAACACAAAACTGTTTCCACAGCTGCCGTTCATCAGAAAATAACTTTGAATATTTTCTTAATCCATCATTCTTCTTTCCCATGTTTACATCACGCTTTCAAATAATCAGATGGGACAGTCTCTTTTCTTTAAATTTTTATTCAGCCCATATTTAAAAAAAAAACTGCACTTTTTGAAGCACCATCATTTTAACTTTTAAGAGCACTAAATGGGAATTGCTTTTGTATACAGCTTGGCCAACAAACAACAGTATTTAACCTTGTCATCTGTTTTTGTTTACTTTGACGCAGAGTAAATATTACATGAATGTAGTAGTTGGTAATTTAAAACAATTAAATTCTCGCAAAAGAAGAGACAGAGGGGTGTTCAAATGATGATATCTCGGCGCTGGTAAATCGCCTTCTTTTTTTTTGCTTCAGGAGCAGGAAAATTACTGGAGGCACTGCATCAAAGAGGAGATAGTGTTATCGCTGCCATGTGTCGTGGAACCTGTGAAACTCCCGAACGATATCAGCTACAAAGCAAAAGGAAAATCCTAAAAATTGAAGAAATTAAAACGAGCTGGTTCGTACGATTTTTTAAACTTCCTAGTGACTGGGGAGTTACGTAAATAGTTAATCCGGAGATTAAATAAATTGCAAAATTATCAATCACTTTACCAATAACTTAAATTAACGCATTCAATTTACTCTAAAATTCGACTGCTAATCAGAATTGTGGTTAAATGTGAAACGTCATTTTCCTCTTCGTTACGTTATTTCTAAATCCGCATATTACCCAGATAGCCGAATAAGGGCGTGTTGCAGGGAGAGTTAGTACACCAGCCATGGAATAGGGAGGGGATAGGGAAAGTAGTTAAAGGAGTAGTGAAAAGACTAAAGTGAATTCTATGTTATTTGAACGTCTTAGTATTTCGCTCCATATTTGTTGTAACCATTAATAAAAAGGAAAAAGCTAACATGTACGTATATCAGTTCCGTAGCGTATGTTCCTCTTATTTCTGCCGCATATATTTCATTTCGTGAAGATTCGTTCATCGCGGCAATTGAATCGTTCCATTGTGCCTCCTCCTCTCACCCTCCGGACCAATTATTCCCAAATGAATCTACCTTCTTTTGTATAAATACATCCGCAGGCATAGCTTAGAAATGAATCAAAACGCTTTTTGAGGATTACCGTGTATTTTAGCTATCATTAAATCCGATAATTTAGTCACAAAACTGTGCTTTTCCGTATTGGCTGCATGCGAAGAGTTTTAAAATCACTCCCAACTTTTCATTGTGTTCAGCGGGAGGAGGAGTGAGCTGGGGGTAAGGGGAGGGGGGTAAGGGGAAAGGGGGGGGAGAACGCGAGAAAAAGAAGAGCGTCGCATTATCCTGTTAGGCGGCAGAGGGAGAGCGACTTCCTTCCCTCCCAAACCCTTTTTGTCCCTCCCAACCCCTTCCCCCCTATCCCACCTTCGCCCTTCGAGGAACACAATGCAGTGGGGGTGGGAGCAAGAGGGGCGCACGACGGGAGTAGCCAGGGTCGCCAAGGGGTACGGCGCGTGGGACTGGATAAATTTTCGACCCCGTTTTATTTCTGGGAAAGATACAACGTGTCACCACTCCTACCAAGTGTCCTGCCTTAATTAGAATCCTCGTCCCTCCGGTTACGCAACCCGATTGGCCACCGAGCATATTCTCGTCTTGTTAATTAACTCAAGGTTACGCCTTCGTAACACTCCTCCTCCTCCTTCGCCCCTGCCCCTCTTCACATCACTCGCTCCTGCCCCTGAATATATTCTTCAGCTCCATCGCCTTCATATTCAGGAGGAGGACACCTTATTTTTATTTTCCTCCTTTTTTCACCGTTCAAGGAGTTGAGATCCGGAAATAATGAAATCAGGGCCCACCCTTGAGAACCCCTACGGCTCGCCCCTTATATGATAATGGAATGCATGGCTTACGTAACCACCTACTCCGTGATCGCGAAGGAATAGATCAAAGTTAGTTTTTCGTCCCATTTTCGAGTACCTGACATGATGACTGAATCTCCCTGGCGGATGTTCACGTAATACAACGCAATGCCTCTCACTCGTCGTTAATCTCATTGTGTTTCTAATTGCTAGCGCCGCTATATTGTGCTCCTCCTTGGTCCGCGAGCGTCCTCCATCCTTGCTCCTCCTCTCCTTCTTCCACGCTCTCCCACCTCGCGACCTATTTCCTTCATTTCACCGCGAGAGGCGCTTTGGCTTCCCCTCCCGTCTTTTCCAGGGCGCTGGAATATGACGCGGGAGTCTGGGTTGCGGAGTTTTTTCTTTTCTAAGGTTACCGTCGAGTGCTATATATTTGCACACACTCTACGTTTGCTGCATTCAAATGCATTTCTCCACACACTCCCAAGTACCTCCTTCCACACTTACTTCCCGAGAAGCATTCCGTTTCAAGGAGATACTCGAGGGAGAGGTGTGCCATCATGTGCGTAGAACGGTTCCCTCGTGTTTAATGACTACTACCAGTGAACTAGATCATAATCCTAATGGGACTCCCATTCTGAAAGCTGGGGTCGAAACCTGGCTGTGACAGAGATTTTTACAGTGGAATCGCGATCCCTACTCTGGTGCCATATGGAGAACGCTTCGAGTGCAGATCTCTGTCCGTCAGATGGGCCGTTTAACATTGGGCCGTTTAACATTCTGCCCCTTGGCCCCTTTCGCACTTTATAGGTGATCTATTTTAAAGTCGTGATTTAACTCGTAGTGGGTTATTTTTCCCCAGTTATAAATGTTGTGAAAAAATATACCGCGAGCGTTATGATATTGTTGTTTACATCAAGTTGAAGGTATGTTTTCTACTTTTAGGAAAAATGAGTACATAGAAAAATGTTGCTGTTTTTCTTTGGCACAGAAAATATTTACCATTATATGTTTTTAAAATAAAAAGTACGTAGGGGTTACAAGGGTAAAAAGAAAATACATCATTGATATATGAAGCAAATAATCAATTTCACGGAAGAATAAACTATGATTAACGATTTAAAAATACAAATTATCGTAAATGTATAATAATATATTATGAGAGCATTTAATTGTATTATAGTAGACACGGACGCATTAATCATCACAAAGTCCGACATAATCTTTGTAATAAACAGATGCATACTTACTAATCGCCTTAATTTAACTTCCAAGTGATAGGCTCTCACGGTCGACAGAGCCATTGGATATGATGCCATTTTATTTGTTCTTTACGACACGATATAGATGGTGGACTTTGCTTACTTTCACTAGCCCTTCGGTTGTTCTCCACACAACGGGAGCCCCACCGCTAAACGATCCAAAAACACCAAAATCACCACTTCCCTTCTCATAAGCTCCCGGCCGCGCACACAAAAAAAAACAGGTGAGCGGCGTTTCCGTTCCCCACGGAGGAATTCCGCAACTGCCGCGCGAATACAAATGCTACTTATAATTGTCCCGAACATTACTCCTAAGTCACGTGATCTTGAATCGTGTTTGCTCGTTTATCGTAGAAAACATATAAGCTGTGTGATTTTTAGTTGCATTAGACCTGGAGTTATTTGCGCAGGTCAAAGTATATATTCTACAGAGTAAAGTATTGTAGTAGACTTTAGACACTGAATGATTATATATGGATTTGGTACGGTGGCTCAAAAAGGTTGTACTCTAGCCCATGAGGCCACGGGTTCGAGTCCCGGCGGGGAGAGGATGTCACGGGAGAGATGCGATCATTCGGTTGGGTGTCACGTTGCAACGTGGCCGGCCAACTACGAGTATCACTATCATTACTGCGAGTAAGAAACTATGCTAATAGTAAACCTTATTCGTAGATTTTCGCAGTTCATTTTAATTTTGGTAAGTTTCTTTTTGGATTTCTGCGATTAAAAAAAACTTTTTAGCAACAGTTTCGCCGTGCTATTCTGCCGGCTTCGTCAGGCATTCTAAATCAACAATTAAAAATAAAAAAAAACTTGAGCGGTTATTATGTACAGCATGATTAATTAATACTTTAGTTTTTCAAAAGGCTTTTCCACGCATAAGGAAGTTTGTAGCCATCTTCTCTGTTTAGGTTGTTAGGTCTTTATTTCTATTTCAATGGCTTCCCTGATGATCTGTGGATAGTAGCTAACTTCTAAACATAACACTTTCGCCCTTTTGATGTCAATACTGTGACCTTCTATAAGTGTGTGCTCAGCCACGGCAGAGAGTGATACCAATCTTTCTTCCGAATATCCTTCGTTCGTGTTCCTTCAGTCTGCATCCTATGGCTCTCTTTGTCTGGCCAACATATGATTTTCCGCAACTACAGAAAATTTCGTATATGCCTTCGAACATTGTGGGAGATAATTGATCTTTAGCTCTTCGAAGATGATCATAAACTTTGGAGGAGGTGTTAAATCTTGTAATGATGTTATGCTTCTTCATGTGGCTGAGTACATACTTTTAGAAGGTCACAGTATTGACATCAAAAGGCGAAATTTTTATGTAAAGAAATTAGCTACTATCCACGGATTTTCAGGGAAGCCATTGAAATAGAAAAAAGACCTAACAACCTAAACAGAGTAGATGGCTACAAACTTCCTTATACGTGGAAAAGACTTTTGAAAAACTTAAGTATTAATTAATCATGCTGTAGATAATAACCGCTTAAGATTGTTTGTATATTTTTCATTGTAGATATAGAAAGCCTGAGGAAACCGGCAGAATAGCACGGCGAAACTGTTGCTGCAAATGTTTAGTTAAATCGCAGAAATTCAAAAGAAACTTAACAAAATTATACTAATAGTAAATTTTTTCAAGTGTATGCTATGGGATCCAAGTTCGTAATGATTATTGATTATCGTGTACTTAATTCAAATTCTACAAAGCTTCACTTACCACCCCAAGTTGCATGTTGGAAAATTACTTTCCAATGTTTGTAGTTTTGAAGTACAGCCTTATAAAGCTTAAGATATTGCTTATGTGGATTACCTGAGTCCTATTTCTCTAACCGTTTACTTAGTTAATACGTTTACACACCAAGCGTAGGAAATCGAGAAGGAATCTTAAAAGAAAATTTCAGCGTAAATTATTTCAATGAAGAAATGATTTAACGCATTAACGACTGAAAACCACTCTCTTTTAATACACACAATTGAGCAACGGAAAAGAAGTTAGCCATGCTACAGTTTTTAAGATAATATTATCAGCCACATATTATTATTCCCATGGCTAGTAATGTCATTGCTGGATTGATTATACCGTTGCAGCCATGTCACAAACCTCTGGCTTCCTGAGTGAAGTTCATGTTTCTTGGGATGAGATCCTTGCCAGTTAAACATCATAGCACATAAGTTCTTAATGCTCTCTACCGAAGGCACATGGCAATTGAAATGAAACTAATTTCCAAGGGCTTCGAGTTCTCACTTTTTGTTTACCTCCTCACACATCTGGCATTCCTTGAGGCGATGGTTGCAACGAAGGCCAAGGTCGCACGAAGGTCAAGAAAGTTATCTGTATTGAAACGGGCGTTGAGTCAGAATGGTCGAGCGGAATCCGGGAAAAACAACGGTGTTTGAATATTACCCGTCGAAGTTCAAGGGCTTTTCCGAATCATTAATTAATAGGTATGGCCTATCCAAAGTCAAAAAGGTACAATCCTCGCTCAGTTGTACTAAATATTCTCTCTGGCAGCCTGATGACCATGTAATATGCGCCGTGCATGTTTTCTGCATGGGTCTTGAGTCTCTGTCCATTTGTGTAGTTGCAAAATACATATATATTAACGGTCCCTCTCCATTGTGATAATATCTGTAGTGCAGTGCATGCTTTTGAGGCTTCGTCTCGCGACAAGCATTAGCGATTTATGCTAATGCATAATTAGTCGTAGTTACACTAACTTTAGGGTAAAGTGTAATGCATGTTGGTGAATACTCACCCCCTGCCACACACCCTACATCTACATACTACCCCGAAAGCCGCCTCAATAGGCGTGTGGCGGGGGGTGTTAGGACACCAGCCGTTTACATATAAAAAGGAAACGCTCTAATGAAATTACGCCTAGCATTTATTGAAGTCCCTTATTGTTCGGGGGAAAAACCCTTGAGGTGGCTTGCAGGGTATTTTGTAGATGTAGATGTATTAGTAGTCGTCACAGCCCTACTTCACGAAGCAGCCAATTTTTTTGCCGAAAGAAGCTTTCAACTAGGAATAATGATAATTCCTTAACCTATGTACTGGTGAGTATGTCATGGCATTGAATGACTCGAGGCGTCTCTGTTTACAAATATTTCACAAGACCCTAGGAGGTGATGAATTACTAAGTAAATTCTATAAGGTTCTCAGCATGAAAGACTCCTCGTGATCTTTATCTCTCTTAATTCTGGCCAAGGAACAGCTGATAACTTTGCCTAGTGAGTGGAAGTCTGGCGACCTCGAGCATAGGTTCGGGATAAGCTATTTTCTTGATGTGATGACGAGGGTGAATGACTTTTACGGCAGGAGCTATTATGCATGTTGGTCATGCATTACCTCGACATACGGAAGGTAGATGACTCTTTATTTTGAAATGATATCCTGAATCTTCACTCTGGTTTGTACAATGTCATGATCGTGCAATAATGTTTTGGTGACGTGGTAGTCGAGCTTATTAGTCGGGATTTATTGGTCGTTAAGTCATTACTAAGAGGCAAGTTAAACCCTTGATCCATGTAGTCGTCTGAGTGAATAAGAAAATCGAGTCCCTAAACTTGGCTGGCTATTACTTGTTTTAGCAGGAAGTTAAAACATTGGTCCCTGAGTGAACAAACCAAGTCCTTAAACCTTACTGTCTGAGAATTGTTTAAGCAACTAGTGAAACTCCATGGTCACCAAATTGGTCTGGGAGACGAAACAAACCCGGGTCAATGAACTTATCTGGCTGTAGGTATATTATAGGAGATTTTTATTAGATTAGGTTAACTATATCTGTTAGATTTGATGTTTATATATGCTAACTATATCTGTTGGATTTGATATGTATATATACTTCCCGCAAAACTGGAATGTTATTGTACTTGAGGATGGCATAGTGAAAAGCTGAAACACGTGTAGTGAATTTTCAAATAAAGTGGACGTACTAGATCGATTACCTTCTTTATTGATATGAAGTTCCACCACATCTCGCCTGACACCGTTGATTTTATATTATTGAAGGTGAACACGTAAATCTCATGCCTCCTAAGTTCGGCTGGGAGATGATACAAGCACAGGCCCATACTATCACATAATTATATAAACAACAGTTCCGCTTGTTGATTTTACTAGCGTCTTCAAGTCGATGTTCGATCGATGCTCGGTCAATATCAACGCACGCACGTTGAAGACGCAAGATATGGTGAGATGATCCACTGATCAACGCCACGGAAACCTTGGAAACCATATGTTAAAATACACAAGTATCCGTACATGGCTGAGATCTATCTTCATTTTCCCCGACGCTTCGAGACCAACATGACTCTAACAACACGTGCACTGTCTGCGAACGCTAAGCGTTCCCTGTTGACGATGAGGACGCTCCCGAGGAGAAAGTACAACCAACTCCTTGACCTCTCGGCCTCCGAACGAAGGTGAAAAAAAAGAGCAGAGGGCTAACGAGAACCGAGGCCAATAAAAAATAATTAAAGGAATTGTTTGTTTCCGAGAGGGGAAAGCTCCTAAGAACATTTTTGGCAATGAATAAAATGATGAAAACAACGAAATATTCTTTTTGCAATACTTAAAATAATACCTACACATTCAGACTCAATTTTATAATCTCAGATACAATATAATCTCAATACGGGAATAGAAAATCAGGGTTAAGAGAATGCATTACTGAAGGTTGTAACGAATATAAAATACAAATAGCATGCTGTAATCGCAAGCACTTGCAAGCGCTAAGCACCGATGGAGAAGCAGATGAAGTGCTAAGTAGCTATGCCGCTTAGCTAGAGGGTGGGGGGTGAGAATCAGTCCCCCCAGGAAAGGGATGCGACAGTTGTCGATGCACACGTGACTGAATCGTGAAGGCGTGAACTAGGAGAACATTGAAATGGTTACGAAGAAGAAGGGAAACAAATGCTCGGATTTGAGCCAGGTGCACTTCAGTCGATGGTAAACAAAATATATTTTGTAAATCCTATTTGTAAATTTAGCTCAAATATAGCGAATCCAGCCGAGGATACCGTACTGTTTCATCTACATACTACCCCGCAAGCCGCCTCAATAGGCGTGTGGCGGGGGGTGATAGGACACCAGCCGTTTACATATAAAAAGGAAACGCTCTAATGAAATTACGCCCAGCATTTATTAAAGTCCCTTATTGTTCGGGGGAAACACGAATTCCCATACCTATCCGTTCGGCAAAATATCTCTCTTAATTTATCGTTTCTGTCGGACCTGGAAATATAGTGGGGTTCTAATATGATGTTCTCCGTGTCGCTCTTAAAGATATCTATTCTTAATTGCTCAAGCAATCTAAGCCTAGCGCGCAGCCTCTGAGTCTCTAGCTGCTCCCAGCCTAATTCGTTTAACATCTGTGTAACTCTGTCTCTACGCCCGTTGCAGTTTTTGACGAATCGCGCAGCTTTTCTTTGTATTTTATTAAGTTCCCGGATAAAGTCTTTCTGCACCGGATCCCATATGCTCGCTGCATATTCAAGGTGTGGCCGGACGAGTGCGAAATAGCACCTCTCTTTAACTTTTTCATCTGAGAATCTTCCCACAATACGCTTGACGAATCCTAGCTTCTTCAGAGCTCTGCCACAAATATTTCTTATATGTGTTCCCCACGATAGGTTCGAAGTTATCGTAACTCCTAGATATTTCACTTCATCTGTCGCCTTTATGTTAACACCATCCACAGCATATACATGGGGATAGTTGGACGACCTCCACAATAAATGCACTACCTACCTTGACAAGCTATAACGGTTGACATTCAATCGCCTTAAAAAGGGCAGTGCTGCAGATTAATGGTGAATATTAGGGTTTGGTCACATTGGACTTGAATATATAAAGTAAGTTATTCATTGCTCTTCAACGAATTCGCTTAGATCGAGAGTGGGGAAAATAGGGGGTGTCAGAGTCAGTCGAAATTGGTTATACTCTACTTTCAAATTCATCCTTTTATCCTCATTCTGAAGAGACACATTTGTACATTAAGGAAGAGAAGCGAATTTGTTTTTAAAGATAAATAACTTAAAAACTCACACGACTGAAATAATAAATTACCCGCATAAAAACAAGCTGCGATAAAACTTGTCGACTGATCGTGATCCATGCAAACGAGGTGGCAAGTGATAATCTGTGAAACTAAAATGGGTTCTTCTGAGAGGCCCCTCCAAGGATTGGAACGAATCTGCCTAACATGCGATGTTGGCCCGAATGAACAAGCTTCCCAGCTGGCATTCATCTTTAATTCATTCGCTCACGAGGTCGATAGAGGTTTCATATTACAGTCCAGCTATTCGTTTGCTTTTCCCAAATAGTTTACAGCTGCAATTACTGGATTGGTCGTCGGAAAGATAGCCGAACTAATCCTGGAACATTCATTTCCATGCAAGTAAATTGAAAACAAGCTGATGTTTTCAATTACTCATTGGGCATAAAAATTATTACATTTCTTGAAATAGATACTGCAGTCTGAAATGAAAAAGCTACTTTGGATTAATTATTCGCATCCTCTACGGAGTTCAAGGAAGATTAAGTTTTTCATAAATAGATTAAGGTGCACGATACAGAATTGATGCTTTTGTAACATATTGTTTGATTTAAGCGGTAACCGTCCTGGGAAATTGTGTATAAAATAGTAACATTAAACGGTCCGTTATGTATAGTTTATGCAAGATTGTTACGAATAAAGCAGTCAATTTTAAAATAAGTTGCTTTTGTACATATCATTAATTACATGAGGGAAGGAGACATGCGATGATTAGTGGGTATTTGTATTATTTTTTTTGTTTTACCTTGAATAATCTACTGGTGGATTCAAACATTCTAACGTACAAATTATTAATACAAATGATCGAGACGCTCAAAATTAAATTTGATAAATGCCTCACTGGGTCACGCAAATGAAGATAACGCCGTGGAAATCTACGAGTCAATATTTGTATTTCTTAAATCTTATTTAATAATATTTTATATGAAAATAAGCCTTAAACATAGCTTATATACCTTTTGAAAACGTTCAGCACCCATTTCTGTTAAGAAAACTGCTTTACGATGAAATATAGAGCTGTAAATTACAACCGTAAGCAAAATAGGACCACAAGGTGAATTGATACGGGTAACGCCCAGCGGTGCCAAACGGCACCGCTAGTGTTTAACTTCACATATCTCAACTTTTAATCACTAGATCCTGCTAATTCGTTTACCAATATTAGTTTGTGCTTTACATTTCAAGAAAACATTAAGGTATAGCTTTTAAACTAATAATTATAGACACAGTGAGCACTTACCTCGATCGAGTACCTATAACTCATGGGTCCGGAAAAAAGCCTTTTGCTGTGAAACAGACCGGACGATCCGATGTGGTGCGAAACACAATTCACACTAGCTGAATGATAGAAGTAACCTTCTACTAAGTATGCGCACCGAAATGTACGCTAAGAGTCACATATTAGTTACATTGTAGGAGTTTCGGCTCGGTGCTGCACTGCGGTGCCGTATGGCACCCGTGGGCGCTGACGGGTTAATTACATGAGAGATGGAGTCATGCGATGATTAGTGGGTATTTGTATTATTTTTTTTGTTTTACCTTGAATAATCTACTGGTGGATTCAAACATTCTAACGTACAAATTATTAATACAAATGATCGAGACGCTCAAAATTAAATTTGATAAATGCCTCACTGGGTCACGCAAATGAAGATAACTACGGGATTTCATACTTGAATTCGAAATTTCCAGGTGGATTAATTTGGAAACACAATTAACTAATCTTGACCTGGCAAATAAGCTACTAATCCAATATTCCCCTTATCATATGAGTTATATTTATGATAAACCTTTATATTTGGATTAATCTTCATTTACTCTAAAGGGATATACATAAATTATGCCTGGAAACGGGTGTTGCGTACAGAAGACGTATTTAACACTAGAAGGACCAGACCCGTCATTTTGACGGGTAATCTCTACTTACTTAATCATATTGCCTATAATTTTTTTTCTGTCGTCTTAATTTTTTCTGACTTTTATTTATTTTGTATGGTACGTATCCTGTTAAAATATAATTTAATTTTTTCACATAGAAATGGAGTTATACCACCTGTCTACCTTAAAGGACCAACACCCGTCAAAATGACGGGTTAGGCGTTTCTATTTTATTTGTAACGGTAACGTGTGTTTTATCCAGGAAATCACTACACTATATTAAGTCTGGCCTTTTTGATGTTTTAGTTAAAGAAAGTTAGTTTAGTTTTTGATGTTTTAGTTAGGGAAAGAAAAGGCAGAGAAGGGTTATATCGTACGTGGGTGGCCTTACAGCGCAATTATGAGTGTGGCGTCAGTAGCTTTCGCAAGGCTTACGGGAGCAGTGCTTCTTCCTCGAAATTATTTGTAAAAAATTACTCATTTGTATTTATAAAAAAATATATATTGTATATTTGTTAAATAAATATTGTATATTTAATGAAGTTATCAATTAATTTTAACATAAACGAAGAAATATTTAAAATAATTACTACACGTCAAAATGACGGGTAATGGTCCTTCTAGGTAGCCATACAACCCCGGTCCTTCTAGTGTTAACACCATTTCTGACTAAGATCCAATTGCAAGAAAATTTTTTTCAAAAACCTAAACTTCCTATGACTTGAACATGATTTTGAAAGAAAAACTTTGTACAATTCCACTATATGATTTATTTTACCGATCGAATTCAACGTCTGAGAGTCATTGTCATTCGTATGCATCTAATTGCAACTAAATTCCACCAAGTATCGCCTCTACCTCCATTGATACTATTCCTATGACTTAATATATTAAGTTACATTTGACACTTATTTCACTGGAGTTTTCGACATGAATAACAGATAATTCAAAGTTTCCTGAAGAATTGATAACGATGTATCAGAGAAAATAAAATAAGCAAAAAGAATTCGTGATAAGCCTGAACATGAAACTGTCGCATATTTGGAGACATTTTGGGAACGGGAGAAAATTTGCCTTTGGTGTTGCTCAAGAAGTAAAATATTGGTTCCAATATTTTGAGAATAAAATCACGCTCGTCCCCATCCCACCATGCGTTCGCAGTTAAGACCAGATTTAAATGAAAGCCGTAACCCCCAGTAAATAAATATGAGATTTGATGACAACATCGTTTTCATAAAAATATGACGAAACATTCAAATTTCTACTTTTATAACAGCCATTAACGAAGTTGACATTTGTCCAAAAGCAGCTCGAAGTAACTAAATGGTGAGTTGATGAAACAGGTAGCAAATAATTCAAAGAATATTTATAAAGCTGGATGTTTTAACCCTGCAAAGTAACACTCTATATGCATTTATAATTAGGAAATGTTCTGAGCCGGAATCAGGGTAGAAAGATAAGGTGGACAGAAATACAATTAGTCGTTCTCTCCGGAACTCCCGTTGAATTTTCACTTTTCACCTTCAGTGACTTTTGGACACTTGTATTCCACATATTTTTCCGTGATACTAGAAATTCAAATGATGCAATTTTTCCTCCCTGCATTGAAAGAAACCTTCCCCCCTCCTCCTCCTAGCAGCCGAACTGGATAAGCACTCCAAGCTCCCTCAGAACACGAAGGAACTAGCTGTATAAGGCGAGCGCAAGTACCAGTCAGGATCTATCGGTCAGGAGCAGTTTAGCCTCTTACGCCTCTTACGCCCCACCGGTCGACAGCCAAACCCCAAACTCGGCTGCTGCCTCCGTTAACAACCAGAACTCTGCCCGAATTTAGTCTTTGCAACAGTCTTCTTATATATAAAAAAGAATGTTTTTTTTTGTTCGAGTTTTATGCACGCCAATACCATTCATCTGATTGGGATGCAACTGTGGTGAGTTGTTGTGCGCGTACACATAATGGTTTCTGAATAATATAAAAATGGCAATTTTGGGGTTGTTTTTACCCCAATATTGTTAATATTTACTCCTATAAGAAAAAAATTGAATTCGGTGCAGGTTTTTCTTTAATTTCTTTTTTAAATTACTTACACCCAAGGTATTGGATGGAAATTCTTATCATAGAACGAATAAAATAATGCAGTACTTAATTATTTAATTCAATTTTCTTATACGCTTTGTTTTTGTCCTGGTATTGCGTTTTTATCTCGGAATTAATCAATTTAGTATAATTCAATCTTCCCAGTAAGTTTTGTTTCCGTCTTTTCTGTCAAACCCACATAATTCACATCTGCTGCAGACTTGTACCATGCATCAATGAATGTAATAAAATATTCTCTAATAGTTTCTTTGTACAGATACCGTTCAATTAAGGTAATTTGTTCCTTGTGAGACAGATCAG